>CM067761.1:17162500-17697500 GCA_034642375.1 Vigna nakashimae
CCTTAATGTGAGAGAAATCACATCCACAATATATATCACCAAATTATAATATATATATATATACACACACACACACATAAAAATATAAGTGGATGTATATAGACTCTATCCTAATAAAATTGAATGGACCTATGTATCTGAATTGTATTCTATTTAGGATCAAACTGAGATTAAATTGTAAATTTTAGGGACCAATTCCAAGATTTACATATTTAAAGGTCAAATTGACCATTCATCTTGTTACCATCTAATGGTAAAATGGTTTGTCTGGTTACTAAAAGTGAATGACAGTTTCAAGTTACCCCTAAATGTTAAGAAATTTAAAAAAAAAAAAAGTACGTAAAAGTAGCTTCTATTTTCACATTATTTTTGATCCAAAACATGTATGATTAAATACAATTTAGTCCGTTATGATTAAATTGTATTTTAATAATAACATGCAGAAAAAAGGGTGAATTTGAAAGAAAACAACTATCCTGGTAAACCTTTTGCTAATTTATTAAGAATTAGGTTTATATTGGAACCGTGGTTCACTTCCTATTTTCATAAAGTGAAAATTCTGACTTAGGTAGTGCTGTGGTTGCAAAATAATTTGTATTCACCTCACAGCATGCCAGATCAAAAATCTGTGACACTTCACTATCTTACTTGGCTTCATTGCTGCAATTCTCTGTCTTATTTGTCATGAAATCAATAGTGTAAACTATGACGGAACCTTAAGGTAGCATGGCCTTTGCTGTGTCACCATGTCAATTGATTAATCCCACACCAAGTATGAATCCAAAACTCAAATCCCAAATCCCAAATACCAACACACTCACCATAATTGAGCACCTTCACAGGAACAACCAACCCCACAACTCACCAAAATCCCCCACCATGTTTCACCACACCTCTTTAGCATTAACACCTGCCTCCAAAACCAAGCATGTGGCGACAAATATCACCGAAACCAGTCCCAATACTATTCTTTCTACTATCTGTTTCCTTAACTTAATATCCCTCACTCTGTTTAGCTTCAAATGACTCTGTTTTTGCCCTTAGTCTTCCCTTCTAAGTACCATCACAGCAATGCTTCCGCCCTAAGCAAGCCAATAACTTCCCATAACCAATTGCATAAACCCCATTTTCACAAGAATCACGTCGAAGCACATGTTTTAAGTCCCCCCCCCCCCCCCCCCCCCTATATATATTCTCCATTATCATCCCTCTCTCTGTATCACTCACCCTTGAATAGATAGATGGCTGATGTAAATGCCGCTTCATTTGAGGCCTTTCTCCAAGGCTGGATGGTGCGCCAAAAAGCCTTCCTTGGTGAACTTCACTCAGCTCATCAACAGTATCAGGAGGGGAGGAGAGCAGATGTAAGGCCCTTGATCGACAGGGTCATTTCGCACTATGGTCAATACTTCGAAGAGAAATCAAAGATCGCACACCACGATGTTTTTCTTATTTTCTCACCACCATGGTTCAGTTCATTAGAACAATCCTTTCTTTGGGTTGGGGGGTTCAAGCCTGGAGTGGCTTTTCAGGTTGTGAACACAGCTTTGGGGGACTTGACACAAGACCAAAAGGAGAAGTTGACTGAACTGAAACAAGAGACCAAAGTGAAGGAGAGAACTCTCAATGATGACTTGGCCAAGCTTCAAGAGAGCGTAGCAGATCCTCCGCTGGTGGGCCTGGCCAGAAGCCAGGGCAGATTGTGTTTCAGCGGTTCCTTCGTGACAGACCAAGGTTCGGTCCCAAACACTTTCAAAGAGAAATTGGAGAATCTGGTGGCAAATGCAGATGCTTTGAGGACAGACACAGCTCTGAATATTTTGAAGATACTGAGACCTGCTCAGATTGTCAAATTCATGGCTTCTGCGGCTGAGCTTCAGATCAAGGTTAGGTCTTGGGGTTTGGACAAGGATTCCCAGAATGGAGGCGAAGACTGAAATAAGAAATGAAAATTTGAAGGCTTTTATGTAAGGGGTTTCTTTTTCTATCTGTTTCTGGCAACTGGTGGGTTAAGGGATAGATGCACAGGCATTAGCATTGTAGCATGTATCATGATAGATGTGTGCCTGTAATTCTGTTCCTCTCTACCTGGAGTTTCTTTTATTAGCGTCGAATAATGATGAACAAAATAAGGCCATGCAATGCATGCTTTATGTAGATGCTAAAGCATCAGCTTATGAGCATCAGTTTATGTTCATCAATACCTCTGGCAGAGGTAAGCACTGTAGATTGGTTGCTGCTATATTTACCATATAGTAGAAACCTAAGGGTTGTTTGTTTTCCTTTTTGTTTTTCTTTGTGTATTAAGTCCTGTTTTTCAGAGATGAACTTGATTGAATAAAATGTGAAACCCCGAAAATTACTTTTTAACTATCCCACGCACTTTGACATTGCACCAAAGTAGGTTTCTCCCTAAGGAGCCCTTTTTGGTTCTTTCCCCAGCAAACGGGGTCTGTTCACACAGCAAGAGCGCGACAATGTCTAACGCTTAAGCCGCAGTTTCAAACATTAAGAAAATGGAGATGCTAAAGCGGAAGTTTCAAACATTCAGAATCTACTAGCTATCCAAAGTGAAGAACAGGTAATCCTGCAGCCCATTATTCATAGCGATCCCCCAAACAAAAGAAAAAGAGTGGATGAGGACTGGAATATTATTCTAAAATAACTATTTTTCATTACACTGTTTTGTTATCTACACAAACATTTTTTATAATTATTGAATGCTTGTGCATTATTAGTTGATTATAAATACATAAACCAATTAAATATAATAATCCATAAAGGAAAAGATTTTATACTTTCACAAAACCACTAACTTCCCTGCCTGTGACCAAGGTGTTTCTGTCATATGTGCCTTCGAACGTGTACATAAGTTCTAAGTCAGAGAATGCCTACAAAATTTGAGAAGAAAAGCAAAAAACGTGTCTGATCGAGAACAGAATGACCCGAACTAGGCTTAATTAGTGTCTCAGTCCCAATAAAAAAATACCAATAGCATGTCTAGTAGTAATTGCATTTTGCAAGCTCGTGTTTATGTTTAATAATGGACTACCAGCTAGTAAAGCTTTCACTAACAAATCAACTAAAACAACGACTATAAGAGAGTTGTTTATGGTGTGATGAGGAACTTGAATACTGTGTAAAAATGTCATGATATGGAGATGCAGTTTTGCATGAATGAAGTCAGACATCGTCGACAACGGCGGCCATAGCATGAGTATGATTTAGACCTTGGTATTTGTGTAGAACAAAATATAAATCAAGGAAACAGATCATCCTCATGTCTAATTGGCCTTCCATTTCCGTCTCCATCCAAAACTTATTGTACATTCATTGTTCAAGGTTATGTTAGGATAATTCTTTTCTCTTAAGTATTTAAAGAAGAAGATAAAATGAATTGATTTTTTATAAATTAAATTAACTTATAAAGCTTAGCTTTCGAATTAGTTAGATGTTAGAGTTTTTACAAAAAATTAGTGTACAAGATAATTTTAGTTTATAAGAGAAGCTGATTCTTTAGCCTCAATAATTTTTTTGGTGAGGAAATTAGAAATATATGTGCCAAAAACCCATTTTGAAACTACCGCATTTTAATCTAAATCCAGTAGGAGGTTCAAAAAATCATTTCAAACAAGAAATTAAGCATGAGAACCTTTGCCACTTGAAAATCAGCCAAAATGCCTTTGCCACCACAAGCAATTCTCTCCCCGAGGCAGCTATTTCTCTTTTCCTCAGGGTAATCCAAGACTGAAAGATGATTGACAATTTGTCATCAGTTATCTGTAACCCAACTAAGAACGATAACAAAGTAGCTTAGAGAAATTTTTTGTTTACTTGGTGATATTTTCTTCTATTTTGTGAGCTGAGATGATTCGGAATTACCTTCCCAAGCTAGCATGAACTGGAGTCATTTTACCACTATCATACTACTTGCACAGACGCCAACCAACAAGAATCATTGCTTGAATGCTTCCTAGCATGTGAACAGGTGTCTGCTGACTGATTCGGAAAGCTGTTAATGATACTCCAAACTGTTTCTTATCCAAGAGGCACCTAGCAAATATTTTGTTGCACACACAATGCACTTTAGAATTATTTATTGCACTTTTGTGGTGAAAGCTTTTCTTGAAGTATACTTGCATGCTATCTAAGAATACTTGTGACATATCATAGATTCCAATTGATAAACCATAAGGTTGCAAAGCAACCATGACTCGTGAAACAGCAAGTACCTGTTTTTGAGACAACTAAACAAATAAGCAATACGTAAATTAATAGAGAAAATATAAGATTACAACCACGGAGTTACAAAAGGACACAGGACCCAAGATTGACTAATGCTCTACTACTTCTCAGATAATAGAAGTTTTGTAAACAATAAAAACATATACCGTCATTTAGTTATGTATTAAACGATGAAATCATGTTCTTGAAACAACAACTAGGCTCTCTCCATAGTCATTGGATCGTTGGTAGGGTAGAAAGGTGCACCCAACTTTGGCAAACACAACAACGAAAATCGCTCCAGGAAAGACGCTGCCACGCGTCATCACCGTCGTCGACACGTGTAACCTATGCGCCTAGTTCCAACGGGACCCACCCACCATCGTCACAGAAAGAGTCATCGGGCCTCCTGAGTCCGTTCCATGGGTGGATGACGTCCCATTTGGCCCATATTTGAATAAATCTGAGTTTGAGTTTTTCTCCTTTTTCCTGTTGTAGCCCACACGTCGTCATCGTCTGTCACCGGAGACACCTAATTGTGTCCAAGGGATGTCTGAGGTAAAAATTATTCCTTTGAATCCTAATGATCTTCCAAATGTGGTGGGTGTCTATCGGGTTGGATGGTCAGAATTTCTTACAATTGAGCCAATACATTTGAATGATTCTCAAGGGATGTTCAAGACTAAATCACATAAATCGAGGAGGGTCAGGACCAAACGACACTAATTTTCCAATTTAGGGCAATGAAGATTCAATAATTATGACTTGGATGTGGCATTCCATGATTCTTGAGATAAGTTGAAATTATATGTTTCATTCTTCTGCCAAAGAGATATAGGATGATTTATAGAGTACTTTATCATTAAAAAAGGATTTTTGCTGCATGCTATGAAATTGAAACTAGTATATTTAATAAAAAGCAGGACTCCCTTTCCGTGTCAAGATATCATGGAATCCTGAATGGACTTTGGATTGAATTAGGTCAATACCAAACAATAAAGATGAGTAAAACAAATGTTGTTGCACATGCTAAAGTTGTGGAAAGAGGGAGAATCTTTAAATTTTTCCATGACCTTAATCATGAGTACGACCCAATCCGGGTACAAATCTTCGGAAGAGAAAAATTATTATCCCTATCAGAAGTATTTTTTATGGTAAGAGGGAAAGAAACTTGAAGAGCCGTCATGCTTGATGGGGGGATCTCCAATACAGGCTCTGCCATGACAACTGGAAAGGGACTCCACAAGGGAACAAATGTTGGGGGAAAGTCGTTTGAAAAAAATATTCATGGAGACTATTGTTCATACTGTAGAAGATTTGGACATACCAAGGAAACATGCTTCAAACTCCATGGAAGAAATAATGTTCTTGAGTACATAGGATCTGCTAAAGATAGGTAAATATACTACCTTAGAACAGGAAGCCACCAATCAATCTAGTACTTCACCACCACCAAATCTTGATATGAAAGCTTATAAGTATGAACTCGAGTGCTTGAAAGCAATGGATGAATCAATGAGTAAGCCCACTGAATCATGCACTTTGTCCATGAAAGGTAAGATTTGTCTCAATATTGTTGGTCTTGTGTCTCAAGGTATTTGGATTCTTGATTCAGGAGCAACTGATCATATATATGACATCTTTTCGTCTATCTTTTGACTCATGGTGTAAGAAACAAAGAACTTATTACAGTTGCAAATGGTCAGGGTATATATGTGGCTCTGGGAATATAATTTTGGACTCATTTATTGTATTAAAGTTTGTTTTACATGTTCCACAATTAGCCAATCGTCTTATCTCTATGCAAAAACTCAAGATTTAAATTGTTTAGTAACATTTTTCTCAACTTATTGTGTTTTTCAAGACCTTGTCACGCGGAAGACAATTTTAACTACCAAGGAGCAGAGTAGGTTGTATCTATCGGAGTCTAATGACCAAAGCAAAACAAAAATCATGAGTCAACAAGTTACATCTGAGACGTGGATAAATTATCAAATATGGTTACATCATAAAAGGTTTGGACATCCTTCATCCAATCTTATCAAGTCCTTATTTCCTTAATTGTTTACCAAAGAGTCTGTTGAGTCTTTTAATTGTGATATTTGCAGTTGTCAAAACACCATTGTGCATCTTATTGTATTAGTAATAAAAAGTGTACTTCTCCATTTGATTTAATTCACTCTGACATTTTGAGACCTATCATAGAATTTATTTCTGGAGCCAAATGATTTGTTACCTTTATTATCGATTATACCCGTGTCACGTAGACATACCTTATAAAAATTAAATCAGAAGTTTTCCAAATCTTTGTTACTTTTTCACTCTTGTCCAAAATCAATTTGAAAAAGTATCAAAAGAATAAGATCTAATAATGGTACTGAATATGTGATTCATGAATTTCTCAATTTTTTGTCTCATAATGGTATTGTTCATGAACTAACATGTGTAAACACCCCTCAACAAAATGGGAATGCAGAAAGAAAGAATCATCATCTTGAAGTAATTAGAGCTTTTCTTTTTCAATTGTTTGTTCCAAAAAATTATTGGGGAGATGTTAGGGGTTGGAAAGTTTGAGAGAAGGAAGAAAAGAGAGTAGAAGAATTCCTAACTGCTAAAGGCGGGAAGTATAGGTATAAAAGGAATAACGCATTATACTATGATTAGTTAGAGAATTATATAGATTCCTAACAGAGTGGTCCGACACTGGTAAGATATTGTCCGCTTTGGGCCAAGCCCTCACAGATTTGTTTTTGGTACCACTCCAAAAGGCCTCTTACCAATGGAGGTATCTTATGTGTATATAAACTCGTGTCCATCTCTTATTTTATCCAATGTGGGACTTTGTTTATACCTAACATCCTCCCCTCAAACAAAGGACTATGGTTCTCCTACCTCCACCTCTCCTATAGTGGAAGTCTTTTCTTATCTCGAGTACACCATGGTCAACACTTCTCTTTCACAATCCATGGTCAAACACTAAGCATCTCTTGCTCTCCATCTCTCATTATCTATCTGGCTATCTGCCACCGGCCACCTGCCAAGGTTTTGTTGTAAAAGCTGACAAAAAATGATTTCCTGAGGCGTGTAGAGTCACTGTCCTTAAGGACTTATCCGTGGTGTGTTGTGCAAGTCCCCCAGAATACAACAAGAACTTCTCAGAATGTTTGAGGATCTCAGAACTAGCAAGGAACTCTAAACAGAGTATAAGAATAACCCAGAATAATTTTAGAAGAGAGAAAGAGCTAAAGAAAGAAATTCAGAAAAGAGAAGAATGAGAGAGACTGAATTTGGTGTGTCTTGGAATGGAAGAAAAGTTCTCTATTTATAGAGCTAGGAGAGAATAAAACCAATAAAAGAAAATAAAAACATTAAATTTTGAACGTTGGAGCACTTAAGGAATTTTTATCGTTGCTCAAAATTCTTCCCGTTGGGGATAAAGCACATTAACTTTGCCAAACGTTGCAATACAACGTTTTGCTTTTTCCCGTTGCTAATTAATATATATATATATATATATATATATATATATATATATATATATATATATATATATATATATATATATATATATATATATATATATATATATATATATATATATATACCAACGTTCCAAAACGTTTTCACTTTTGCAATAATAATAAAATATTATAACAGGTTTCATCTTATCATGGAGGGTCATACTCGTCTGAGCCCAGTTACCAGACCTGAACCATGGGCTCTGATACCATTTGTTGGGTCTATCGAGGAGAAGGTTCCCTGTGGATTACACAAACACCAATAACATTTGTGCCAACTATATAAGGGATCGACACCACTCTTTACCCAAAACCTTAAGGCAATGGATTAATGGGTCTTTCATCTTTATATACTGCTCTACTTTTTCATTTCCATCCAATGTGAGACTTGGACTCACACTTGGATACCCAACATCTCCCCCTCAAGGGTGACTCCCTTCCACATAGGTACACTTCCCCTCCAGCGGAAGCATTCCCAACTAACCACAATTACGAGTAGCCCTTTCCAATCACCGCATCGACTTGGACTCACTTGGATACCCAACATCTCGCCCTCAAGGGTGAGTCCCTTCCACATAGGTACACTTCCCCTCCAGCGGAAGCATTCCGAACCAACCATAATTACGAGTAGCCCTTTCCAACCGCCGCATCTTAACGGAACTGACTTACCTGGATACCCTTTGCCAAGAAGACTTTCGGTATAGAGATATTATACTCGTCCGAGCCGGTCACCAAGACAAACCATCGGCTCTGATACCATTTGTAGGGAGGTTTCACACACATACACATAGATCTCCACACTGGTAAGATATTGTCCGATTTGGGTCAATCCCTCACGGATTTGCTTTTGATACCACTCCAAAAGGCCTCTTACCAATGGAGGTATCTTATGTGTATATAAACTCATGTCCATCTCTTATTTTATCCAATGTGGGACTTTGTTTGTATCCAACAGGATCGAACAGAGGGACAATTCAATTGGAGAAAGAAGGTGGAACTTCCCGTATTTGAAGGAGTGGATCCGCTGAACTTGATCAACCGGGTGGAACGTTTCTTCGAATTACAGGGAGTGACGAAGAAAGAGAAGGTCAGAATCGCATATGTCAACATGGAAGGGAGCGCTGGCTATTGGTATCGATTATGGCGGGAAAAGGCGACAAACCGCACTTAGGAAGGGCTAAAATGTGCGATGATCAGAAGATTTGGGGAAAGGAACCGGGGCTCGATATTTGAAAGCATAGTGACGAACCGTCAGACTGGAACGGTTGAGGAGTACATCCGAAACTTCGAAATTTTGGTAGCGCAAACAAGCGGAGTGACGGACGAACAGTTTCTAGGCGATTTCCTCAAGGGTTTACAGGATGATATGAGGAGTCGAGTGCGACCTCCAAGAATTATTGACGGCGATGCGAATCGCGAGAGATGTGGAGGTCCTACCGGGAGGGACGAAGACTTGGGGTGGAGGCGCAAATCAACCATAGGTATCGGGGGGACAAACGTCGGGGACGATAACCCGAGTGGAACCGATGCGCAATCAGGAGGGGCGGACAGCCGGCACGGAGAGCGTAGGTTCTGGGGGAAGAGAAGGCAACTCAGGGAATGCTGCGGGGAGGGGTGCGAGTGCTACGAGGAACAACACCATGGGAAGAGGGGTGCAAAACCTTCCCTATCACGAGTATCTCAAGAGACAGGAAGAAAGACGTTGTTTCAGGTGTGGGGGGCAGTTTGGCCCTGGTCACCGTTGTTCGGAACGCAGCTTGAGGGTAATGATTTTGGGTGAGGATAAGGAGGAAGACCCTAGAGAAACCGAGGTAGAGGTGGAGCACGAGCGGAGTGAGTTATCTTTCTTGTCTATAGGAAGTTTGACCCAACCGAGAACCATGAAACTTTAAGGGAGTGTGGGAGACAGGGTGGTGTTGATCATGGTTGACAGTGGCGCTAGCCACAACTTTATATCCAAAGCATTGGTTGAAGAGCTTCAACTGGAGGTGGATAAAGGCCAAACTCGTCAGGTCTGTTTGGGGGATGGACAGAGGCAACAGACCCAAAGCTATTGCAAAGGGGTAGTATTACAGATGGGAGCAATTGAAGTTACAGAGCAATATTATGTCTTCGATTTAGGAGGTGTAGACTTGATCTTGGGGGTGGAATGGTTGAAGGGAACAAGAGTCGAACGGTTGAAGGTAGAGGGAAGGAGCCAAACGGTATAAAGGCAGGGAGGAGCGAGCTAAACGATAGAGGAAGTTATTTTACAGGGAAGAATAAGAAGCTCCTCACCTTCAAGGAAATAATGAAGACACGAAAATTATCACATAAATTTTCTCTCATTTCGACCACCACCCAAACTTCCAGACCTAAATTGGAGGGCAGTAGCCATTGGGTGCCTTTCATATGGTAACATGATGAGGAAGAGGAGCCCGAAGATCAAGCTTCACAGTTCCAACCTTGAGGGCAAGGTTGTTTTGCAGCGGGTTGTAAATGTTAGGATATAGGGTAAGAGGATATAATGGGTAACGGGTTTAGGATAGAAGGTGGAAAAATTGTATAAATAAGACCCAGTTATGTTGTCAGGGGCATCATTGAGTATTATTTTGTAAATCTGGACTTTGGCCAGAAGAGGGGGATTAGACCTCCATTAGCGCTATCAGTGTACATCGTTCTCAATTTCAATACAGAAACTCATTCTTTCATTGTTCTTTCTATCTTCTGAGTGTGTTCTTGTTAGGTTCCAAACCTAGGTACCTAACACTTTGGCTGCTCATTTTGGTTGGGACTTACACCAGTTGGATATGCAGAATGCATTTCTTCATGGAAATCTAGAAGAGGAAGTGTGCATGGAGATTCCCCAAGTTTTGAAGTGAAAAATGAAAGAAACAAGGTATGCCTCCTAAAGAAAGCATTTTATGGTCTTATGCAATCCCCTAGAGCATGGTTTGGAAGATTTACAAAAGCAATGATTTCCTTAGGATACAGACAAAGCCAAGGAGATCATACTTTATTCATAAAGCACTCTTAAACTCACTCATATGGATAATATGATTATGGCAAGAGATGACGAAACAGAAAAATTAGCGTTAAAAGAAAAATTGGCAGCCTAATTTGTACTCAAATATTTTCTTGGAATAGAGGTTGCGTATTCCAAGAATGGAATTTTCATCTCCCAAAGAAAATATGTACTTGATCTCCTCAAAGAAACTAGAAAGGTAGGATGTAGAACCTCAACAGTTCCTATAGAATAGAATCACATAATTGGAAATGAAGAAAGTGTTCTTGTAGAGAAGGTCCAATATGAGAGATTGGTAGAAAAATTGATTTATCTATCAGACACAAGACCAAACATTGTTTATGTTGTTAGTGTAGTGAGTTAATTTATGCATGAACTATGATATGGTTCCACTAATTCATAAACTTCCTTAGTTTGAGGCGTTGGGACTTCAACAAGGTGTCAAGCAATCCACGGGAGGGACCTCGTGACTTATCTCTGACATGACTAAAGACGCATGGGCATTGGACCTTTGATGCTGTGGTCCTCAAAGAACTGGCATCAGTTCCATTGTCAGGTTCAGTCAAAGTCTAATAATAAGAAAAACAATGTCCTCGAAGAGTACTTGAGCAAAATGAAACAAATCATTCAAATCCAAGGAAGGTAACTTACTCAACATGCTATTGTTTTCATTTGAGCTAAAAAAAGGTAGATACTTTCACTTCTGAGCTTCAGAGCCACACAATGCTATACTTATTGGTTAATCAAATATTTCAAATTTCAGGAACTATGAGTAAACTATCAGCAAAATGGTTACCAGACATAGATTTAGATTTACCAATAGTGAGCATTGCCAAGGAAGAATGAACCAAAGAGAAAGTTGAACAGCTTGCATCAACTCTAGCAACTTCTGCTACAGCAGCAGCATTTGCAGTGCTTTACATTTAACTAAGAGTCTAAGAAGAAATATACGAGAAACTTAGTAAATATAGATCTTTAATTGTCCACCAGCAATATGCAGGTCTGCAAACTGTGGAATAACATGAAATGGGAATTCAGCCTCTTCCCAGAACTAATAAAAAATTATGACATTGAGAGTCATGAGAATTAAAAGAAAAGAATAACATCATTGCAGAATCTTTTCATACTATACAATGTATAATACCCCTCCTCACCCTATAAAACCAGAGCAAACATCAAACTCGGTCATATAAAGATACAGCAGTCATCAGTTTGGTCCTATGATAATACACAAGAAAAGCTCTTTAGTTTCACTTTTTGAAAGTTAAATGAATTATTCAATCTTAACTATTTAGCACTGTTACTTTGGTCCTGGAAATTTTCCACACACATAAGTTTAATATATGTAAGGTAAAGAAATTAGAACAAACTGGTTACACTTCAACCAAACAATTTGTATGCATGAAACTTTCATATATCAAAGTAACACTACTTTTAGAGCAGAAACCAAATAAATTGTATATTTACTCATATAGTTATGGTCGGATCACCTTTATAGACATTTTTTAAGAAAAAACTTGATTGCAGTTTTAAAATATCTTTTGTTATTTTCTCATAAAATTAATTTTGTTTCCAAGTAATCTATGTTCATCTATGCAAACTTTTATTATATGTATTATAAAAAGAATAATACTAATTACATGTTTGGATAATCTATACACCCATCCAAAAGTTAATCTATTGAGAAACAAAAACAATACCATTCATTCAAAATTATGTTCAATACCTGAAATTACATTCTAAAAGATTATCCAAAAATGCCCTAGAAATATTTAAAGAATGACACTTGAGTTTGTCAATTGTTCTCTTTGTGTACTTAAAGAATAATAAGAAGCATGCCTTGATCATTATGGGAACAATTCCTTTTCCCCCTATTCTCTCACTTTGTTCCTAAGGGTCTGTTCCTCCTGTTTCAACAAGTCATCATAATCAAAATATTCCTAAGCTGAAGCTGAACTCCAAAACAATATTCATCTCACATAAATCATATTTGATTAAAGTTATTTTAAAAATAATAAATAGTAATAATCACAAACATGAATTAAGTTGAATGATTCATGATTATAATATATAAATATCAATTAATGCTAATGTCAATTAATGCTAATTACCACAAAGAGGAAAATTAGCATGTGAAAATGCCACAGAAACAAATTGCTGGTAAATTAAAATACAAAGGCACCCGGAACCAAAGAGAAGCATATTGATTATTAGAGATAAAGTGCGACAACATTTTCAAATCTTATGTGAATGTATTATGAATTATTATGTGGGGAAAACAAATTAAACCAAAAGGAAAATAGGGATATTGGAATAGAAAATACCTAGGAACGAGTTCTGATGGAAGCGAAACTGCCCAAACTGAAATCGAGATGTTTGGGCGAAAGAGATTTCTCTGTAGAAACAAAAATAAAAAGTAAATTGATAAGGGAAATTGAGAAAGTAGTTCACAACTTCGCCGCATTCGCAAGTGTTTGGATAAGATCAATAACTGAATTAATTATTTTATCTTCCTGTATACAGAATTTAATTTTGAACATATTAATAATTGAAATAAATATAATAAATCTTATTAATTTTATGAATAAATTATTTTAGAAGTTACAGAGATTATAAGTTAATAATACTAATGAAACACATGGGATCAGTGTGGTGGATATTAATATACTATTTTATTACTTTTCTTTTACACTATTTTATTTTTTATTAAGTTAAAATTTAGTTGTTATGCAAATTTTACTATTTTATATATTAGTGTGCATTTTAATTTTAAATTTTATATCTTTAAGTATATTTGTATTTATATAATTTATTCACTGTTATACTCTTTTGTGTAAATTTATATATTACTTGAAATTTAAATTTAAAATCAAATGAATTTAAGGTTAGTTGGAGAGAAGAAATAAAATGCTAGATACTTTGAAAGTTATATAAAATAAATTAAAATTAGTGACAGAGGGTCAATTTAGACCTTTACTTAGAAGAAAATAAAGAAGTAAAAATAAATAAAATGATTTTTACATTAATTAAAAATATATTGAAAAGTATAATGCTTATAGAAAAGAATGAAATTATTTTTATGTGGTTAGCTACATAGAAATTAAACTTACATGTATATTATTCAAATAAATTAAATTGGTCATAGACATTATATCATGTGGAGATAATAAAATTGAATTGGTGAGTAACTTTCACTTATCAATGTTCATATAATTATGAGAAAAATAACTTGTACCAATGAGGATATAGAAAAAATAGGGTTTTATAAATTAATACGAGAGATTGAGGTGCATTTGAATATATGACTTTTATTTTTTTTTTGTGAGTTGTTAGGGTCACCCAAAAAAATCTTATTGTGTTATATGTATATTTCTGGTTTTAAAAATGTTTTGGTGTTTGAGTATAATATTTATTTATATATGTGTGCAACTTTTTACTCATTAGTTAAAGTCAACCATAATGTCATTGTACTATGTATGATATGTGTTTGTCTATAGAATAATGAGATTGAGGATCTCATTTAATTCATCAATCATTGATTCATATGTTTGTTTCTTATCTAAATGTGATGGTTAATATTTATTTTATTTTATTTTAAAGAGAGAAAAAATAAAAGTCATATATATATATATATATATATATATATATATATATATATATATATATATATATGTGCACATATTTGCATATAAGAAAACATATTTACAAAGGTATTTCCTAAAACTTCTTTTACTATTTGATGTAAAACATTGATTTAGAATTTTAAAAAGAGTTATTAAAACTTTAAAATTAGGTGTTTGTTATATTTGAATATACGTTTGCATGTTATAAACAATTTACTAAAACATGTAAACCTACAAAAATAATTTTATATACTTTTTATATATTTAAGGAGTGTTTATGGTTAATAATTTTATGTAGAAATATCAATCAAATTCTTTAAAATTATACTTAATTTTGATTATCTTGAAATGTAACTGAGTTTAAATCAATTATTTTAATTAAGATTTGTTTAATTGGGATAAAATGATTTTTAAATTACATACTAAAATAATTTTGGAGCTATTATAGTTATTCTATGATGATGTAACGTTGAATCATTTAATGCTTTATAAATTATGCATGCATGACTAAATATTAGATATTTTAATGGTTAAGAGAAGTTAACACCATAAGCTTGAAAGAAAATGTTCTTAGGATGAAGAAAAAAAGATGATAAAAGACAAATAATTTAAGTAATTTGTTGTTGAAATTGTCTAGCATGTAAATGGCTAACTCATCTACTTGGTGTTTAGTCTCATATACTAGTTCAATATGAAGTATTTGATGAAATCATATTATGGACTCGTTTACCAGGACTTTTGTAAGTGATTTGTCTGAAGTTGGTTTTCGCTTCTTCCCAATAGAGGAAGAGCTTGTTGGCTTCTACCTTCGCAACAAGCTAGAAGCTTCAAGAAATAATGCTGATGTTGTTACTGCTGCCATAGATAGAGTTATTCCAGTTGTTAGATATCAATGCCCTGAAACCATGGAATATATATATATATATATATATATATATATATATATATATATATATATATGCTTGAAACAATTTAAGTGTTTATTCAATCTTAATTGTTAATAAAATTTTTGTCAGTTTACTTAATTATAATAATATTTTGTGTGAGTGAAAACTAAATTTTCACATGTAACATAAAAGAACACTTAACTTGTATATCTTTGAAACAATTTAAATTAATAATATCTTACTTGAATATACTAAACATGAGAGGAACTATATAAATTAATTTATGATTGTTTAGTTAATTCAAACTTGTATACTCAAGTTTGTTTACTAAAAAAATAGAAAAATATATTATTACTTTACTCATAAATGTATATAATGAGTAAAATATAATGAGAATATTATTTAGGCTTTGTTTACTTGAATGAATTTTGAGAAGAGCGATTGAATGAAGTTGAGAAGATAATTTTTTTATTGTTTATTTAAGTGGATTTGAAGCTAGGTAAGAGTGAATTTGAAAGTAATTCTTTTAATTTCTCACATCAATCAAATCATACATTTTTCAGAAACGTTTCTTCTAAATCCACTCTTGTTTAAATGCACTCAAATAAAGATGCTTAGAATGAATAAGAGTCTTAACAAGTTAATTGAGATTTATTTAATTAATTAAAGGTCTTTATTTATAAATTAAAAGAATAATAATCATATAATAACCAATGAGAAATCTATTTATAGGAATCAATCTAATTTTACTTATTTTTTTTTTATTTCTTTATATCATTTAGTGTTTTTAAAACTTTCATTCTTTAATGTTTTTATATTTCTAACACTTCTGCATATTTTTATAAGTGTTGTACTAAGTAAATTTCTTAATAGAAATTGTTAGGGGCTGACTTGGAATAAAACCCTATCTATACTCTATTGGTTAATTTTCTATAGAGTCGAATATCCAATTATGTCATGAGTGGAGTTTTGTAATGCATTAAAAGATTGCCATTTATTTGTTTCTACTAATGACAATGATCATGAACTTATGTAATTCTTATTCTCCGTATTGATTAATTTGGTTAACTATTTTTTTTTATTATGTAATGCTTATTTTGAGTTTCACCAACTCCCAACTTGATTTTGTAATTTTAATTGAGGATAGGATATAGTTTTTTAATTATGATTTGGGTAAAATAAACATTGATATCATGTACTCTTAGGAATATGGATACTATTTATAAAACAATTTTTTAACTCTAGCTTTAATGTTAATTTTTAACAAATTTCACCAAGAAGTTTAAATCTTCTTTCAATAATTTATACTTTATCCACTAAGAAATTTCTGGTAAATTAAATAAGAGCGTAAATTGAGTAATCGAAATCACTAAATAAAGATTAAAATGAATTGTCCATGAAATATTGGTGAAATTAATTCCTATGTCTTTTACGTACTTTAAATACCTTTTTCTTTTATTATTATTGTCTTTTCAATGATGTGTCCTCTATCTTCATCTACATTTCATTATTTAAATCAAGTTTTTTTTTATATTTTATTTTATGAAATTGCTATTCATGTCAAATTATAAATATCTTTATTTTTTAATTATATAGTAACTTTACGTGGATTTAATACTTTGACTTTTGTCTATAGTACACTTGTCAATTAGTCATAAGAAATCTTCTAATTCTTGTGATTTTTTTTTTAAAAAATCACAATTTAATCATGTTCTTATATTTTGCTGATTTTACAATTTGTTATCATAGTTGAATTTGGAGTTATCTATCAATGTATTTTTAGAGTTTTTTTCAATATTGTTACAAACTTTGTTTTCTCAGTTAGGTTTAGGTTAGTGTGTCTTATAAAAGAATTAAGCATAATAAATCCATGAAAATCAATCAAAGTTAAAGTTCATATAAGCTATATATACTCCTCATTACACATATCACTACTTTTGAAAAAGAAAAGAGAAGAATGAAAAGAAATAGAAATAGAATCTCGTATGAGTTCAAGAGGCATTAACAATCGTAAACAATTAAATACCATTTTTCAAAGTCAATGGAAAATTAAACTTTTTTAATAAGAAGAAATTCATGCAAAGACTAACGACACATTTTTTAGGTTATGCATAAGGTTTCATCACTTCACTTACCATAGAAGTGGTATAAAGATTCCACAAGTTGGAGAAGATATGAGTACAAAGGTCATGAAATCAAATCAAAGATACTCCTATGAAGTTTTATGGTCAAGACTCTATAAGAGAGTATTATTAAACCTACAAAAGAAATTGTTAGAACTATTAAAAATAATTTAAGGGTAAATTTAAGTTTCATAGATAAAAATAACAAAGTTAAATATTATATAATAAAATAATCCATAAATTTATCATTTTAAGATAATGGATAAAAACATTAATACAACATAAACTTAATGTTTTAAAGTTTTGAATTAAAAAATATAACCTTTTTAGTTGTGAGTCAGCTTTATTATGAATGTGTAAACCATATTTTATAGACTTGGATGACTTTTACTCCTAATTTTGAATGTTTCCTTCTTTCTTATGAGATTATGATGATCTCTTCCTTAGAATATAAGTTAATGAAAATGTATGGTATACAAGACATTTTAATATTTAAATCAATTAAATTATACATAAAATAATAAATGAATAGTACTAATATTTTAAAATATCCTTATATATATACCATTTAATAAATTTTTACCTATATAAATCTCTCCTTGGTATCCAATATTTGTCATAATAAATATACTCAAATTATTTATATAATGTTGTCCTTTTTGTTGAAGTAAGTTTTACTTTGTACCACACGTTTTTTATAGTGTTATCCCCACCATACAACAGATTTTAGGAGACTTTATAATTATATTGTTTTATATAAAACCATTTTTTATGGAGATTTGCCCAAAAAATCATATTCAACAAAAATTAAATGTTAAATGGAGATGCGGGGTATCGACCCCCGTACCTCTCGCATGCTAAGCGAGCGCTCTAAGCTACATCCCCATTTGAAGTTTTATTTATTAAAATTTAATATATAGACAAGTAAAACTTTTGACTATCATAATTTAGAGAAGGTGTGAAACAACTCTTACATTGACCAATGACCAGCAGATGAGCTAAATAATTTATTTTTTATAAAAAAAAGAAAAGTTTTGAGTTTTGATGGAAAGAGAAAAATACCAAGCATTGGAATGATCATCAGTCCAAGGAAGGAAATCAAGCCGTGGAAGACAACCTACGCTCAGCAACAACAAGAACAACGTCATCGGCAACTATGTTTGCCAAGAGGTTGATTGACAAGGCTCTGCTGCACCATTCCAACGTAAATTAAAAACTCGAATATAAAGATTCTTTCTGTCTCATCCAACTTTACTTTTCTTTTCTTCTTCTGGGCTTCCTTTACTCTTCCATGTTGTGATTTTTTTTTTCTGGGGTTGGGATGGTTTTGGTTCAGCATAAGTTGCGGCATGGTGGTTTGCAGGGAGGTGAGTTGGATCCCAGAATTGTGTTTCACTACGGCATTCCATCCACAGCTTCAGTTCTCGCCTTTGACCCCATTCAGCGACTTTTGGCTATTGGGACTTTGTCAGTTCTCTCTCCCTCTCTCTCTCTCTCTCTCTCTCTCTCTCAGTCTCTGATTTTTCTGTTGATTGCAATCTTTTTTACTAATTGGGTATGGTACTGTACCATTGAGTTACGATAATGTTAAATAAGTTTCCATTATCGTCAAGGAATGGTCCTACCTTACCCAAATAAAAGGATTATCTCTGGTAGATGATACAAGTGGTTGCTATAAGAAAAAAATATATATTTATGGTACTTAGTTGTCTAGTAATGGGGGGAGGGGTTAAAAGGGATAGTGGATTCAATAACATTTTAGAATAGTTTGATCTGGGTTATTCTAATTATCCGTGATAAGTAATATAAAGGTGATCTTTTGTCTTTTTCATTTATTCTATTGTGGTTAAGGAATTGCATTCTGAACTGTGCCCATGCATGACTATTTTTTTTTTGTCAAAGTGAATTCTGAAATTTAGGATAAAAAATCTCGTTGGGTTTTTCAAACTATCCTTGAAATGATTATCAGTTCTTTGTTAGGGTCTGCGGGAGGAAGGGTGATGAATGCCTAAATTCGCTTTTTGTATTGACATTTATTTTGGTTTTTTCAGTTAAAAGTGTGCGTAATGATAGTAAGAAGAAGAAACGGCCATTCTGATAAGAGAAAATCAAACTGACATAATTCTTGTACATGTTTAGCCAGAAAACATGGGAATGAGATGACTTTTTTCATAATGGACAGTGCATGATTCTTCAAATGTTATAATGATTTGACACCACATTTATCATGATTTAATTATAGCTGGCAAATAGATGTCATTATAGGATGTGAGTGTTTGATTGCTTATAGTAAGCAGTTTAATGGCAGGGATGGAAGACTTAAGGTGATAGGTGGTGATAACATAGAAGGACTTTTGGTTTCTCCTAAGCAATTGCCTTACAAATACTTGGAGGTAAGGGTCATTGAACTTCTCAAATTGACATGCAGTTAGATCTTGTTGGATTTCTTTGGTGCAAAATTGTCAATTTTTTTGCTAGCTAAGCTCATGTAAGTAGCATTTTGATCCTTTATTTCTTTTGGCACTCACAGTTCCTGCAAAACCAGGGGCATTTAGTTGGGGTCTTAAATGACAATGATATCCAGGTAATGTTTGTGTACATTTCACTATCTGCTTGTGTTGATACATTTTTTCTAACAACTTTCCCCCTAAATAGGCTAAGTATTGTGGCTTTATCAGTCCTTAACACCTATAATTGATATCTCTAAGTTTATGTGGTTGCTTTCCTTTTCTAGTTTCTTTTCTTACCACTCATCATTAATTGTAGAATGGAAAGTAACGTGTGTGATTTTTCATCAAGCATTTTAGGATGTCAAGTTATGGTCTAAATCAGTGAAGTGATTGACTTAAGAGTTCCTTTCTTATTATAGTTAAGGCTTAGAATGTCATTTTGTATTTTTCTTATGATTTTGGCAGGTTTGGAATCTTGAGAGCCGGAGCCTTGTTTGTTCTTTACAATGGGAGTCCGAGATTACTGCTTTTTCTGTAGTCAGCGGTTCACATTTCATGTATGTTTATGAAAAAATTATATGCAGTAAATCTCTATACTTTTGCCCTTGCTCTTAGTAGTCACTAGCTGCAAATAGTTGTGATTACATTTACATGGCACTTGATTAGTAATGTTACTTGTTATAATGTTCAGTTATGTTGGGGACCAGCATGGTTTATTTTCTGTGATAAAGTTTGAAGCTGAGGAAGGACAACTTTTGAAGTCATCATATAATTTGTCTGCAAAGTTTCTAAGGGGTATTTTGTTTTCATTTTTAGTTTTTTGCTCTTTTGTTTTGAATTTGATGATTGATAGGTAATACTGATGGACTTATTTGGTAAAAAATGGAAAAAAGAAAATTGAAGGACAATGATCATTGACCCATTTGATGAGGGGGAATATGGTCACCACTAAGATAAATAATGTTGTGTTAAATTGCAATATTTATCTTACATAACCACTATGTTCAAATATCTTGAATTGATTCATGCCTCTGTCTTCCAGTATTTAAATTTGTTGAAAGTTCTATATCAATTAGAGATAAGACCAGTTTAGAGTATATAAGTAGATACAACCCTTTTTATAAATTGTTTTTGTGGGGTTGAGTTAGGTTTAAAGTCTACTTCTTAACAAAACTTATTTGATTCTCTTTGATTCATTCTCTTTGACAGAAGCTGCAGGCTTTCCAGATCCCGGTGTACAACCAATCATTGGAATTCTCTTACAACCTTCTTCATTTGGGAACAGGCAAGATCATAAATAGTTCATACAACATTTTAGCCTTGCATCTCTTTTTGGCAAATTTATCAATTGGAATTTTCACTTGACTGCTACTTATTGATTTACTCTAACAAGGCAAATTGAAAACTAGGATGCTGTAAAATTAGAGTTTAACTTTGTAGTTTAACATTGTTGGGTTTTAAAGTATAAGAGACAAAAGAATGAAACGGAAACTGATGCCTTTTATTGAGCATAAACAATAAATATTTATACTACATAATTTGTAACTGATTTTGAAAAATATCTCCTAAACTAATTAATTAAAGGTTTAAATACTCGGATGGTCCTTGTATTTGTTAATCTCAAGTGGGTCCTCGTTTTTTAAACTGTTAAAATTGGGTTCATATACTTGTAAAATTGAGCTAATTTTGTTCTCTCCATTAAGTTTTCATAGACGGTGTTAATTTGTGATGACGTGTTTATGCTAATATACATTGTTTGATTATGTGGAATTTTATTTAAATTAAAGGATTATGACATGACAAAATTGAAAAGGAAATTAGGGATTTAGAAACGACTGCACGTTCTTCATCATTTGGAGATGGCTCTGTAATCGTTCATCTTCCATTTGGTTGTTCTTCCCATAGGGGCTTTTCCTTTGTAGAACACCATGGATTTCTTCACCCTAATAGCTCTGTTATCAGAAGAATAAACATAGTCAGGTGAACCAGTAGCTTTCTAGTACCCAGAAGCTGTGGTTTTGCTAGGTCTTCCTCCTCTGGCTTCTCTCTCTTGCCTAGGCAAAAAGAAAAACCATTGCTCTGTATCTCCACGACAAAGCTCCTCCGCAAGTGCTGCAAACAACCATTTTACCAAAAATGAAAGAATCATATGCTCAAAAATTTGCTTATTTATTTATTTGTTTATGAATCACATATTTGGGAGGTTCCATGGTTTCAGGGCATTGATATCAAGAACTGGAATAACTCTATCTATGGCAGCAGTAACAACATCAGCATTATTTCTTGAAGCTTCTAGCTTGTTGCGAAGGTAGAAGCCAACAAGCTCTTCCTCTATTGGGAAGAAGCGAAAACCAACTTCAGAATTCAAAAGCCAACAAGATTGGTGAAGAATACCCCTAGGGCATCAGGAATCAATTCTGCCCAACTTTGGAATTCAAAAGCTTCTTCCATCAAATCTATAAAAGAACAAAATTTCAAAATTATGTGGTTTATTGTTCAAGTTGAAGCATCACATACAAAGATATATATATCAATGAAAAACAAAAAAATACAATTCTCCACAGAAAAGGCCAAAATAAAAAAAAAATATTGAATAACCAGATTCACTGACTCACGCATACACCAAATATCTGTCCCAAGCATGTGAATGAATAGTTTAATTTCAAATATTCTCTGAATAATCAGTAATAGAAAGCATCTTTTGGAAAGGGTTAGAGAGATCGAAAACTAGAAGACAAAGGGAATTTCGATAGCAAAAAATCAAACTTCCCTGATTGAAGATAATTAAAAAGGTCTCAACTTTACATGTTCATCTCATAGATTCTCCAATAAGAAGAACTTGGAGTACATAACATGTCAGAAATTTTCCATGCTAGAAAAAAAATGTGAGAACATTTCCCTTGACAAAACAAAAATTGAAGTACATTTTTTTGCTTTTGCGCAAGAAAGCCTCCATAGGCTTGGGTGAATGCCAGAAATCACACAGTCCAAGT
Organism: Vigna nakashimae; assembly: GCA_034642375.1. Classification (NCBI taxonomy): domain Eukaryota; kingdom Viridiplantae; phylum Streptophyta; class Magnoliopsida; order Fabales; family Fabaceae; genus Vigna; species Vigna nakashimae. The sequence continues at coordinate 17,185,323 of CM067761.1, forward strand.
GATGTACACAAAGTCGGTCACCCCTCCAAGCTTTTGCAAAGAACGTCCATAAGAACGCGGGGTGGTTTCCAAATCTCTAATTTCCTTTTCAACTTTGCCATGTCATGATCCTTTAATTTAAATAAAAATTCCACATAATCAAACAATACATATCAGCATAAACACGTCATCACAATTTAACGCTGTTAGATGTTAAGTTGTGTGTTTATGTTAATTGGGCTTAGCCCATTCTGTATTTAGGGTTTAGCCCTTATCTTACATTATAAATAAACTACCCTATGTGTATGCTAAACACATAAGGGAGATTTCTCCTAATCTTCTCTACTATTTCATATGGTATCTAGAGCTTAGGTTTTGTTCCCGCCAGTTCCATAGTCTCCGGTACCCATCTCCGTCGTCACCGTCGCCGTCGGAGTTCCAGAATCGACCGACGACCATACCATCCAGATCGTTTCGGCCGGGCGACCACCGTGGTGCAAAGATCGCGGCGAACAGACCATCCACGCGCCTCCACGCGCTGCCGCAAAGGTCACCAGATCCGCCGCTTCCCACCTCGCGTGCCGGCGCGTCGCCGGCGAGATCCGCCGCCGACCAGGACCGTCGTGATCGCCTCCTCGTCCTCTTTCTGGATCTATTGTCGTTACGTCAATCAGAGCACTTTGGATTTTTTTAGGGTTTCTCCCTCTCCATGGCTGCCCAACTTGATGATCGGAGTCGGTCTCGCCAACCAGGTAAAGGACGTCCAAAATGTGACCACTGTGGCAAGCTAGGCCACAAAATTGATAGATGTTATGCGCTTCATGGACGTCCTCCTCGACCTATAGCAATGGCTAATTCTGATTCACCTCCCCGATCACCGTCTGCAGACCATCCTACTTCATCAAATACCATAAATAACCCTGTACTCTTTCAGGAATTTCTCAGATGGTATGAGGACCGTCAGCACTCTAGTTCCACTACATCTGCTTCTGTTATACGCACAGGTACTTCTTTTGTTGGTCTGACTCACTCTCTCGGATCTTGGGTCCTTGACTCAGGCGCCAACGATCATATTACTGGTAACAAGTCCTTGTTTTCTTCCTTGTCATGTCCGGATAATTTACCCTCAGTAACGATGGCTGATGGGTCTAGAGTCTCATCTCATGGTATTGGTATTGTTCATATTTTTCTGTCCATATCCATTGATAATGTACTTTATGTCCCTAGGTCTCCTTTTAACTTATTGTCCGTAAGTCGTCTAACTCGTTCCCTTAATTGTGTTATTTCATTTACCAAAGATTCTGTTTGGTTGCAGGACCGGAGTTCGAAACACATGATTGGCACAGGATGTGTAAGTCTCATGGCCTATATCATCTCAGCTCTTCTCCACATGCTGGCATAATCATGGAGTCACCATCCCTTCTTCATCCTCAGTTAGGTCATCCCAGTCTTGCCAAACTGCAGCAACTTGTTCCGAGTCTGTCGAAACTATCAAGTTTGTCGTGAGTCTTGTCAGTTAGGTAAACATACTCGTAGTTCCTTTCCTCGTAGTGTTTCACAACGAGCGTCATTCTCTCGTGAGTTTTCTTTGTTCTGGAGCCTGAAGTGCGGTCAAAAGTGCTACCAAGGTAGTATTAAAAAGATCTTTTGAGTTCTCCAAGGAAGTCAATGTGGCTTCATATCTTTTTGGAATTGTTACAAGTATTTTTTGAACAATTCGAGAATCAGGAATCTCAGTGCCAAGAAGACGTATTTTGTTTGCAATGCCGAGAAGCTTGTCCTCATAATCTTTTATTGTCTCCGAATCTTTCATCTTCTGCATCTCAAGTTCTCGAACCAGATTCAAAGCTCGCATTCCTTTGATTCTCTCACTGCCTTCATACTCTTCCTTAAAAAACTTCCAGATTTCATGTGCCGTTTTCAACGTCATTATTCTGTTGAAAATGACTGGAGATATCGCTGTGAACAAAATTGATTTGGCTTTGGACTTTCGAAGCCTCTTTTCTTTGTGATTTTTCATTTGGGCAACTGTAGGATCATCTGGCAAGGGAGGCACTTCATAATCGTCTTCTACCGCTTCCCACACATTGTTAGCATCTAGATATGCTTCCATTTTGACAGCCCACACTGGATAGTTTAGTTCATCAAATACAGGCACATAAACAGTAGTAAAGGATGTTTGAGATTCCATCTTATGTGTGGTGGCTATTTTGTGGTTGTAAGTGTTTGTGGGTTATATCCAAGATCCCGTAAGATCCATTATGCTCTTGATACCAATTGTTGGGTTTTAAAATATAAGAGATCAAAAAATGAAAGGGAAACTGATGTGTTTTATTGAGCATAAACAATAAATATTTATACTATAGAATTTGTAACTGATTTTGAGAAATATCTCCTAAACTAATTAATTAAATAATGCATAAAATCCTCCTAAAAAATATGATAGGAATATATTTTTATTTAACTGATTTGACTCTTTCAACCACATGCTGTTTGAGAAAATTCCAACAAACATTCATATTTTTTTAATTCTCACTGTCTTTATCATTTCAAATAATTTCTCAGATTTTCAAAATTATTTCAAACATTTGATGAAAAATGCAGAGCCATCCTCCTAAGCTGTTTGTGTAATTTGTCATACTAGTATATATTCTTAGAGACAACACTGCATGATTTCATGAGTGTGTATTCTATATCATATATGTAGCTAAATCTTAGAGCTCTGACTGAAATGATGGGTGAACATATTTCAAGACAGCAAATACTTCCATCAGTATTTGATACAGTTGTGTGACTCTTGTCCTGATCTGCATGAATTGGGGTTGTTTGCTTGTGAAGAATTATTGATTGTTTCATAGGGACTTGAATATTGTGGGATGTCAAGTCCACATTGAATAGTATGAGATGCTCAGTGGAGTATTTAAGGTTTTGGTTCTCCCTCCTTAATAGTTTAAGTGCGGGTCCTCCAAGTGTTTGGATGCTTATCAGTTAATATCAAACCCGGTTGTTGATGTCTTGGAAAGGAACTGCCTACAGAGAGATTTGAAGGGGGGGGGGGGGGGGGGGGGAGTTTGACTAGTGGAGAAGTTGAGTGAAGTGATAAACTCTTAGGGCAATGCTATGATTGGGTATTATGGAGTGCCTAAGTCCCAAAATAACTAGTATAAGATGTTTGGTGAAGTATTTAAGCATTTGATTTTCCATTTTAATAGCTAACGTTTAAGGGTGATTGTCTAAAATCTAATATTCCATGTTGAGTAAAAGAAGTTACATTTCAATCTGATGAAGAATGAATTCTTTTATATTTTGTAGACTCTTGATTGCATTTGAGGATGGGTTGCTTATTCTTTGGGATGTTTCTAAAGCTCGAATTGTATTCCTTGGTGGTGGAAAAGATCTCCAATTGAAGGATGAGGATAGTAGCCCTTCTACTGAAACAGGGGCTAATCTTCCAGCTAATATTATGGAACAAAATCTGGGAGACAAAGAGATAACTGCTCTTTGCTGGGCATCTTCCACTGGGTCTATTCTTGCTGTGGGATACTTAGATGGAGATATACTTCTTTGGGACTTGTCATCATCAGCACCTTCTAAAGATCAACAAACTTCTTCTAAAAATGTTATTAAGCTGCAACTTTCGACTGCAGAAAGGAGACTCCCGGTCATTGTGTTACAATGGTCTGACAGCTATAAATCTCAAAGTGATAGTGCTGGGCAGTTGTTTGTCTATGGTGGTGACGAAATTGGATCTGAAGAAGTTCTGACAGTAAGTTACTTGTTTATATGTTAATCATTTTATTTTAAATTGATTTCTATTGGTTTTATTGGCAATTGCTTCTGAATTATGATAAACTATACCAGTTATAAAACATGTGATACATTCAAAATTGGTCCAAGGTTGTGATTGAAACATTCTTGAATGTTGAATGTTTCATCATTCCTAAAATCTGAAATGTATTGAAGAAGTATTTTACTTGGACTTGCAGGATATAAAAAATAATTGAAAATTCCTTATGATGCTGTAAACCTAGTTGAGCACCATTGTGCTTTACAAACTTTAAGAAAACCTTGGTGTTTAATGTAGGCTTATCGTCTGGTTACTAAATTGAGGATTTGACCTGATATTTTTTCATTGTTTTCTTCCCATATCTTCTGTTAGTTTAAATGGTAAGGTTGGTTATTTTGAACAAATATGACGATACATTCTTGTCAGATTTCTAGTCACTTGTTACCATTGCCTGATGGCTAGCATTTCTTTTTGTTAAAATGTTTTCTTAGCATGTGTGTAATGTTCCCCCTAAACTTTATATGAGAAATAGAGAAGATTGGGAGAAAATATCCCTTGTGTGTTTAGCATACACATAGGGTAGTTTATTTATATTGTAAGATATGGGCCAATGCCCTTAATACAGAATAGACTAAGCCCAAATAACAGAAACACACATCTTAATATCTAACACTCCCCCTCAAGCTGGAGCATATAAATCATATGTTCCAAGCTTGTTACAAAGATAATCAATTCTAGGTCCTCGTAAGGACTTAGTGAATATGTCTGCCAACTGGTTGCTTGAATTAACAAACTCAGTCTTGATATCTCCGGATATGATTTTTTCTCGAATGAAATGACAATCAACTTCAATGTGTTTGGTTCTCTCATGGAAGACAGGGTTAGAGCTAATATGGAGAGCAGCTTGATTATCACATATAAGTATCATGTGAGTGACATCTCCAAATTTCAATTCACTCAACAATTGTTTAAGCCACACAAGCTCGCAAGTAGCTGATTCCATAGCTCTATATTCTGCTTCTGCACTGGACCTTGCCACAACACTTTGCTTCTTACTTTTCCAAGATATCAGGTTGCTACCAATAGAAACACAATATCCAGAAGTAGACCTCCTATCAGAAGGGGAACCAGCCCAATCAGCATCTGAATAACAAACGATTTTTGTATCGTTGTTAGGGCCATATAGCAAACCTTTCCCAGGTGATCTTTTAATATACTTCAGTATGCGAACAACTGCATCCCAATGGTCTTCACATGGGGAGTTTAGAAATTGACTCACCACACTAACTACGAAGGAAATGTCAGGACGCGTAACAGTAAGATAGTTTAATTTACCAACTAGTCTTCTGTACCGTTCAGGATCTGAGAAAGGCTCCCCCTGATTTGGTAGGAGTTTGATGTTAGGGTCCATAGGTGTCTCAACAGATTTACAGTTCATTAACCCTGTTTCCTCCAAGATGTCTAACGCATACTTCCTTTGAGATATGACAATACCATCACTGGATTGTGCTACTTCAATACCCAAAAAGTACCGAAGTTTGCCACGATCTTTGGTTTGAAAATGATGACAAAGGTGTTGTTTCATCTGAGAGATGCCAAGATAGTCGCTTCCTGTGAGAACAATATCATTGACATACACTATTAAGTAGATACATCCAGCACTCGAGTGGCGATAGAACACTGAATGATCCGCTTCACTGCGAGACATACCAAATTGTTGAACAACACAACTGAATTTACCAAACCAGGCCCGAGGAGACTGTTTTAGGCCATATAAGGATTTGCGAAGACGACATACCAATCCAGATGACTCCCCCTGAGCAACAAAGCCAGGCGGTTGCTCCATATAAATTTCTTCATGCAAATCACCATTGAGGAAAGCATTTTTGACATCAAGTTGGTAAAGAGGCCATTGTCGAAGAGCGGCCATGGCAATGAATAGGCGAACAGAGGTCATCTTTGCCACTGGAGAAAAAGTATCACCATAATCCAAACCAAAAATCTGTGTGTAGCCTTTTGCAACCAGTCGAGCTTTCAGACGATTAATTGTACCATCAGGACCAACCTTGATAGCATACACCCACCTGCAACCAACAACAGACTTTCTAGATGGTAATTGGACAAGCTCCCAAGTTCCACTTTCCTGTAAGGCACTTAATTCATCTATCATAGCTTGACGCCAACCAGGATGAGCTAAGGCATCACCCACAGATTTGGGAATTGACACAGAAGAAATGGATGAGAGACAAGTATAAAATGATGGAGATAATCTGTGGTAATTAAGAACAGTATAATGGGGGGAAGGGTTACGGGTAGAGCGTATACCTTTACGGAGGGCAATAGGCAAGTCAGACTCAGTTGCTGGAGCCGGAGGAGACACATGAGGCGGCACCGGAAGTGAGTCATGAGGGAGACAATTACGGCGACTATAAACCTGAAGTGGTGGAGGTGAAGGATGAGCCTGTGGTGAATGAGAGTCTAAAGAAGGAGAAGACAAAAGGGGTGGAGTATCACCAGGAGGATCACAGACAAGAGGAATATCAACAGTAACAGGGAGAGGTACAGAACTAGAAGATAGATGTGAAAAGTAAAAAGAAGACTCATCAAAAGTGACAGCAGCAGAGATAAAATGACGATTGAGAGAAGGGGAAAAACACTTATAGCCCTTTTGTGACCGTGGAAATCCTAAGAAGACACATTTGTGAGACCTAGGAGATAACTTATCAAGACCCGGACTAAAATCATGAACAAAACATGTAGACCCAAAAACTCGAAGAGGTAATGGATGCAGAGGGTCTTGAGGAAATAAGATAGAATGAGGGATTTTGTTATCTAGGACGGAAGATGGCATGCGGTTGATAAGATAACATGCTGTGAGAACTGCATCACCCCAAAAACGTGAGGGTACTTGACCATGTATCAGAAGTGTACGAGTTGTTTCAATAAGGTGTCTATTCTTGCGCTCAGCCACCCCATTTTGTTGAGGGGTATAAGCACATGAGGTTTGGTGAAGAATGCCATGAGAAGCCATAAACTGTTTAAACTGTTGAGAAAGGTATTCACGGCCATTATCACTACGTAAATGTCGAATAGAAACCCCAAACTGTGTTTTTATTTCATTGAAAAAAGACTGGAAAATAGAAAACAACTCAGAACGATTCTTCATTAAAAACAACCAAGTACATCTGGAATAGTCATCAATAAAAGTAACAAAATACTGAAAACCTAAAATGGACTTAACACGACTAGGTCCCCAAATGTCAGAATGAACCAATGAAAAGGGAGACGACGCCCGTTGTGAGACACTACGAGGAAAGGAACTACGAGTATGCTTCCCTAACTGACAAGACTCACACGACAAACTTGATAATGTGGACAACCTCGGGACAAGTTGTTGTAGTTTGGCAAGACTAGGATGACCGAACTGAGCATGAAGAAGGGATGGTGACTCCATGACTACGCCAACATGTGGAGAAGGACGGAGATGATAAAGGCCATGAGACTCACATCCTGTGCCAATCATGTGTTTCGAACTCCGGTCCTGCAACCAAACAGAATCTTTAGTAAATGAAATAACACAATTAAGAGTACGAGTTAAACGACTAATGGACAGTAAGTTGAAGGGAGACCCAGAGACATAAAGTACATGATCAATGGATATGGATGGAAAAATATTAACAGTACCAATACCATGAGATGAGACTCTAGACCCATCAGCCATTGTTACCAAGGGTAAATTATCAGGACATGACAAGGAAGAAAACAAAGACTTGTTACCGGTGATGTGATCGGTGGCGCCTGAGTCAAGGACCCAAGGTCCGAGGGAGTGAGTTAGACCAACAAAAGGTGTACCTGTACGTGCAACAGATGCAGATGTAGTGGAACCAGAGTGCTGATGATCCTCATACCATCTGAGAAATTCGTTGAAGAGTGCAGGTTTGTCTATGGTATTAGATGAAGTAGGATGGTCTGCAGACGGTGATCGGGGAGGTGGATCAGAATTTGCCATTGCTACAGGTCGAGGAGGACGTCCATGGAGAGCATAACATTTATCAATCTTGTGGCCTAACTTGCCACAATGGTCACATTTTGGACGTCCTTTACTTGACTTGCGAGACCGTCTTCGATCATCACGTTGAGCAACCATAACAGAGGAATCATCAGTATGGGAGGATGTCTCAGTGACGGGTTTGCTCGGTATACGCAAAAGAGCAGAACAAGTAGAAGTAAAGTTGGGTATGACAGGAGAACCCAAAATCTGATCACGGACATGAGAAACATCATCAGAGAGTCCGTATAATGCCATCAACATGAAGAACTTTGATCGTTGTTCCAATTCTTCAGCAGGAGTGGAAGCAGGAGGTAATATATCATTAAAGTCATGAAGAAGGGCATGAATTTTACCCAAATAATCTGCCATGGGACCAGGATTGCGCGGACCAATAACAGTTAATAGGTCCTGACAAACACCATAAAGACGCTGAGTGTCATTGGTATATAACAACTTCGCTTGTGCCCATACTTCTGAACATGTTTCATAGGATCGAAACATTTGTTTCAGTGAGGAGTGAATGGTGGACTTTATAACAATGCATAACTGAGCATCAATTTTCATCCACCGGGAAGTGTCATCTATGGGAGCAATAGTCACATTTTGAGTAAGATGATCTAAGTACCCCTGACTCTTCAACCAAAGTTTGATGTCGGACGCCCATGTTGCATAATTTGTGCCATCTAACTTGTCAATGGACAAGTGTACATTCACATAATTGGTATATATTGAGGGATCAGAAGATGAGCCACCAACAGAGGTGTTTGTAGACGAGGAAGACGCCATAGAGAGGGAGAAACCCTAAAAATTCAAAGTGCTCCGATTGACGCAACGACCACAGATCCAGAAAGAGGGCGAGGAAGCGATCACGGCGGTGCTGATCGGCAGCGGAAAGCTCCGGCGACGCGCCGGCACGCGCGGCGGCAGCGGTGACTCTTGCGGCGGCGCGTGGGTGCTCCGATTGCCGCGATCTTCGTGCGACGGTGGTCGCCCGGCCGAGACGATCCCGATGGTGTGGTCGCCGGTCGATTCTGGAACTCCGGCGACGGCAGCGGCGGCGGCGACTGCGACAACGGCGGCAGTGATAGGTGCCGGAGACCGTGGAGTTGACTGGAACTATTCCTGTGCTCTGATACCATAGGAGAAATAGAGAAGATTGGGAGAAAATATCCCTTGTGTGTTTAGCATACACATAGGGTAGTTTATTTATATTGTAAGATATGGGCCAATGCCCTTAATACAGAATAGACTAAGCCCAAATAACAGAAACACACATCTTAATATCTAACACTTTAGAATGCCTCTATTGCAGGTTTTAACTCTTGAATGGTCATCGGGGATGGAGTCTGTAAGATGCACTAATCGGGCAGACCTTACCCTTAGTGGTTCTTTTGCAGACTTGACTTTACTGCCCAGTCCTGGAGCAAAGGGGCTGAACAGCAAAGATGAAGTTTTTGTACTAACAAACCCTGGACAACTGCATTTGTATAATAGTGATAGCCTGTCCACATTGACATCTCAGCAGAAAAGGATGCCATCTGTTCCTGCTGTGGAATTTCCAGTGCTAGTACCTATGGCTGATCCATCTTTCACTGTTGCAAAACTTGTCAGGTTACCCAGTAAGTCAAATTCATCAAAAATTCTCACTGAGGTAACTTTTTTTTCTTCCTGTAATTTGTCACTCTCCTTTCAGCTAATCTTTGTTTCTTATCTTTTTTTCATCTACTTATTTCATTTATCTTAGGTTGCTTCAGCTTTGAGAACTGGCTTGAGGTCTGGATCTGCACCTTCAGATTGGCCCTTGACTGGGGGTGTTCCCAGTCAGTTGTCCACAACAAAAGGTGCTGAGGTTGAGTGTGTTTATTTTGTGGGTTATTCTAATGGATCAGTTCTTGTGTGTGATGCTACATATGCAGTATTATCTTATATTTGCAACATAGAGGGAGAGGTAAGCATTCCACAACTACTTTTTCCCAAAATAAGTTCAAAGAAAAAATGTCCTTAGATTTCCTCATATAATTTGTTTTTTGTCACCACTATCTCGTTGTTTGGTAGGTGAAAGGTACAAAAGTGGCCGGTTCAGATGCTCCAGTGACAAAATTGGACTTCTGCTCTGTTTCCTTACTGTTGGCCGTGGGCAATGAATGTGGTCTTGTCAGATATCTTTCTTAATATGTCAATCTATTTTAAATAATACAATATCTTTTCTGTGCTCAATTCTTTTGCTGTGATGACTTTAATAGGTTTGCATTTATGACCTCAAAGTCCACTCCAGTAGACAAAATTTCCAATTTGTCACACAATCAAAAAGTGAAGGTGATCCCTAGATATCTGTCACCATATTGGAAGTCCATCTTCTTTATTTGAGTTTTAACCCTGCCCCCCTCACATGTTTCTTGTGTTCCAAAGATATCTATGCAGAATAAAGAAATTGTTAGGCCTTGACTCATTGTACCATGATTTGTGAAATATATTTTGCAGTTCATGATGTTCCTCAAGGAAAAGAAACTCGTTGTAGTGCTGTTTTTTCTCTTCTGGATTCTTCGGTACAAGCATTATCATTTGCAAATTCTGGAACCAAACTTGCTATTGGGTTTTCAAGTGGTCGGGTGGGTATTATCTGATTGCTTGTTAATTTTGTCATTGCGTTTGTTATTTAATCGTAAGGGATAGTGGGAGGTCTGTCAATTGATTGATAGTAAATTGCTTCTTTCCAGGTTGCAGTTTGTGATATGAATTCATTGTCAGTTTTGTTCTTGATTGATGGTGCACCTGGCTCTACCTCTCCCATTACTTCATTGGTTTGGAAACAAGAAGCATGTTTTCCAAGTTATGTGAACTTAAAGCAATCAGATGCAGCTTCAGGCAACTCTCTTGAAGAAATACTGTTTGTGTTATCCCAAGATTCAATAATTAACATAGTTGATGGTAATAATGGCAAAATGATCTCTAGCCGACCATTACATGTGAAGGAATCAACTGCAATTTCAATGTATGTTATAGGCAAGTACAAATTTCATGAAGAGCACAAAGCATATTTTCAGTTTTAATGCACTTGAAATATCATTGAAAATTCTGACAGATTTTTGTACCTCAGAAAGTAGCATCTCAACCTCTGAAGCATCAAATGACAAGCCGCATAATGGACTCTCGAAGAATACTGCTGATAATAGCCCTGATGAGCAGGAACAACCCTTATCAGCTAGGGTAAATTCATCAGAGGCTGATCTTTCCTCTTCAGAAGCCTCACATTCTGGAGATTTAATGTTGGATCCACTTGTTCTGCTTTGCTGCGAGAATTCATTGCGCTTGTTCTCAGCAAAATCTTTGATAGAGGTTCTTTAGTTCATTATCACTTCACATTTGCATTCACTTCAAGTCTGTATGCGAATGAATTTGACGTTTATGATAATTCTTTACAGGGACATAAGAAACCAATTCATAAAGTGAAACATTCTAAATCTTCTTATTGGACTTCTATCTTAAAGAAAGATGATAAAGTTTGTGGGCTTCTATCATTGCTTCAGACCGGAGCATTTGAAATCAGGTTAAAGTGCTAGTATTTTTTGTTCTTTCTTCTGTTTCTGAAGAGTTGGGGAGTATTTTAAATAAGACAATGTGGATTCTAGCTAAACAAAATTTCTTTGAAATGATAAATTATTGGATTATTTTTCTCATCTTTGGACAGGTCTTTGCCAGATTTGCATTTGGTTGAAGAAAGCTCTTTATTGTCGATTTTAAGGTGGAATTATAAAGTGAATATGGATAAAACCATGTGTTCTGATGATTATGGACACATAGTGCTGGTACAATTCTCTCTACAACTTTGAAATCGTCAAGAACTTCATCTATGTTTTTGCGCTGTATTTTTTAGTGGATACTGTAAAACATATTTGAATACTGAGGTGAAAGCATTTGAGTCAAATTTAATCTGCAAATTTTGGTCTTCAAATCACCCTTCTGATATTCATAACTTACAGGCTAACGGTTCTGAATTGGCATTAATCTCATTACTGGCTGGCGAAAGTGAATTCAGGTATCTTTGTTATCTTGTAATGAAGCAATAACATTGTGGACTTTTGGTTAAACTGTAGTTATAAGGAAGAAAAAGATCACTAACATTTCTATTCTGTTTTAGTAATTTGGAGCATCTGCCTTGTCTTCATGACAAAGTTCTGGCAGCCGCAGCTGATGCTGCCTTTAGATTCTCTACAACTCAGAAGAAGAAACAGGTTTGAGGTTCTTTGATTTGCCTTATTTTGGATCCTAATGTTCACACCATTAACAAGTTTTTTAATTAGCTTAACCATTTTGGTGCAGACCATGGTGCCAGGGATTCTAGGTGGCATTGTCAAAGGACTTAAAGGAGGAAAACCCTCTCAAACAGATATGACTAAAAGTGCGGCCTCCAATTTTGGGAATTTGGAAGACATTTTCTTTAAGCCCCTGTTGCCTGATCCCCTTCCAACAGTGGATATCGCAGATAATAAAGTGGAACTTGATATAGGTTTACATTTTTCTTTAACTTGGTGTTTTTTGGGTTTCATAAGTTTGAATTGTCAAAAGCAAAACCTCAAAATATTCTGTATTTTCGCACAGATGATATTGAAATAGATGAGCCCAACCCGCCAATAACTAAGAGTTCTACTTCATCTCCTGATGTTAAAAACAAGCAAAAAGGTAAATCACTTTCACAACATGCATCATATTTTGACTACAAAGGTTAGTAACAGTTTCTTCCTTCTGCATGCAGATAAGTTACGAGATAGGGAGAAATTATTTGAAGGTGGCACCAATAAGGATGATGTTAAGCCAAGACTTAGAACACCTGAAGAAATTATGGCTGCTTATAGAAAAACTGGGGTAATGCTAAGCTATTCATCCTCTCTGTCTTTTAACACTATTGGTATCAACGAGTTAAATATATTAATCAATATCTGATTTCAGGATGCTTCTTCAGCTGCTGCCCAAGCAAGAAACAAGTTAATGGAGAGGCAGGAAAAATTAGAGGTAGAAAATTATCTCATCTCATCATGCTAACTTACAATCACATTCTGTTGCTGTCAGTTCTTCAACATAAACATGGAAGCACCCTCTTTGGTTTTTGTCCTCATATAAAGTTTGTTCATTTTTAGCCACTATATTTAACAAAAAACGATTTTTTTGTAAGAAAAAAACTATGTTGTTTTAATCCCTTAGTAGGATTAAAAACATGAATTTTGCAATTTTTAGGGGCTAAAAATGTAGACACCAATACAAAAAAAATGTCATATTTCCAAAGACTAAACATTTTTTAGCCAACCATTTTTTTCATCTTTTACATTGAAGTTTCTGATTGTCTACTTTTCAAGTATAATTGTTAAATATAAACATATTTCTTCATTCTCTAGTCTTTAGTGCAAAGGGGTCACCAATTTCTTATGCTTGAAGCATCGTTATCATGATTCATAAACTCTGCTAAAATGAAGTTTTACTGTTCAATTTGACTCAGAGAATCAGCCAACGCACTGCTGAACTGCAAAGTGGAGCTGAAGACTTTGCATCATTAGCAAATGAGCTTGTGAAGACCATGGAAAGGAGGAAATGGTGGCAAATATAGAAAAAGAAATTGTATATATTTATTTTCTTGTATATATTTGTGGCTGTTGGCGTTGTTTTTGTTTCATTTGTGGCATAGAATTAGCAAAAGGAAAACCCATAACATCTGCAGAGTTTGTTGAGTATAAAAGGCAAGCAAAATAGTGGTCAGTGATTCTTTTTTGTTACTACAAATATGTCACTATTTGTTTTCACAATTTGAGATATTTGAATAATATCAGTTTCATATTGTGTAATAGTCATAGATATAAAGAATTTATCGAGAAAAAAAAAATTCACTTTTGAAAGTTTTATAAAATATGTATCATGTTGAGCTTAGGTTCTTTTAGTAAGTCATCTTTGTTGGAAAATGTAAATGACTGAAGTATGGATTTCTGAGAACAGTTAACAAAGATATTCGGATCATATGGTAGAGCATGATGTAACATGTTGCAAATTTTGTGAAAAAGAAAATTGTTTTAGTCAAAATTGGTATTTTAAGATTAATTAATATTAAAACAATAATGTTCCTTTTTGTTCTAAAACAAATTTGTCATGATTATCTCTTTCCCAATGGCATGTCTATTCAGAATGCACTTGTGATATTGCTGCCTAATGAAAGTTAGGGCTGCATAAAACAAGGTTTCTTTCTTTTCAAATAATTGAACTGCATAAAACAATGATTTTTATTGAATCTATTATTTTAAAATATAATTATTTCGAATTTCATTTTAAATTATAAAATAAACTTTCTATTGAATTTATTTTATTTTAAATTTTATAAATTTCTCTATCATTAATATTATCATCAGAATTAAATTATTATTTTTCAGTGGACTTTAATGTAGTGAATGAGATTTATAAGTGACAAGCAATGAATTGTAAATGACAACACAACATGAATAATTTTGCTTCTTGTCCTTTCTTGATTTTTTCTGTGTGTGGAAAAAGATAAAATTGTGCCTTCATTTGAATATAATGTTGACCTTACATTTATTTCTATATGAGTACACTTAGATATACTCCAAGCAAAAACCAAGGTCACAGAAGCATTAGTGCCGCAGTAATAGCCATTACTGTGATTGTCATGTTATCACTATTGAGTGTTTTTATGATATTTTCATTATCATTCTTCATTATTGAGATGAGTTTGTTTTCTTTTAATTTGTACTCTTTTATTTCGGATTTAGTATCTCTTAGGTCATCTAGTTTGTAAAATTTTTAGATGGTTCAATTTGAAATAATATCATGGATTTATTAATTTAGAAGCATTAAGAACTTATTGCTATGTTTAGATATCATAATATATTATATTTATCAATCTTTAAAGTGAAATTAGTTGTGCAATTCAAAATATATGTTTATAGTATATTATAATGTGTTATTTTACTTCAGTGACAAAGACAATTCTTTTTTTAAGGAAAATTCTGATAAACTTTCTAACTCATGCTGTCAATAATGTATACAAAGACGATGTAGGGAGTGTAAGATCCTAAAAAATAGAGTATTATAGTAGATATGTATATTAAAATAATGAGACGAACATTTTTATTTTAAAATAATCTTATGATATAAATAAAATTTTCTAAAGTTCGGTTCATTATCTAAAACACCTCTATCTCTCTAAAACACTATTTTCTTCCTTTTCTCTCACTTCTCTCCACCCTTTCTCACTCTCAGTGTATCTATTCGACGATCAGGGAGTGCCTAGACGATCTTGGTGTCGAGGGCTACAATCTCTACCGGTCAATTTCCTGTTTTGAGCCGGTAAGTTGTTTTCCTCTTTCTCCGTATGTTCTTGGATTGTGATCATGCAACGATTTCTGTTTGCATGTATCTAGTTGTTTTTATCTTCAATTTCTAGCTCAATCTAGGTTCTAAGGTTGGTTTTCCATCACCAATCGGTGATTTGTGGGATTTTCTAGAGTTGCCTTGCAGTGCAAACAAACTGTTGGGGTTTATTTGAGTTGTGCTATTGATCAGAGGTAAGGGAAGCTGGATTTTCTCTATAATTATTGAATGATTTCTGGCATGTGTAAGGTTATGTTAGTATTAGAATTATTGGACTGAAACTTGTATCGTTATGTTAGAATTCATGTATGCAATGTGGTTGTTTTGAGTGTGCATGTTTGAATTGTGAAAATGTACTAAATTGAATGATGTTTGGATTGTTTTAGATGCATGAGAAGTGTTAAATCTGTGTTAGTATTGGATGTTTGAGACTTGTTAGGGTCAATAAGGTTCTTAAAATTGTGCCAAAAGTGGTAGATTGGTTTTTGGTTATATAAGTTGGTGATTAAGAGGTTTTGAAGTATGAATTGGTCCATAATCACTATAAAATGATGGTAGGAATTCGTGCTGTAGAATTATGCAAACTCGCTGAGCGAACAAATTCGCACAGCGAGTGGTCAGGGTGAGTTGCTATCTGTTTGAGCAATTCGCACAGTGAGAAGATGCATTATGCGAATGCTTGTGAGGTTTGCCCTTTGTTTGAGCAATTCGCACAGCGAGATGGTACGCTATGCGAATGGTTGTGGCGAGTTGCTCTTTGTCTGACGATTTGCACAACGAAACATTTCGTTGAGCGACTGGTTGTGGCTTGGGGTCACAGCCAAATTAATTCGAATAGCGAAAGGGGGCGCATAGCGAGTGTATGGGGGGTCTGTTCCACTGTTTAGACTTTCATATAGCGAGTTGGGCAATTAAATTATATAAGCTTACCTTGTGTGTTCCTGTCTTGTCTTGTTTTGTACGTTCGTCTTGTCATTGGTATGATCATCCGTGTGGATGTGAGCAGAAGGAAACGAGCTGTTGGAAGATGCACTGGAAGAAGAGAACCTGATCGAGGTAGAAGTGAAGACCGAACAGTAGGACGTTCGGTCAGTAGTCTAGTTATAGTAAGGTGGTCGTTCGATCACCTTCCTTTTTGTTAAGTATGATCGTTCGGTATTTTTCTTCTGTAAATCGTTCGGTCAGGTTTGCTTATCCTGTACAGTTTTAAATTTATAACTCTTTTTGTAAGGCCGTTCGGCCATCAGCATACGCTCTACTTTAGTATAAAACTGATATGAATTATTATTGAATGTAATTATTCTATTATATAGTTTTAGACTGTATTTTGGGATGTTACACATCACAATATTAAGATGTCATAAATTCACTATAAATAATGATATATTTCATTTACATTATTTATTATTATGAATTATTCAATACAATCTCCTTTAAATAATTATTTTGAATTGCATTTCATCATATAAAAATTCATCCATATCAATTTTTGTTCATTATTTTACTCAAAATTTGATGATTTAATTTTTATTAAATATAATTATGGTTACAACTTTTCAGGACATAATCATTAGCTATTTTATATAACACGTAATTCAAAAATTAAAAAAAAATCTGAATTAGATAATCCAAAAATCACGTACATACTTTCAAATTGGTCAAATACATGCTTTCATTTCTACTATTGTTTGAATGTTTTGAAACAAAAAACAATTTTTTTCAGCATTTGAAAAAAAAAATGGTTACTTAACTAGTATCTAACTTCAACCTCTACAAAATCTTAATCTCTAATAATCCTTTTTTTTTATCTCCAATGTCTAATGCAAAAACTCAGGAAAACAATGAAGAGCATCGGTATAATTTAGCTTTTGAAGCTGAAAGAGTTATAAATCTGAGATGTGGAGTTTTTAAAAAATAGGTACGAGGAGAAAATATAAGAGTTCTACAAACATAGCACAACATGACACGTTCACTAGGGTTAGTACAAGTCATAGGCCCAACTCAAATTAGAAAATACCAATATTAACTAATTTTTGGTGGATTTAGATGTGATTTCGAAATTCAAGGGATGTAAGAAATAAGATAAAAGTTCTTTATGTTCTAAATCATATTGGTTTATAGAATTTTTTTTCTTTAATATTTATATTTTAAAATATTAATTTTTGTATTCATAATTATACTTTGAACTACTTATTATGATAAAGATCGAATGATCAACTTATAAAAGAATTAAGCTTAACATAGATAAAGAAAAAACACAATTATAATTAACTGAAAAATAACTATATCGTGTTAATTTAAAATTTATTTCAAATTCTATAAATACAAATTTAATATAAAAAATATGTAATAACATATTTAATATGTATTTATTGATATACTGTTTTTAATATCAGAATACATTTTATAATAAATATTTGATTAATAAACCTTTAAGACAAACGATGTAAAGACGAATATTTAAATTTTAAAAATAAACACGTAATAAACTGATGATCTCGATCGTATAACCAAAATAATTTTTAATTTTCATAAATTTTCATTTAATTTTCATCATCCAATAGCCAAATCTTATATAGAATCTCACTAACTAATAAATAAACATCAATTGAGAGTCGCGTTACTAAAACATAAATTAGTTTATTTATAGGTATGATAAATATTTTTATATTTCCTTTCTAAAAGTACTAAATAGTATTTTGCAAATGTCATAAATATAGTATTTTGGATAAGAAATTTGCAATGATACCTTCCCTAATAAAGTGGAACATAAACACGATTTCAGGCATATGTTTTGATTCCGACCAATATTTATGAAATGCAAATAAGAACGGTATAAACAAATGACAAATATGTTCTATTTCCGTCCAATGTTTATAAAATGAAGATAATAAAACTGTAAACAATCACAATAACGTCACGTGTGGCACGTGGATGTTTGTGTGAGGAAATTAGGTTTCACACTGCTACATGAATATGATAACACACCACCGACCCATGAACCAAAGAATACTGATTCTCATTCCAAATCCAGTCACCTTTTTGCTTTGTGCCATCAAATCAAGCACAAACGAACACAGCATGATTTATATGAGTTATATTTCACTTTATTTATGTATAAGAAATGAGATAAAAGATGATTTATATGATTTTATGTATGATTATGTTTTAGAAAAACTGAAAAGACGATTAAATTAAAAATATTAATGTATTTATCCATGCAGAGTAATTACATTTATAAACTTAGAAATAATTATTATTTCCTCTGTTATTACAAATAATGGATAGAAGATGTTGAGGAGTAATTATAAAATCTCATTTTAATAGTAAAATACTATTAAAATAAATATTACATATATGATAAGTTAACTAATCTAAGAAACAAATTTACGAAAAATAATATTTATACTTGTAAATTCGTTCGACTTTTTTACTGAATCCCATCGATCATCTATCACTAAAGTAACTGAAACTGATGTTTCTTAAGCTCACACCAATCATGTGATCATCGCAAAAGAGAAAACATATAAGGACAGACAACAGAAAAGCAAGGGTAAGCTAGTTTAAACAAAGATTAATCATACATCAATCTATTTAACTTCATACAATCATACCATTCATTCACATCACATAAACTCTTCGCACATAACACCACACTGACTTTGAGTGTCCGGACTTAGAATGATTGTCGAGTTATGGCGGGGCGTGCACTCGTGGTGGCTTCTACTGCTTTGCAAAGTCATTGCCAATGAGTTTCACCCTACCACACTCACGAGGTTAGTTCGTTATCACTCACCTTGGGTCATACTAGAAGCACCAAAGACTAGGACCTCCTGCTACTCCTCGTGACATGGATCAATCCTCTCTACTTGAGAATGAAAGACCATTGGAGTTTCAGGATAACCCCCAAGACTGAGCTCCTGCATTTATTCTAAACATACTTGAATCTCAACAAGAGAATTCACTTTGGATTGTTAGAATCGCTGCAACGGAATTATTAGCGTGGAACAAACCAAGAGGGGGGGGGGTGAATTGGTTATATACTTTTATTGTGCCTTTTGTTATTTTTCTCTTAATTTTTCTTACTGAGCAGATAATTAAATATAAATGACAGAGTAAGGGAAAGAGAAGAATTGCACAGTTGATTTTATCCTGGTTCAGATCACTCGGATCCTACGTCCAGTCGCTTATCTCAAACAAGATAAACCTTTTTCACTAACACAAAACAGTTACAAATATTAATCACAAAGAAAAACAATTTGTAAAAGTTTAGAAATACCACCTCTCTTGAAACCACAAGAGACGAACTTACACTTCCTTTGAATCTTCACAAAGGATGACCACCTCCTTCGAATGCTTCACGAAGGATGATTCTCTTTTAGACACTTCCTCGGATACACCATGAACAAGCTATTCCTCTGTCACCGCAGTAGCACTTCAGGACTTTGCAGACAAGAGTTTCCTTAGCTTCAACAATCTCACAGTGTTCTCAAAGAGTTCAGAGGTCTTTGGCACAAGGGAAGAGTGTGTTTTTGAGATAAAGAGTGAGCCATCTTATAGACTCAGCCTAATACTCTTCCATTCTTCGAAAACGGGTCATCTAACGCATTTAATCGATTAACACAAGTATTAATCGATTAAAATGAGTACAACGGCTAGTTTTTCAAATTTGAGATCCCAACGGCTAGTGTTAATCGATTATTGAGAATAATCGATTAACTAATCGATTATTATTAGCTTTAATCGATTATTACAGGGGCACTTAGGTTTTCAGTGCCAGCCTCGTTTTAATCGATTAAAACAGCTTGTGGATGATTCTCAACAGTAAATAAATCAAATATAAATTACAAGAATCAACCCTAATACATATTTGAGCACTATTACATCAACTTTTATTATTATAAAAGCTTTATAAAATACAGAGATCTTCAATTTGTCTTTATGGATCTTGACTTGTGCAAATCTGTTCATCATCAAAACTTCATCGTTGATTTTTGCTAACATGGATCACAACATGAGGCACCACCATGTAATCTCCCTGTGAGATCATGGAATTACGTCCATAACATAGGGCACCATCATGTAATCTCCCTTTGAGATCCATGGAATTACGTCCATCAACCATACTTTAAACTTTATACTTTGAAATCACCAACTTACACTTTGAAATACAACATACATCAATAACCCATGATATTACATAACACAACTTCAACTTACTTCATACAACACTCAATGTTTCATTTAGAACAACTTAAGATCACAAGAAAAGTGAACTAGAACAAAACCTCTCGCACAACGCACACATTCGCATAGCGAAACTAGAGGCTTCTCGCACAACAATTTAACTCGATGTGCGAATCCTCAGACAGAGACCCAACCCTCTAAACCATTCGCATAATGGTTAGACTCGTTATGCGAATAAACCGCGACTTGAATCAAACCCAAACCCCCCGCATAGCGTCCCAGCTCGCTATTGCGAGAACCTTAGACAGTGGCTCATGCTCCTCAAGCACTCGCAGAGCGAAACCAATTCGCTATTCGAATAAAAAGAATAATAACCCCAACTAGTAGCATAGCGACTTGATTCGCTATGCGAATCATAACAAAGAGAGCAACCTTCTCAATCCATTCGCACAACGCACCCATTCGCTGTGTGAGTGCCTTGGCAGAGAACATCTCGCCAAGGTGACTCGCTATGCGAATCCATTCGCACAACGAGTCTGCATAATTTGCAGAACGAAATTCTGCAGAATTATGCAACTCAACCACAACTTACCAATTCTAATCAATTTTGTTAGCAAAAATCAAAGATGTAGTTTTGATGATGAACAGATTTGCACAAGTCAAGATCCATAAAGACAAATTGAAGATATCTGTATTTTATAAAGCTTTTATAATAATCAAAGTTGATGTAATAGTGCTCAAATAAGTATTAGGGTTGATTCTTGTAATTTATATTTGATTTATTTACTGTTAAGAATCATTCACAAGCTGTTTTAATCGATTAAACCCAGTGTTAATCGATTAAAACGAGGCTGGCACTGAAAACCCAATTACCCCTGTAATAATTGATTAAGGCTATAATAATCGATTAGTTAATCGATTATTCCTGAGAATAATCGATTAACACTAGCCGTTGGGGGTTTCAGATTTGAAAAACTAGTCGTTGGGGGTTTCAGATTTGAAAAACTAGCCGTTGTACTCATTATTAATCGATTAATATTTATGTTAATCGATTAAATGCGTTAGATGGCCCGTTTTCGAAGAATGGAAGGGTATTAGGCTGAGTCTATAAATTGGCTCACTCTTTATCTCAAAAGACAACTCTTCCCTTGTGCTAAAGAACTCTGAACTCTTTGAGAACTCAGTGAAATTGTTGAAGCTAAGGAAACTCTTGTCTGCAAAGTCCTGAAGTGCTACTGCGGTGACAGAGGAATAGCTTGTTCATCCTTGGTGTGTCCGAGGAAGTGTCTGGAAGAGAATCATCCTTCGTGAAGCATTCGAAGGAGGTGGTCATCCTTTGTGAAGATTCAAAGGAGGTGTAAGTTCGTCTCTTGTGGTTTCAAGAGAGGTGGTATTTCTAAACTGTTACAAATTGTTTTTCTGTGTGACTAATACTTGTAACTGTTTTGTGTTAGTGAAAAAGGTTTATCTTGATTGAGATAAGCGACTGGACGTAGGATCCCAATGATCTGAACCAGGATAAAATCACCTGTGCAATTTTTCTCTTTCCTTTACTCTATTATTTATATTTAACTATCTGCTTAGTAAGAAAAATTAAGAGAAAAATATAAAAAGGAAAAATAAAAAGTATATAACCAATTCACCCCCCCTCTTGGTTTGTTCCACGCTAATAATTCCGTTGCAGCGATTCTAACAATTGGTATCAGAGCTTGCTTTGATAGTCATTCAAATGGCAGGATCACATCAAACCTTTGCAGAGGGTGCATCAATCAATAGACCCCCACTATTCACAGGTGAGAACTATGCATTCTGGAAGGTAAGAATGCAAATATTTATTGAATCTATTGATTGTGAAATTTGGGATGTTATTGCATCTGGTTCTTCTGTTCCTACTAACAATATACAGGATTCAAAGCCCCGTGGTCAATGGACCATTGAAGAAAAGAAAAGATTTCAGAATGACGTAAAAGCCCGGAATATCATTGCATCAGCATTAACTGTTAATGAGTTCTATGGAGTTTCTGTCTGCAAAACTGCTCAAGAAATGTGGGACGTACTCAGAGTGACACATGAAGGAACAAATGATGTAAAGAGGGCAAGGAAGAACTCCCTAATTCAAGAGTATGAAATGTTCCGGATGAAGCAAGGAGAAACAATTTCAGATGTTCAAAAACGCTTCACCAACATCGTCAATCATCTCATTGGACTGGGTAAGTCATTTGATACCGATGAACTTAACATTAAAATCTTGAAGTCTTTAGACAGGTCGTGGCGACCAAAGGTGACTGCAATCTCGGAGTCATAAAACCTCAACACCATGACTATGGCGGCACTCTTTGGAAAATTGAGGGAACATGAACTAGATCTTGGAAGACTTGATGAAGAAGAAGCAAAAGCCAAAAACAACAAGAAGAGTTTGGCATTAAAGTCGGAGGTTGAAAGAAGCAAAGGTAAATCAGAAGATGAAGACTCAGACGAAGAGGAAAATTTGAGACTCATGATAAAAAGGCTCAACAGGTTCATGAAATCAAAAGACAAAGGAAAATTAAAATTTGAAAAGAAAGAAAATCAAGGATCTTCCTCACACTATAAATGTTATGGTTGCGGAGAAAGGGGGCACTTAAAAGCGGACTGCCCAAATAAAAAAAAAAGAATGAAGAATTAAAGGAAAAGAAAAACTTCAAGAAAAAGAAAGCCTACATCGCATGGGACGATGACAACGAAACAATTTCCGATTTGAGCGAATCTGATGAAGAAGCAAACATCTGTTTAGTGGTGAACGACGACGCTGGAAGCCAAGTAAGTACATCTAGCGATTCTGATAATTATAGTCAAATTAGTGAAGATGAATTGCATGAAACTTATGCTGCTTTAATGGTAGAATCTGAAAAATTAGATAAAGCTCATAAGAAATTGAAAAAGGATTTCAAAAATTTAAAATTAAATTTTGAAAATATTTCTGAAGAAAATAAAAATTTGAAATCAGACTTTGAAAATATTCTTGAAGAAAATAAAAATTTTAAATTAAATTTTGAAAATATTTTTGAAGAAAATAAAGATTTGAAAAATAAAGTTTTATTTTTTGAAAAGGGTAAATTTACTAGTAGTGATGAATGTGCTTCTTGTGAAAATTTTAAGAAACTACTAGAACACACAACCTTAGGAGAATGTAGTAAAAATAACGAAAATAAGGTTGTTAAAAATAAGTATGTTCCTAAAATTAAAAATAAACATAATAATAGAACCCGTAAAACATGGGTAGAAAAAGGAACAACTTATAGGAACACAAACTTTGTATCATGCTTTTATTGTATGAAAAAGGGTCATACTTCAAATAAATGTAAAATTAAGCATTATGGTGTTCCAAGTGGTAGATACGTTTGGGTTGTAAAATGATTTCTTTTTTCTAAATCTAACCCAAAGGACCCATACAAGTAGTTGGGTACCTATTGTTTAATATTTAGAATTTCTTTAAAACAAAATTTAAGAAAATTTTATTCCAAGGCCGATGAAACGATTTTTTTTGGATATCTTCTAATATACAAAGCATATATAGTTTTCAATTGAAAAACATTTGAAATAGAAGAATGTGTGCATGTTGTCTTTGATGAAATTGTAGACCTTGAGGCAAAACCTCTTGAGTCAGTTGAATTAGATGCAGGCAATGATGAAGATTTGTAGAAGACAACAAATGAATCGAAGAATGATGACAATCCTCAAGATGAAGATCTAAACAAAATGTGAAAACAGCCAGAGGATCATCATTACGAAGTTGGAAGCATATCTTAAGGGCTCATATACATACATGCTTTTATTTAGGGGGAGTATTATCTTAGGGGGAGAACATCTTACACACCTTTTTTAATTATGATCAAAAAGGGGGAGAAAATGTTTAAAGCTTATTTGCTTATTTGTGTTTATTCACTAATGCACTTTTTCTTCCATAAGTTGTGTTTTTTCCAGATTATTACTAAAAGCTTTAAATCAAAGGAGTTTTTGATCATCATCAAAAAGGGGGAGAATGTTAGCAAAAATCAAAGATGTAGTTTTGATGATGAACAGATTTGCACAAGTCAAGATCCATAAAGACAAATTGAAGATCCCTTTATTTTATAAAGCTTTTATAATAATCAAAGTTGATGTAATAGTGCTCAAATAAGTATTAGGGTTGATTCTTGTAATTTATATTTGATTTATTTACTGTTAAGAATCATCCACAAGCTGTTTTAATCGATTAAACCCAGTGTTAATCGATTAAAACGAGGCTGGCACTGAAAACCCAATTACCCCTGTAATAATCGATTAAGGCTATTAATAATCGATTAGTTAATTGATTATTCCTGAGAATAATCGATTAACATTAGCCGTTGGGGGTTTCAGATTTGAAAAACTAGCCGTTGTACTCATTATTAATCGATTAATATTTATGTTAATCGATTAAATGCGTTAAATGGCCCGTTTTCGAAGAATGGAAGGGTATTAGGCTGAGTCTATAAATTGGCTCACTCTTTATCTCAAAAGACAACTCTTCCCTTGTGCTAAAGAACTCTGAACTCTTTGAGAACTCAGTGAAATTGTTGAAGCTAAGGAAACTCTTGTCTGCAAAGTCTTGAAGTGCTACTGCGGTGACAGAGGAATAGCTTGTTCATCCTTGGTGTGTCCGAGGAAGTGTCTGGAAGAGAATCATCCTTCGTGAAGCATTCGAAGGAGGTGGTCATCCTTTGTGAAGATTCAAAGGAGGTGTAAGTTCGTCTCTTGTGGTTTCAAGAGAGGTGGTATTTCTAAACTGTTACAAATTGTTTTTCTGTGTGACTAATACTTGTAACTGTTTTGTGTTAGTGAAAAAGGTTTATCTTGATTGAGATAAGCGACTAGACGTAGGACCCTAGTGATCTGAACAAGGATAAAATCACCTGTGCAATTTTTCTCTTTCCCTTACTCTATTATTTATATTTAACTATCTGCTTAGTAAGAAAAATTAAGAGAAAAATATAAAAAGGAAAAATAAAAAGTATACAACCAATTCACCCCCCTCTTGGTTTGTTCCACGCTAATAATTCTGTTGCAGCGATTCTAACAAAATTTCCCAACTTCTAACACTCCTAGATTGTTGTACAAACTTAATTAGACTAGACTAAGTGATTCTAAACATTCCTAACATCAATCTAAAGTGTTTATGCACAAAATCCTACTCTAGAACCTCAATTTCATCAACTTAGAGACTCAAATCCAATTTTACAACTTTGAACCTGTTTTTGACCATTTTGATGACTCAAACAAGTCACATATGACTTATCTAGACTGCCCCAACAGACCCTAACAACACTTGACCTCAAATACTCAAATTCACAACCTCACTTCCTCCAAATTGACTTTAAACAAGCATCATTCACTTCACTTCCTATCTCATTACTATCACAACAGATTACTCACAACCAGTACCTCCAACATGCACAATTATAACAATTAGATCCATCCAAACCAGTTCATAATCATCATTTTACAATTTATAGAATTTGGCGTTCAATTAACACACAATTAAATCTACTCAACAACTAATGTTCAACTCAAACAGCACCATAACACAAATTTTATCATACACATGCCAAACTACTAATTAAATTAATAATCTAGCTTCCCTTACCTCAGCTCAAGTTCTATACACCGATTATAGAACCCCGACTGAAGCTTGCACCACAAGAAAACTCAACAGGAACCTACAACTCACTAATTGGTGATAGGAAAACAACCTTAGAACCTAATTTGAGTTAGAAAATGAAGAAGACAACAACTCAACACATGCAACCAGAACTCTTTGCATGATTACGACTAAAGACATACGAGAAAAGAGGAGAAACAACTTATCGACTCAGAACAAGAAATTGATCGGTCAAGATTGTTGCCCTTGACGCCAAGATCGACTAGACACTTTCTGATTGTCGAACAGATAACTCAATAAAGAGAAAATCTAGAGAGAAGACAGAGAACTCTAGGAAAGTAGTTCTAGAGAGATGGTACGTTTTAAAATAATAAACTATTTACAATAAGACCATTTAATATTAAAATAATCGAATTTCACTATTTTTAGACTACCACTACTTCTAAAACATATTTTTAGGAATTTTACAGTAATATAAAACAAATTTTAGGATTTATTCTCTTAAACTAGTCTCGAATCCAATTCTAAAATTCAAATAGATTAACCAAATTAATTATGTACAATAGATTACATGGAAACATATAATTCATTATTTGCAACTTCAATAATAAAGAAACAACATAAATAAGAAATAAATGGAGAATAACATATCACAAATCACCTTATTAAAACTCACTACTTTCTACACTAATTAATCTTCTCTTCTACCAGCCTTCAATTTCACTTAAACAAACATATATTTACTCTTCTCTAATATATAATTTATTTTCATTTGTATTTTTTTTACAATAAAAAAATTAAATATTTGGGTAGATTTTTTCAATTCATAAATAATTGAATCTAAATGTCTCATATATTAGATTTTTTTTCCACAAATGATTCCTTGAATATATATATATATATATATATATATATATATATATATATATAGTTTGGTAAATAAAAAATAAATAACAGTAATATCTTCTTTAATGATTAAAACAGAATATAATATAAACTTAATAGAATAACATATTGTGGATATGAGATAATAAAATCAAATAATAATAATACTAGAGTGTAATTAAAAAAAGAATAATATAACTTAATTTTAAAATTCTTTTACAAACTTCAAAATTATAATTTAACTAAACAATAGAAAATTATATTTTATTTATTTAGTTGATGTTCTAAATTCGCGATACATAAGAAACTATATTATAGTTATTAAAATACTTTCTTTTAAAAATAATTTAATAATAGTTATTTAATTTTATATTTCAATCAATAGTATAGTTTAAATTTACTTGTCGAAATTATTTTATATAAATATATAATACAATCTGCAGAATAAAAAATATATTACATATTCATTTTTGCATAATATTTTATATATATGTATATACATATAAATTCTGTTTTTGTTATTATTTCTCAATCTTTTGTACGCCAATAAAGAATAAACAACGGTGCAACAAACTATGAAATATAATATAATACAAACTTTTATTTCTTGCTTATCCTATCCAATTGCAAGAAAAGTTTATATTATTATTATATTTTATTGTTTTCTAAAATAATACATAATTTTATACTGTATATATTTATTTATTAAAAATATATATGATTGAAGATCCCACTAAGATATATTTCCCTGTTAAACAATAATAAAAAAGAAACGAGGGACATTAAATACGATCTCAATATAATAGGTCAAATACACGGCAAGAATGAAACGCATTACTTTTTGAGAATCGTTATGGTAAAAGTAAACACGGACTCGGTTGGTCTCTGCACACAAAACATATAAAAAATATTGAATGACTAAATTGCCCCTGCAAAATCCACAAACCCCTGTTTCTGCTTCACCCTCTTATATTTAAGTTCCACCTCCATGTTCTCACATTCATCACCAAGCAACTAAGATACGGTCTTTTCGCCTCCTTTCAACACCCTTTTGGCCTTTTATTCTTCAAAGCCTCAGAGCAAAGCTTGAGGACGTGAGAGAATCAAAGGGTTGAAATTCTGTGTGGTTGTTGTTGTTGTTGGAGGTTGAAATACAAGTTAGTACCCCAAGTGTTTGTTAATAATATTGAATTTAGCTAGCAAGTTGCTCTTTTGAAGTATTGTATGACCAAATATTTTAGTATTTTAGGAGTAGAAATTTTGCTTCTGTTGGCAATTTTTCTGTTCTCCTTCTGGTTCTCATCTTTTGTGTTCTTCTTTGTCTCTCGTTTGTCTGGGGATTTTTCTATTTTAGTTCCTTCAGACACCAGGAACCTGACCCTATAAACCCTTTTTTGAAGCTTCAATCTTGAGTCCTATGGCGACTTGGGTATTATCAGAATGTGGCATGAAGCCTCTTGCTCCAGTGTTTCCTAGACCTAGAATTGGGGCTGCTTTGTCCAGCTCTTCCAAGGTTGGATTTTCGGACACAAACAAGAGTGTTGCTGATCTTAAGTTTCAACCTTTGAGATGTAACCTTAGGGATAGAAATTGGGGGTTGAAAGTGAGTACCCCTTTGAGGGTTGCTTCCACTGAAGAGGAGGAGCAAACTAATGTTGTTGATGTAATGAATGGGACTAATGTGGTTGATCATGAGAAGCGTCTAGAATTTGATCCTGGTGCTGCACCACCATTCAACTTGGCTGAGATTAGGGCTGCTATTCCAAAGCATTGCTGGGTGAAGGACCCTTGGAAGTCCATGAGCTATGTGGTGAGGGATGTCATTGTTGTCTTAGGATTGGCTGCTGGTGCTGCATATCTCAATAATTGGTTGGTCTGGCCGCTCTATTGGGCTGCTCAAGGCACAATGTTTTGGGCTCTGTTTGTTCTTGGTCATGACTGGTAATAACTATTTTTCTTTACTTCATTTTTTCCTAATTTGGATGAAGCTGTATTTTGGGGGTGCTAAGTTGGGTTCCATAATTTTGACTTGATGAATTTTCTTCCTGTTTTTTTGGTGTTTCAGTGGTCATGGAAGCTTTTCAAACAACCCCAAATTGAACAGTGTTGCTGGGCATCTGCTACATTCCTCAATTCTAGTACCATATCACGGATGGTATGCAGATGCTTTTTGATGGGATAGCCTTTTTAAATTTTAGAGTTAAATATGTTTATATCTTTCAAAACATCTGTACATTTGGTTTTATTTCCTATAAAAACTTAGTACGTTTTTAGTCTCATCACGCGTGAAAAACATGTTTTTAGTCCACCAGGGGCTATAAGCACGTTGCCTTTGATAACTATACAGGGAGATTAAAAACATTAAATTTTTGTAGAGAAAAAAAGAACTGAATTATGAGAGATAAAAGCATATTTATAATATTTTTTTATCTACTTGTAGCTATAAATTTATGTTTGAAACTAATATTTTATGCAGGAGAATAAGTCATAGGACTCATCACCAAAATCATGGCCATGTTGAAAATGATGAATCTTGGCACCCGGTGAGACGATACTCACTGTTCTTGTTTTTAAGAGATGCCATCTGGCTTCAAGTTATTTTCCCTTGATCAAAATTTCTGATGTGTTGATAATCTTGCAGTTGTCTGAAAGAGTGTTCAGGAGCTTGGACACTGCAACACGTATGTTAAGATTCACCGTCCCTTTTCCACTGCTTGCATATCCGGTTTACCTTGTAAGTTGTTGTACCTACATGGTTTTACCATAATTTGAACATTAATTATTCTTTATGTCTTGATAGAAGAATTGACATGGTGGCTGTTAATGTTTGAATCCAGTGGCAGAGGAGTCCTGGGAAGACTGGTTCTCACTTTGACCCTAGCAGTGATTTGTTCCTTCCAAATGAAAGAAAAGATGTTCTTACTTCCACAGCTTGTTGGGCTGCTATGTTGGGATTGCTTGTTGGATTAGGGTTTGTAATGGGTCCAATTCAACTGCTTAAGCTTTATGGTGTTCCCTATGTGGTGAATTTCTTCCCCCTTTCCATCATTTCCACGATCTTTCGTTTTTGAGTCAATAATGAATGAAGTTCTCATTTGACTTTTCTTGGATCTGTAGTTATTCGTTATGTGGTTGGATTTGGTAACTTATTTACACCATCATGGCCATGAAGACAAGTTACCTTGGTATCGTGGAAAGGTACCTTTATTCTTTTGAGTCTTTCTTTCCAATGAAAGGGACTGGTCTACTGGAGCATTGGCATGTTTTTGTTATGCTTGTGAGCTTCATTCTTATATATTGTCAGTGTGAAAAAGTGATACTTTCAATCAATCACAAATTATTACTGACGACTTGTAAGATAATTATTACACAAGTTGATTAACGTATAATACTGGACTGTGATTAAATGAAGTTATCAGTGCATACACTGTTCACTCTGTTAATGTTTTTCATACAATTTAGTTTACATGTTTATCCTCCTTCATGTTGAACAGGAATGGAGCTACCTTAGGGGTGGTCTAACTACTCTTGATCGTGATTATGGATGGCTTAATAACATTCACCATGACATTGGAACTCATGTCATTCATCACCTATTTCCTCAAATTCCACACTATCACTTGGTCGAGGCTGTGAGTGTCTCTCTACCTTTGTTCAAAGAATGGATAATGATTTGCTTGAGATGTTGCGTTTGAATGTTGTTTTTTGTTGTCTTGCAGACTGAGGCAGCTAAGCCAGTGTTTGGAGAATATTATAGAGAGCCAAAGAAATCAGCTCCTCTTCCTTTTCACCTTATTGGGGACTTAATAAGGAGCTTGAAGACTGACCATTTTGTTAGTGACACAGGAGATGTTGTGTACTATCAAACTGACTCTGAGATTAATGGTTCAGCCAAATCAGAGTGAAGTTTAAAATTCTTTTCTATATATAGACAAGAGAGACATAGATGCAGTTCTTAAGGTTGTAAAATTGTATTGAGTTTCTCTTGAAGTTACTGCACTTACTTAGAGTTGAATCCTTCATTTAATAAAGGGATGGATGGATCATATAATTTTATTGTAACTGCATCATATAGAGTGTTTAGGTTAAATGTAGTTTATCCTTTTGAATAGTAAATTCTCTGTATAAATTGATTATATGATATATAGTGAAGTGATACCTTGGATTATGATTAAATATGGCTCAAATGCACTACTCTCTGCTATTCTTTTTATAGATTTAATAAAATGCCTTAATTTTTTAAATTTAATTATTTTATTCTTAAATTTGGTTCTCTTTGATTTTCTTAATAATACAAATAGTGATGTTTAATTCTTTCAAGGGTTGTAAAGAAGGGTTTCTCCCACTTAAAAAATTATAAATTGATTTTACTTTTAATTTTGCTGGAATTTTCAGTATATTTTCCTCGTGTTGATTATCTCTAAATGTGGGATTAAACATGAATAAATAGTGATGGCACGAAACTCTGAGAAATAAGAATTGGACTCACTCGATGCATGATTGAACATCAATTTTCAACCAAAAAGGAAAACATTATTGTGTCATCAATAATAGTCAAACTTTGGGTAAGATGATTAATATATTTTTAATTCTTATATGGAAATTTAATTTCTAATGCCAAGGATCATAAATAATACTATATATAATTTGGTAATACATTGACATAATTAATAATTGATTGGCAGATCAATCATAATGATAAAAGGAGATGCATAAATGAAGAGGAGACAGAATAGCCTAAAAAACAAAAATCTCTAATTAGGTAAACAAGTACAGATTCAAAATGAAGATGAATCAATGATCCAATGCAGATAAAGTGTCACGCATATCGCCACGCGTGACAAAAAGTTGTAACATAAGCATGACTTGGATAGATTTGTAATGATACATCAAAGCTCTGATCGGTGTGATCTTTGTGATATAGTTGTTACTTAGTCCGAACGATGTAGTTGATGGTGTCACTAATACTAAAGATTGATGACAAAATAGTGATTATAATAAAAAAAATGAATAGTATGATTCACCAAGAAATCATAACTTCAGATATCATGTGAGTGAGAAATTATTTCTATATTAGTCTTACAAAGAGCATTGTAATTTGTAAGTTTAATATCTTCTACATGATTCCATGGATCTTAAATTTAACTAATGGGTTTTGTATGTACTATGGCCTTATATTCCAAATTGTGTTATAAATGGATAATAAATTATAATCAAATTTAAAATTTATGGAATGGTTTAAAAACATCAATCACAGAAATTTCAATCATGACATAAGTTGGAGACCAAAAAAAAAGGTAATTAATTTACACTACCTACTACATACCTATGTAGATGGATTAACTTAGATCAAGATTTAGAGTGAGATTGATATAACTTTCTTGGATTCAGATATGTTTTTATATTTGCAATTTACTAAAAAAAATTAGATAAATTCTCAAACTCAGTAAGATAAAAATTATATGTTTTATATAACAAATTAAGAATGATTAATCAATAACTAGTTTAAAGCTTGATGACATTGTTGGACTAATATTATATACCTATATGTAAAGTAATTTATTTTTTTATGTCCACATTTGTTTTTTAGTTTTACTCTTTAAATAAATATTTTTTAAATTAAAATAATTATTCTATCAATTTTATTTTTAAAGTGATTTTTTTTTTTTAGATTTAAGTGTTTTTTTAATTGATATTTTTTTAACTTAATAATTTTTTAATTATAAAGTTACCAACAAAATAAATTAAAATTATTTGCAGTAAATCTATAAAAATCATTTTAATTTTATAATAATAATAATAATAAATAATTTTATTATCATAAAAACTATAAGATACATACTATACATGCTATACGCGGAAGTGTTTTCACTTTCACTATGAGCTTTTACTAGTTAATAAATAAAGAGATTAAAGCACAATAGAATTATTATATCATTCAATAATTTTCAAATAGATTATGCATTTATGTCAAATCTTACTATTAGGTTAGAAGATCTTTCACATAAAAATACATACACAATTATATTAATTTAAAATGATATGTTATGTGATTTGTATAAATTCAAAATAACACTATATATAAATTCAGCGAATTGTAGGACTATATATAAGTTGATCATAATTTCTTACAAAATCGAAGTCTATGGTGCAAGTTAAATAACAGTTTTTTTAATAGTGAATAGATAAGTTTTATATAATATAAAATCATATTAATATTATTATGTTACATACTTTAATATTAAATTTAATATCTAATAATGTCAACACGTGGCCTAATTAATTTTGATTTATATATTACAGTAATAAAATATTTTTTTACAAATTTACTAGATAAAATCATTATAGGAAAAAAATATATTTAACCAAACACATGTTAGAATCCAAATAAAATAAAGAAATTGTTGGAATCCATTCCAATAATTGTAAAAGTAATGTTGAATAAACTTGTCACGTTTTTCATTAGCATAGTTTTAATTTTAAGTCTATAGCTTCCTACGAAGAAGAAGCCAAATAATAGCATGGATTTTTCAATCATACATTATTGTCAATAATTTTCATCTTATCATCCATTTTCTTTTATGTTTGTTCAACATCATAAGCTAATCACTTCAAAATTGAATGGTTCACAACACAATCCTATCACAGGTTTACCAGCTTGCCACAAAAATTTAAAAAATAAATAAAGTTCTTCATAGTTATTTTATTTTTTATTATATTTTTAAAATAAAATTTATTATAAATATAATATTTTTTTTTCGTTTATGGTTCAAAATTCACATCTTTCATTGTTCTATTCTAATACTATGAACCACTAAATGATAACATAGACACATTACCAACCAACAAGGGAAAGTCATTCAGTGACGTGTAAAATTTCTCAATAAGTGACTTGAAAAGGGATACATCTTTTTAACAAATTTTTTATTTAAAAAATGGTACGCTAAGTTCTTTCAACTCTTCAGAATAAAGAAAATGATAAAGTACATCTAAACAAGTTGATAAGTAAAAATTATCCAAAGTTAATAAAAAGATATAACCACAAAGATTTCAAAAATTAGTCCTTGATTCCAAATTGAAATACGCCGAGTTAACAAAAAAATGTATTACTTGTATGAATATAAGAAATTAAAGTAATAAGAAAATGTGTTACAAAAATATACGAAAATAAATTTATAAATAATAATCAATTTTAATGAAAAAATTAATTAGTTATTATAGTGATTAATTTATAAAATAATTATTATTGATAATTAAAATATTATTTATTTTGAATAAAAAATATAATTAGTCTCTAAATTAGTAAATAAAATAATTTCATTATAAATTGGTTTTTAAATGATTACTAATATTAACTATTAAGAATTTTGTTATAAAAAAATTGGTTTCTAAATTGGTTTATCATTAAGAAGTTGATATAAAATTAGTCTTTAAATATATTTTTTATCATGAAAATTTATTATTTTTAGAAATTTTGTTACTAATTATTAGTTTTTAAAGTACGAATCATTTAATTAAATTATATTAAAATGATAAACATGAATAATTATGTATTTTTCAACTGTGATTTCACTTTGAGAAACTTTTATAACAAAGAAATAATTAAATGGTTTAGAATCATTCAGAAGATTTTAGTTTTTATACACACAAATTTAAAAAGTTAAACTACTAAAAATTTTATTTTCTTCTTACTCAAATATAAGTCAACAGTCTAATCGTCAGGTCAACCATAAATTGAGTGGTCAACAATCCTTTCGATTTCATATGAAATCGGTTGGTCAGACTATGGACAAAAATAGCACTACAAATAATTACATCAACTCTAAGTTATATAATTATTGTTTGAGTCGTAATTAGGCAAACCGTAATCAAAAGTCTATTACAAAATATATAAGAGCAATGCTCCCTGTATCTCACCTATTTCTCCCCGCACCTCCCATTTTACGCATTTGTCCTTCATTTATTAAAGTCAAATGAAAATTAATGATGAATTACTGATTTTGTAACCACCAGGAACCCTCAAAGCCACCAACAATCCTAAACGTTCATTGATTGTATAAACCCTAAATGTCATTTGTTGTCCTACATGCACCCCCTTCCCTCTTTTTTATTTTTTTACTTTCATTCTTCACTTGCATTGTTAAGTTGTTTTCGTTGTAAGATTATACAATACTGATTGTGCCCGTACTGGTGGTGCTGTGGAAAGTAGAAGAGGAAGAAGGTAGTGCTGGTGGTGCTATGGATAGTGGAGGACGAAGAAGGCAGCGAGAGCTCACTAGGTTAGTATATTATTTCAAGTAAACACCTTAAACACCTTAACCGTCGATGGAGCTGCGGTTAAGGGTGGCACAGTCTGAATGTCGGTTACAGGTAGCTGAAATTCGAATTTCGGTTACTTCGACCTGCGGTTTAGGGGTGCCGTACTTTCAAGTGCGATTTAGGGGTGTCACACTTCCAAGTGCGGTTTCACTATGCGTTATTATTTTTAACCCAAGCCATGCTTGCTTATTATGAATCATGTCACTATGCGTTGGTATTTACACATTGCATTCTGAATCATGTCTATTTTTGTTGTTCGTTTATTATCATATTACTATGCTTATGCTTGCTTATGATCATTTTATGTTTACTTGCACATTGCATTGTGAATCATGTCTCATTTTTGTTGATCGTTTATTGTCATATTATGGCTTATAATATGTTTAACATCCAATTTATTTACATCATGCGAACTGTTCTATTAGATCATCTAGTTGGCATCCAGTTTGATTTACGTCTAGTTAGATTGACAAAGTGTGTAGAATGGGTGATGGGTTACTATTACGTGGCCAGTGAAATGAAAGTAAGAAGAATATTAAGGTTTTGTTTTAAGTGGGGGAGTCTTCACGTCCTAGGGGGTTAGTCTGGATGTGCATAGTGTTTTAGTTAGGAGGGTTACACATTTTTTGAGTAAGTGAAAAGAAAAGAAGATTGAGTAGAGGAGTGTGTGTTAGGTTTGAGAAAAAGAATGGTGATCATTCTAGGTTGTGGGAGGAAGTTCTGTGAGTCTTCAGTGAGTGAATAAGATTAGGAGAATACATGAGGTGGGAGAATTTAATGGAGTTAAATTGTGGGTGTTGGGTTAAACGAAGAATGGGTCTGAGGTGTTTGTATGTCAATGGGGGAAATAGTAGCATGTAGGGAGGAAGATGTTGGAGTGTACGTGAAACCGTGGGAGGGAGGATGGGTTTTGAGCATGGGTATGCCTTAAACTTTGCAGGTAAGTGAGTAATGAATGAGTGAGTGTGTGAGATAGAGAAATGCGCGCCTTCGTAAAGAAGAAAGTGGGAGCAAGGGAGAAAGGAGATAAAGGTGTTGTGATGCCAGAGGAAGAAGTAGAAAATAAAAGAATATGAGAAGGGAGAATAAGGGCCAGCAAGAGAAATTCTAGGCGCATTGGAATTTAAAAAAAAGAAAGTGTTGTATGCTTGCTCACTGTTTTAGTAGCTTTGCTTTTCATATGTTTTGTTATATGTGTTAATGGATTATTATTTCATTTTATTTTTATTTATTTAGTATTTAGTTTATAAAATTTTATGTTATATTGTATTGTATTTATTTTTTATGTATTAGTTAATACTTTAAGTGTTTTTTTACGTAATAGTTAATATTTTGTTTTGAATTTTTTTATTTATTATTAATGATTTGAAGTTATATTTATTTTAGAATAAGTTTAATTTTTTTATTTAGTATATAGTTTATAATATTTTTTGTTATTTTTTATTTATTATATACATTTTTTATGTGTTAATTTTTTTAAAATTTGATTTAATTTATGAGATGTTTATATTTGGTAATTTTATTTAAACTTTAATAGTTTTCCTTATTTTTATAATTGTTATTTTTAAATTTTAATATTGTAATATTTATTGTAGGTCGTATTTAATTATATAAGATGGATAACTACACATTTCTTGATTCTCAAATAAATTTTGCTTTTATGTCAGAATTTTCTTCTTTTCTAAATGAAGTCGGTGAGGGTGACTACATAGATAAGTTTTCCACTGATCAAATCTTTCCATCTCACGCTGATTTAATTGAATGAGTTCGAAAGATTGCATTCGACCTTGGATTTGTTGTCGTGATTATAAGATATGACACAACAATTGGTGAAGCTGGAAGAAAGACATTCATTGTGTTAGGTTGTGAAAGGAGTGAGAAGTATAGGAAGTATAAGCCAGATGTTCAACTTAATGTATCTGGCACAAGAAAATGTGAGTTTCCGTTACGGTTGTGTGTTAAAGGTTATGCGCAACTATCATAACCATGAATTAGCAGAGAGTTTGGTTGGTCATCCTTTCGTGGGGAGGTTAAATGTTGTTGAACAGTCAATTCTTGTTGACATGACTAAGAGTCAAGTTAAGCCCTCAAATATTCTTTTGACTCTTAAAGAACATAATGAAGATAACGTCACGACGATAAAGCAAATATATAACGCGAGACACACTTACAAACGATCTTTGAGAGGGCCGAGAACTGAAATGGAGCAATTGATGATGTTGTTAGATAGATGTTTGGACGATTCTGACATAGTAAGTGACCTGTTTTGGACACATCCCGATTTAATGCACCTGATAAATTCATTTAATATTGTCTTCTTAATGAATACGACGTACAAGACAAACAAATATTGTCTTCCATTGCTTGAGATTGTAGGAATCACATCCACTGGATTGACATTCACAACCGTCTTTGCATTGCTTTCAAGTGAACGCTAAAATAATTTCACTTGGGCATTGGAAAAGTTTAAATGATTACTTCTGACATCAGAGGGCGGTCCACGCATTGTTGTCACTGACAAAGACCTTGCTTTGATAAAAGCCATTGGCAATGTCTTTCCTGAGACGTATCAGATGCTTTGTACATTCCACATTATGAAAAATGTGAAAGTGAAATACAAGATGTTAGTGGATAATGTTGAGGCATGGGATGTGTTGATGGAAGTGTTGCAAAATGTGATGGACTATGACGACTAGTCGATGTTTTGTGCTTATGTTCACCGTTTTGAGTATGTCTCTGCTACATGACCTTTATTTTTTGATTATGTGAACCATACTTGGATCATTCCGTACAAGGCATACTTCGTCAAAGCGTGGACAAACAAAGTCATGCATCTAGGCAACATTACAACAAACAGACAGTTGTTATTGTTAATGACCTTACTTATGTATTTCATATTTGTTGTCATAGTATTAATGTGTTTTTTGACAATGTTGAGTCTGTGCACTAGAACCTGAAGAGATTATTGGGGTCTAGTATGGGAGACCTATGCTCGTGTTGGGATGCTATGCATAACGTTATTGTCCTACAATAATAAGATTAGAGCATCCTTTGAAAAAAGTCTTAATGTAATGAGTGATGTTTATAAAGGATTGAGATATAGAAGACTTGTTGGACATGTTTCACGATACATTCTAAGACTTATTGCTGATGAAGTTGAGCGAGTGAATCAAATAGGTTTGGGTAGTGCTCGTTGTGGATGTATTATGAGCTCAACGTATGGCTTACCATGTGCTTATGTATTAGCACGATATGAGCCTGGAATGATTCCTCTAGGTGAAATACATGTTATGTGGACCAATTTAAGCATTTCAAGTACTGTGTGTACTAAATCATTTCTAGAGTTTAGCCTTAATCGTGAAGTTCAACTGGTACAAGAACGATTCAAAAATGTTGACATTGGTGAAAAAGTTAACATTAAGCAGAAGATGCTAGAAATTGCTTGCCTAGAGATGACATCTATGGTTGCTTCATCGCATAAAGTGAAAATAAAAGGTGCATAGAAGACTAAAGTTGTACGTCATGAGAGGTCTACGAAACGTGACCCATCATATTTTGAACACGTTGACACTTTTCATTCTAGGACAAAGCCTTCTTCACGAAAATCACAAGTCAAATTGAAGCCGAAAGAAGTTACGCGAAGGCCAGTACCGATGTTAAATCAATTTCATCCGATTTGTCATTCATATATTGTCGATGTTGTTGTTGATGGTCATTGCGGTTATCAATGCATTGCTGCTTTGTTGGGTCTAGGTGAAGAGGCGTGACTGGTTATCCTACATGACCTTTTATCCTACATGACCTTTATGAAGAACAAACTCAGTAGCGTAATGAATACACAAATTTAGTAGGAAGCTATGATCGATTGGAAGAACTACGTCAGTTATTGATTGTCCATGATCGATCACAGGTATTTGCTATTTACTTCATAAACATTACTTATTTGTTATTTTGTATTTCTTTTCATAAATACTTACCTTCAACCATTACAGGTTAATGCTAAGAAGTTGATGACTATACCAGACATTGACTCTGCCATTGCAAATAGATACAATGTCATCTTAGTACGTTTGTCCTATGTTCAAAGTTTTACCATATTCCCACTAGCACTCCACCCCCTACTGATATCAGACAACAGTGGTTCTTATGAATTGGATTTGTTAATGGATGTTATTTCGTACAGGTAAACTTTCATTTTTATTATACCATAACTATTACACATTACGATTCATTTACTAATATTAAGTTTCCAAGTTCAATTAGAACATGGTTGTCCGTTATCCATGGTGGACATCATTTCCTCATACCATTGTTACCTAGGGGCGCGATCATGGTCCTCATTTTATACACATAGGATGCAATCATTTATGGAGTTAATGGGAGCTTACAGAAGTTATGTAGATCTTAGAGAAGACTGAATTTAAGTTTGTTTTGTAGTAATTTATTTTTTTATTGTAAATATGATTTGTACTAATTCATTGTTTTGAATTGATTGTCATATTAATTGTCCTTTATTTGAATTGTGTCTCGTTATATAATTTGATTGAACGAAGACGATTCATATTAACGCGTTCAATAAATTATAATTAGTCATAGTATGAAAACCATACATAAATATTCATTATAAATAGTCAAAGTATAATTAAGCATTACATAAATAAGCATTAAAAAAACATATATAGCAATGTCTTTTCAAGAAAATGATTCTCGTCCACGCACATGACGAGCACCTCTACTAGTACTAGCCTCATACTCCTCAACGGATCTACAAGCAACCTATAGTGTCTTAGCAGTACGCTGATAAGCTACAATGCCCTTTGTGATGTCTCGATAGGTTAACATGCTTTGTAACATCCTGATCACACGCCTCATACCACCCTAAAATGAATATAACAAAATAAATAAATTAACTATGTAAACAAAAATTGGTATAATAAACAATCAGACTTATTTTCATTACATACCAACAATCTAAATTCAGGTGACCATCTACGACGAACTAAGGGCATCGGGATGTCATCTGGAAGGTGTCGCCTCATGCGCGGTGCAAGACTGGGTTGGACATCGTCATCAATTGGAGTGATGTACGGGTGGGACACCCGTCTAAACCATACTAGGTATCCGTCAACACACACAGGGGGCTCATGAGCTTCAGCAACATCAGTAGTGGCATGCTCTACATACCTCGGCCAATTTAGATCAATCGTCGGAATGTCCGGCATTGAAAGGCTCTTAGGAGAACGTGGTATGATCTGCTGAAAATCAAATTGACGCAACACGCGTTTAGGCAAATGTCGGTGAATCATGTTGCCTAGTCGGATCCATCCTGAAAACATACATATGGCAATGAATGGACATGTACGTCTGTGCAAAATGTATGGATGCAAGATGATTGCATTATACGTGAGCCATCCAGATATGTCTGCCCCTCCTTTAGACTCCAACCCTACCTCGGAGCTATATATCATGAAGACTGTGGATCGAGTTCTGTGTACCTATCCAACACTCCCCTCCTTCCCATGCCAGGAAGATGCTCATATATCCAACTCTAGAAAAAACATTACTTAAATTGTTTTATACATTCCTAAAATATATTAAAAAAAGTTGTAAAACTAAAATGTACATGTAGAAGAGTGGAATATCCAAGTATTTGCTTGACAGTAGTGAAGCTAGCATCTCTTAGCATCTCCTAGCTGCTCATAAATATGTGGGAGAGCAACTGCTCTCAGACATATCTTGCACAGACATTCAAGTCTCACAACAAAAGGAGGTATGAGACCCGAATCAATGTCCTACTCTTATTCGTAAATATTGTGCATCCAAGTAGATGCAACAAGTAGGCCCGAGCAGTGCACTCCCAAAGCTCCTACTCAATGCACTCCTGGTAGACCTCGTGGAGCCAGTTGAGCCTAACTTTTTGACCGCGTGATGCTTTCATCTCAGCTGAAGCTTTGGCACGGTCGACGCTAAGCAAGTCCATAAGATGAGATCGAGCCTCATCATACTCTAACTCCTCTACCTCACAAATTTTCCCCATGATAGGTAGGTGGAGCATAT
The DNA here is from genome assembly GCA_034642375.1 of Vigna nakashimae. Lineage (NCBI taxonomy): Eukaryota > Viridiplantae > Streptophyta > Magnoliopsida > Fabales > Fabaceae > Vigna > Vigna nakashimae. The sequence goes on from CM067761.1 coordinate 17,226,615, forward strand.
TATGAATGTCATTTAATGTGACACTCATCTCTCCTACCAGGAGGTGGAAAGTATTAGTCTCTAGGTGTCACCTCTTCGTAAGGGAAATGATTAATCCATGATTGACATACTTATATGATAGGTTGACTAAGGAAGCCAACCCCGACATGGAGATATAACGCTCAATGGCCTCATGGTACATTCCAAAATGCTTTAATTTTTTACCATGGGACATCACTTTGATCTCCCCTCGATCCTACATAAAAACACAAAATTATATAACAAAAATAAATTAAAAATTAATGAACAATTAACATTTAGGTTGATGATTAACCCGACCTTGTCATATGGCAAATGCAACATGTTGGGTATAATGTGTAAGCAAGGAGGTGTCACTTGGACCTCCTAGATATCCATCATCTTCATCTTCTTCCTCACTATAGTCATCCTGATGTTGAACATCCTCATACTCAACATAATCATCCTCACCATGTCCCTGCTGTATAAACTCCTCCTGCTCCTCATGATCATGCTCATCAATGACGTCCACGCGATATTCTTCTACGCATCTTTTACGAGCAGATGTCTTAGGTCATCTCCTTTCATCATGTGATAAAGATGATGACTCACCACGAGAGGATGAAGCCTCACCATAATAAGATGATGCACCTCTAGTTCTAACAATTTCTATTAACCAATTATATTATTAACATATTATATGCAAAAAAAATAATTACATAATAATAAATATTGAAACAAATAATAAATAATCAAAAAATAAAAAATTAATAATAAAATAATAAAGAAATAAATAAAATAACAAAAAAATTACTTAAATAATTACAAATAAGAAAAAAAAATATGTAAGAAAATAAAATTGACGGATAATAATAATTATTTAATTAAATAAATAATTTAATCAAAATTACAAATTCATAAAAAAAAATAAAAAAAAATTAAATAAAACTATATACATAATAAATAATATAAAAATTAAAATAAAAAAACAACAATCTCAAAAAAAAATTAACAAACAAATAAAAAATTTCATAATATACTCCGAAAATATATTACATTTTATTTAACATTTAAACCTAACATAAAAATTAAAATTTCATAATATATAAATATAAAATTTTACAAACAAAAATAAAAATTGTTAAAAAAATAAAATATACTAACGTAATTAACAAAAAAACAAAACCAGACAAAATAACCTTAAACCGCAACTCCATGTGCAACTTGTCGCAGATCTAAGTGCGGTTACCCTCAGTAGCAAATCCAACTACGGACAACTCACATCTACACTTCCAAGTGCACCGGCCATGCAACTCTAGAAACACAACTACAAATCAAACTGTGGTTACCATCAACCACAGATCTAATTGCGGCGCCACCCTCATCCGCACTTCCAAGTGCGACGGACGTTAACCGCAATTCCAAGTGCAGTTAAGCCTAGGCCTTCCAGTTCTAGCCCAGATCAAGCAGAAAAACAATGCTCAAACGTGCATATCAACCAAAAATCAAGCACAAAAATATATTCTATCATACAAAAAAGCATTTTTTTCCCACACCAATCCATCATGCATCATATACTTTAACAATAAGGAGATCAAAATAACTAACTTGGATGCCAGAAAAATCTAAGTTTGATGTACGTGAAATTTGTGAGAAGAAGATACATACTACAACTCACCACGACACCAACACGGACAGTGAACAAAACAGGAAGGAGGGGGAAGGAAGAACACTCACCACGTTAAAAAAAATGGTGAAAAAGGAGGGAGGATGGGAGGAGGGGAGAAGTGCAAGAAAGAGTCCAGAAGGGGGTGTAGAGTTTCAAACGTGAGATGCGGCAGAGGAAGGTTTCTTCTTTGTAGTGGATGGGTTGGCTTTTTTATAAAACCAAAATATTCTCACTGACATGGTACAGTTGGAATTACAAAAAAATTGGTAGGTATATGGTGAACTTAGTGAGGTGTAGGGAGAAGCCCTCAATTAATAATCGCAGGTAGTTGTTGACTTTTACTACATATTTATTATTAAAGTATTGGGATAAACACTAACTTTAGATCAAAGTGTTTTCTATATATAACATTTCGGCTTGAACAAACGATAAAGTGATAAAGAGAAGATTAAAGAGAAAACTTTGACCTAAGTTTGGAACTTAGAAACCTTTTGTAAAAGAAGACTTAAGCTTCACCTCTTAAACCAAACCAATAAATAAAAAAAATTAAACTTACATAAATAAAAAAATCAGTCAATTTTATTAATCATATTTAAAATAAGTAAAAGCAATGAAAATGATAATCCTTCGAAGCCGGCTATTAATGTGTAGGCACAAGGTTAGAAGCAGCCATTAAGAATTAAATTCCGTATTTAATTTTTGGTGGATTACGTGTGAGTGGGAATTAGACAGATAGATGGATAACTTTTTCAATTCAATTTAAAAAATGGCATTCAAAAGAACAAAAACTTGAACACAATGCTAAGAATCAAATATAATTTAATATGCATGCATTCTTTTTGAGTTTTTTAATATCCACTTCTTTTTATTTAATGCTTAATCAATAGCACGAGTTTAACGACTAAAATACTAAGGTAAAAGATGATGACCACATATCTTCGTTGACCACCACAAACGCCGCCGTCTTATTAGGAAATTAAAATAAAAATTTGACATTCTAATATCTTTATCTCATCCCATAAGTTCTTTAATAAATTAGGTTTTAAGGTACTTCGAACCTTCTTAGATTCATGCTATTCATCCTAGTATTTAGACTAAAATTTAATGAGTATTTATATAAATAGATAAATATAATTTGTATAGTGAGTTATCTAAATAAAACAGGAATGTAAGAGTAAAGAAGTGTTTTATTCAACTTTTTTTTCTTATAATATTTTTCTTAAAAGTTGTAGCAATAAAGCATAATGTAATATTTTTTCCGATAAAAGATTAACTATTTGAGCCAATTATCTTCTTATCGAATGAAAACATACATTTACAAAATAAAAATATTGTTTAAAATTAATTTAACTTAAATTATTTTAAGGATGACAAAATATAAGTATTTAAAAGTTTTAAATTTTAAAATGTCTAAATTTACTTTTGTTTGTAAAGCTGATCTAACAATGATTTGAAGAAAATCATATATTATTAATTAAACAAATTTAAATGTGATTAAACTAAAAGTATGTTTTAAGCAATACATTTAGGAGAATGCTAACTAATGCAATCAAAATACTGTTTAAGCTATAACTAATGGTTCTTGATTCCACTGAAATATGGAATAATTAACTTTATTAATTAAAATAATATAATTTTATATAATATATTTTTTAAAGAAAAATATACCTTTTTTTTTGTTTTTTAGTAAAACTTTTAGATGTTTAACAATTTATTACTCGATATACAGAGTTGTTTATATTTTTAATTTTCCTTTGTTAATTTCTCTGTTAATTTAAGCTTTTTATTTATTTACGTTTAATTATATTTTAACTTTTAGTAACATTAAAATGATCATGATAAATAATTAAAAAAAAAGAAACGGTACAACGTTAAATTATTTTATTATTTTATTATTTTTTAACTTTTTTTTATTATACATCAAATTAATTATCAGTTATAATTGTATAACATTTATAGGCATTTTTGTTATCTAAATAAAATAAAACTGCATTAATGATTACTGAGCTAAAAATTTATTTAATGTCACACTTAATTATAAATTTTTGTTGTAACATCCAAAAATACAGTGATAAAATCATATAATAGAATTGATTACATTTAATAATAAATCACTTCAGTCTTACATTAAGATAATGTACATCTATGGTCAAACGATCTTCCATAATTATATATATATATATATATATATATATATATATATATATATATATATATATATATATATATATATATATCTTAATCTGTACCAAATAAGAAGAGACATGAACTAACGGTTTACAACAAAACCAATTACTGAACGCTCATATAGAAACAAAAGAAAGGAGGTGACTGAACGATCACCTCATGACAAAACTAATATAACTAGCCGAACGTCCTATTGTTCGGTCTTCACTTCCACTTCTATTAAATTTTCCTCTTCCAGCGTATCCTCCAACAGCGCATCTCCATCTGCTCACATCCACACGGATGATCATTACAACGACAAGACGGACGTACAAGGACAAGACAACACAATAAAACACAAGGTAAGCTTACGTAATTTAATTCAAGTAATAACATACATTTCTTATATTCACACACATCAAATACATCTCAACATACGATTCAAACAAGACCTACTACTAGACTGACCGTCCGGACTGTACGAATTCTGTGTAGCTACGACGTTCGTGCACCCGAGTGATGTAGTAACTGGAATTCTCATGAGCTACCACCCGAGGTTAGTCTGTTCCGTCCAAAGTACCCCTAAGGACTAGGACCTCCTGCCGTTCCCACACATGATCTACCCTCCTCTATGTGAGGACGAGTACTCACGGAACATCAGGATGAACCGTCAGCTAAGCATTACCACATTCTTACTATACAAATTCCAATATACATCCAAGAGTCGTTCCTCCCTAGAACGCTCGTCCAAAATCCACACTCTTTTATTTATCTCATATACTCTTCACCGCTTATAATTCTTCGTTTTAGAGTCATTTTTATCATAAGTTCCAAAAACATGAAATACCAAACGTTCAGCCCTCTTCAGAACCAGGACGAACGCTAGAAATGAGACCGAGAAATCTCCCGCTCCATAATAGGAAAATACCGAGAGTTACTTTTAGATTTATGGATAAATCAAGTATAATTATACAAATATGACGAACGTTATTTACCACGTGAATCAGTTGAATGAACTGACTCTTGTAAGTTCAGACCAATACTCAGAGGATAATTTAAGTATGGAGGCTTTAAGCAGGATCAAATGGATGTGGTCACATCGAGACGTTAAAGAATTGTATTTAAAATAACCTTATTACAGAAACCTAATGCTAGTCAATGACCAAACACGATAAGAGAGGTTCTACCAAAATTGGACGAACGCCATTATTCATTAACATATATTATATAATGGATAAATACGAGCGCTTGGTATAAGACCGAGCACTACTCAATACGAGCGCTTGGTATAAGACCGAGCACTACTCAGTACGAGCGCTTGGTATAAAACCGAGCACTACTCAGTACGAGCCTGGGTATAAGACCGAGCACTACTCAGTACGAGCGCTGGGTATAAGACCGAGCACTACTCAGTACGAGCGCTGGGTATAAGACCGAGCACTTAAAATCTTAAAGTAAAAGGTTTGATAAAAGAAATAAGATGCTATCGAAGTAGTGTGTATGAACGACGAAATTATACCATTACTATATATATATATATATATATATATATATATATATATATATATATATATATATATATATATATATATATAAATTTTAGTTTATCAAAGGATACCCGAATACAACTGTGCTTGGCCGAACGCTCAAGCATAGTATTACCACACGAGGACGCTCGTCCTCAACTAGGGTTCTCTCCAAATGAAAGAATCCCATTTCCCTATGTTTACCAAAAAAACCGAACGGTCAAAATCAACTTTCATACTTCATAAAATTCATATCATATAAATTTCATATAATTCATACATTAAAACATAACTCAGTCATATTTCATTTCCACTCATTAAATAAACGAACATTCATGAAATCCAATCATATCAACCATCATGCATCAAAATCATTCAGTCAAACAACGGACGTTCATTCAGTATAACAACATTCAAATTAAATTAAGTAAGCTTCCCTTACCTGGATACGTGATTAACGGCCTAAGAGTAGGTTTTTGGTTTGCTTGTCTACAATCTTACTTTCCTTAACGATCTATAACACTTCAAACTAAATCAACAACAAGAAAACACAATAAGTTAGACTATACACCCACATGCAACTAGAATTTGGTTTGCATGTAACAGAAAAACGAACGGTTGAGATAAAGGAAACTCACCAGTTTCAAAACTCTAAACTGTTCGGATCAAATTGTAGCTTAGGACGTCGGGAACTCTTCTACGGTATCTGAATGGTGATTGGAGAAGAGAAAAGGTGAGTTTCTTTAGAGAGAAGGCAGAGTTGCTAGTGAGAAGCAGGAGGAAAATGAAAGTTCAGAGTTTGGGAAAGAAGGGTGCATACAGAGAAGAGTGGGGTGGAAGTTTCAGAAAATCATTTTCTCCCCACGTTCAAACGAGCGTCCACTCTCCTTCCCACACCTGTCTTCCACTATCTGAATTTAGAATCTAACTACGCGACACCTGACGCTCGTGCAGAGGGGTTTTGGGTGCGTTTTAAATGAGGTCTGACATTCCCTTCAACTACAAAAATTTTCGTCCTCGAAAATTAAGACTTACCCGAAAACAAATGAGGATACAAGTTCATTGCATCCTCCACTTCCTATGTAGTGTCGCTAGTCTTCTCGTCCCAAACAACCTTCACCAAACGGATGGCTTTCCTCTTATAGTACTTGGTGCGGCTGTCTTCAACACGAACCGGTTGCATCTCCAGCGTTCGGTCTTGACGAAGACGAACGTTCTCTAACTCCAGTATGTGAGAGGGGTCGGCTATGTACTTCCGGAGTTGAGAAACGTGGAAGACTAGATGAAGATTGGACAGTTGAGGAGGCAAAGATAGCTCGTACGCCACTGATCTGATCTTCCTCAATATCTGATAAGGTCCGACGAACTTGGGGGATAACTTCTTTGGATGAACGACTCTGCCTACTCCAGTGATCGAGTTCAGTCTAAGAAAGGCATGATCTCCCGCAGTGAATTCCAAAGGTCTTCTCCTCTTATCTGCATATGACTTCTGTCGACTCCTAGACGTCTTCAACCTTTCTTGGATTAGCTTCACCTTCTCGGTCGTTTGCTGAACGAGCTCGAGTCCCGTCATCAACTTCTCTCCTTCTTGGAACCAGCAAAGGGGCATTCAACACTTCCTCCCATAGAGAGCCTAAAACGGAGCCATTCTGATGCTAGACTGAAAACTGTTGTTGTAGGTGAATTCCACTAGCGGTAAGACTTCATCTCAAACGCCTAAGTGATCTAGGACGCACGTCCTCAGTAAGTCTTCAAGCGTTTGGATGGTCCTCTCGGATTGATCGTCCGTCTGAGGGTGATAGGCAGAACTCATTTGAAGTTTGCTGCCCAGCTCGCTTTGCAAGGATTGCCAAAACCGAGATGTGAATCTCGTGTCTCGGTCAGAGATGATGCTCGAAGGCACTCCATGCAACCGAACTATCTCCTTGATGTAGAGTTTAGCCAGGTTCGTCATAGACATCTTCAGGTTGACAACCAAGAAGTGAGCGCTCTTCGTCAGTCGATCTACTATCACCCATATGGAGTCATGATTCTTGATCGTTCGTGGTAAATGGGTCACGAAGTCCATCGAAATGCTATCCCACTTCCACTCAGGAATTTCCAATTGCTGCAATAAACCGCCCGGCCTCTGGTGCTCCGCCTTCGCCCGCTGGCATGTTAGACATGATGCCACAAAACGAGCAACATCACTCTTCATCCCTGGCCACCAGAAAGACTTCTTGAGGTCTTGATACATCTTAGTCATGCCAGGATGCATGCTAAGACGACTGTGATGTCCTTCCTCCAGGATAATCCTCTTCAGCTCGCCGTCGTTAGGAACGCACGTCCTACCCATGTAACATAAGAGGCCGCTCGCTCCAGTGTTGAAGAACTTGGCTTGATCTGTACCGAGCGCGCCTATTATTTTTACCAAGTATTCATCCGCTAACTGCTTCACTCTAATCCGGTCAAAGATATCACTAGATATTCTAAGGCTACAGCATCTGATAACGTTCGCTTCTTAATTGAACTGTAACCTTAGATTTTTAAAGCTCTCAACCAATCTTAATTCTCTGACCATCATAGCTTAAACATGAACCACCTTTCTGCTTAGGGCGTCCGCTACTACGTTCGCCTTCCCTGGATGGTAGAGTACTTCAAAATCATAATCCTTCAAGAACACAAGCCACCTCCTCTGTCTCATATTCAACTCCTTCTGATCAAAGAGGTACTTGAGGCTCTTGTGATCACTGAAGACTTGAAAAGTTGATCCATACAACTAGTGCCTCCAAATCTTCAGTGCAAAGACGACCGCTGCTAGTTCCAGGTCGTGCGTTGGGTAATTCCTCTCGTGAATCTTCAGTTGTCGAGAGGCATACGCGACTGCTCTCTTCTCTTGCATAAGCACATAACCCAAACCTTGATGAGAAGCGTCGCAATAAACTTCGAATGGTTTGGCTGTGTTTGGAATAATTAGAACCGGAGCGCTCGTCAACTTCCTTTTCAGCTCTTGAAAATTCTCTTCACACCGATCGGTCCAAGCGAACGGTTGATCTTTTCGGGTTAACTGAGTCAGCGGAGCTACTATCTTAGAAAACCCTTCAATGAAACGTTTATAGTAGCCCGCGAGTCCCACAAAGCTGCGAACCTCAGTAACCGAACGCAGACTCTCCCATTCTAAAACCGCTCGTACTTTGGCCGGATCTATTGAAATTCGTTCAGCAGAAACGATGTGCCCCAGGAATTGTACTTCCTTCATCCAAAATTCACAGTTAGATAGCTTAGCGTACAACTCCTTTTCTCTCAATACTCCAAGTACGAGCCTTAAGTGTTCTTCATGTTCTTCACAGCTCTTAGAGTAAATGAGAATGTCATCAATGAAGACGACCACGAATTTGTCCAAATATGGCCTGAAGATACGATTCATGTAGTCCATAAAGATCGTTGACGCATTAGTGACACCGAACGACATCACTACATATTCGTAGTGTCCGTAGCGAGACCTGAAAGCAGTCTTCTGAATATCTCCTTCCTTAACCCGAATTTAGTGATAACCTGATCGTAAATCAATCTTGGAAAATATGGTCGCACCGTGTAGCTGATCCAGCATATGTTAGCAAAATGATGAAGATGAAGTTTTGATGATGTCCAAATCAAGTCAAGAGAAATCAAGATTCAAGATGTTATGAAGACTTGTATTGCTATGGAAAGCTTTTGTAATAATTGTAGTTTAGTGTCTAGGACTTAGACTTTTAGTGGTTTTGATTCCATGTAATTTTATATTATATAATTAATGTCCAGAGTCAAAATCGCACTATTTTAATCGATTAAAACAAGTATTAATCGATTAAAACGAGTAAAAGCTGAAAACTCAACCTTTTCTGTTTTAATAGATTAAAACCTGTTTTAATCTATTAGCTAATCGATTAAAATGTATTTTAATCGATTAAAGCTGACCGTTGGGGATTTCAGATTTGAAAAACTAGCCGTTGTACTCATTTTAATCGATTAATACTTGTTTTAATCGATTAAATGCGTTAGATGGCCCGTTTTCGAAGAATGGAAGAGTATTTGGCTGAGTCTATAAATTGGCTCACTCTTTATCTCTAAAATAACTCTTCCCTTGTGCTCTAGTACTCATAAATCATTGAGACTTGTGTGCTCTTATTCGGCTTGTGAAACTCTTGTCTGTGGAGCTGGTGAAGTGCTGCTACGGTGACAGAGGAAATAGCCGATTCATCCTTGGTGTGTCTGAGGAGGTGTTCGGAAGAGGAAGTTCATCCTTCGTGAAGTATTCGGAGGAGGTGTTCATCCTTTGTGAAGATTCAAAGGAGGTGTAGGTTCATCTCTTGTGGTATCAAGAGAGGTGGTTTCTAAACTTTTACAAATTGTGTTTCTTTGTGATTGTAATTTGTAATTGTTTTGTGTTAGTGAAAAAGGTTTATCTTGTTTGAGATAAACGACTGGACGTAGGATTGGTAAGATCCGAACCAGGATAAAATCATCTGTGCAAATTTCTCTCAACCTTACTCTCCTTATTTGTCTTTATTATTTGCTTGGTAAGTTTAATTGAGTAGAAATTAAAAGGAACACGTTCGTATTAAAAACCCTCTTGGTTTGTTATTCCACGCTAACAATTCCGCTGCAGCGATTCTAACAGCATATCGTCGATCCGAGGAAAAGGACACTTGTTCTTGATGGTCAGCTTGTTTAACTGTCGATAGTCAATACCAAGCCGAGAGCTGCCATCTTTCTTCTTCACCAATAGAACAGACGCTCCCCAAGGTGAGGCGCTCGGCCTGATGAATTTCTTATTCATCAGATCTTCAATTTGCTTCTTAAGTTCGGCCAACTCAGTTGGTGACATTCGATAAGGTGCCATCGAGATAGGTCCTGCCGTCAACACTAAGTCTATCGTGAATTCTATCTCGCGAGGAGGAGGTAGTCCAGGTACCTCGTCTGGAAATACGTTCGGAAATTCATCTACTACCGATCGTCCTCCACTCAACGTACTACCGGACGATCGTTCACAGCTTGAACCTTCAAATTCTTCATCCGAGTGCGTCATAATCAAAAAGCATCTGGCGCCCTCCATGATATCTTCTTTCAGTTGACCGAGCGTCACCGAGAACTCTTCTTCATCTTCATTCGGAAAAACTAACTTCTTTTCACCACAATCTATAAGAATGCGATTGGCAGCCAACCAATCCATTCCTAGAATTACTTCCAAACCTTGAAGAGGTAAGAAAATGAGGTTCACCTTATATCTACGCCCCTCAACCTCAATAGGACATCTAACACAAACTTTAGACGTCCTAACCTCACCAGCCGCTGGGGTTGACACCACCAAGTCGAACTGCATCTCGTTCTCTGCTAACCCTAGTTTCTCAACGCACGCCTTCGAGATGAAGGAGTGTGTTGCCCCCGAATCGTATAACACACAACAGGGCATTTCATATAAGAAGCATGTGTTGATGATGAATGTACCTGAACTAGCAGCTTCAGCGCCCGTTATTGCATAGACTCTCCCCACTGCTTGCGCTCGGCCACCCCTTCCTTGTTGAGTTCTTCCAGCGTTCGGTGACCTCATGACCGCTCGTCCTCCCATATTACACTCGCTCTCCAGGTGGCCATTTCTTCTACAGCGAGTGCAATATTTCCCTCCTACCAACTGAGGGCATGATGACTTGTAGTGAGGTCCTCCACACTGAAAACACTTGATGGACCCCTACTGCCCAGACTGTCCGACCGCAACCACTGCTTGAGACCCACTTGAACTTGATGGCTATGCTGGACGAGCGTACGAGTTCCTCCTTAAGGTAGTATTACTTCTTGACACGATCGGTCCCCTAGTCCTTAAGGTAGTATTACTTCTTGACACGATCGGTCCCCTAGCCACTTGTTGCTTCTTCTGTTGTTCTACTTCTGCTACGCTCTTCTCCAATACTTTGACCCTCTCAACCATTGCAGGGAAGACCGAATACATAGGCTGAATATCAGCAACTTCAAATCACTCCTAAGCCCATTCTCAAACTTCCGACACTGCCACTCTTCACTTGTTGCCATGGTATTAAAACACCACCAGGCTTTCCAATGTGCTTTGTCCTCACTCGCACACTTTCTGGAAAAACTTCCCAGAAGGTCACCCATCCCAGAATTACTCCAGGCTAAGCACGTTTAACCATGAAGTTCTTATGAGTCAGGCTACCGAAAAGTAAATGCATTTTGGTGATATGAGTAGCCAAATCAATCCCTTTAAGCTATCCTTCAACTGTATAGTCGCATACCTACACAGTCTCCAGATCCCTCTCATTCCGGTGTATGTTCGATTCATACATGTGCCCCTTCCACTAGAAGCTTCCTAGGAGCCACTCCTTGTTTGTACCCCCTGCACCATGCCTCTTGCACCGACGATCACTCCCCGCCCTCGTCAGTGCCCGAGTGTCACATGCCCACCAGCTTCCGTCTGGTTCGTCCACGAACCACACCGTACTGGGAGAGGCTAAGCTCTGATACCATTTGTAACATCCCAAAAATACAGTGATAAAACCATATAATAGAATTGATTACATTTAATAATAAATCAGTTCAGTCTTACATTAAGATAACGCACGTCTATGGCCAAACGGCCTTTCATAAATTTATACATCTTAATCTGTACCAGATAAGAAGAGACATGAACGAACGGTTTACAACAAAACCAATTACCGAACGCTCATATAGAAACAAAAGAAAGGAGGTGACTGAACGATCACCTCATGACAAAACTAATATAACTAGCCGAACGTCCTATTGCTCGGTCTTCACTTCCACTTCTATTAAATTTTCCTCTTCCAACGTATCCTCCAACAGCGCATCTCCATCTGCTCACATCCACACGGATGATCATTGCAACGACAAGACGGACGTACAAGGTCAAGACAACACAATAAAACACAGGGTAAGCTTACGTAATTTAATTCAAGTAATAACATACATTTCTTATATTCACACACATCAAATACATCTCAACATACGATTCAAACAAGACCTACTGCTAGACTGACCGTCCAGACTGTATGAATTCTGTGTAGCTACGAGGTTCGTGCACCCGGGTGATGTAGTAACTGGAATTCTCATGAGCTGCCACCCGAGGTTAGTCCGTTCCGTCCAAAGTACCCCTAAGGACTAGGACCTCCTGCCGTTCCCACACATGATCTACCCTCCTCTACGTGAGGACGAGTACTCACGGAACATCAGGATGAACCGTTAGCTAAGCATTATTCATACTATACAAATTCCAATATACATCCAAGAGTCGTTCCTCCCTAGAACACTTGTCCAAAATCCACACTCTTTTATTTATCTCATATACTCTTCACCACTTATAATTCTTCGTTTTAGAGTCATTTTTATCATAAGTTCCAAAAACATGAAATACCGAACGTTCAGCCCTCTTCAGAACGAGGACGAATGCTAGGAACGAGACCGAGAAATCTCCCGCTCCATAATAGAAAAATACCGAGAGTTACTTTTAGATTTATGGATAAATCAAGTATAATTATACAAATATGACGAACATTATTTACCACGTGAATCAGTTGAATGAACTGACTCTCGTAAGTTCAAACCAATACTCAGAGGATAATTTAAGTATGGAGGCTTTAAGCAGGATCAAATGGATGTGGTCACATCGAGACGTTAAAGAATCGTATTTAAAATAACCCTATTACAGAAACCTAATGTCAGTCAATGACCAAACACGATAAGAGAGGTTCTACCAAAATTGGACGAACGCCATTATTCATTAACATAGATTATATAATGGATAAATACGAGCGCTTGGTATAAGACCGAGCACTACTCAGTACGAGCGCTTGGTATAAGACCGAGCACTACTCAGTACGAGCGTTTGGCATAAAACTGAGCACTACTTAGTACGAGCGCTGGGTATAAGACCGAGCACTACTCAGTACGAGTGCTGGGTATAAGACCGAACACTTAAAATCTTAAAGTAAAAGGTTTGATAAAAGAAATAAGATGCTATCGAAGTAGTATTTACGAACGACGAAATTATACCATTACATATATATATATATATATATATATATATATATATATATATATATATATATATATATATATATATATATAAAATTTTAGTTTATCAAAGGATACCCGGATACAACTGTGCTTGGCCGAACGCTTAAGCATAGTATTACCACATGAGGACGCTCGTCCTCAACTAGGGTTCTCTCCAAATGAAAGAATCCCATTTCCCTATGTTTACCAGAAAAACCGAACGGTCAATGACCGTTCAGTAATGAACGTACTCTTTCATATGAGAATTTCATACCTGAATTATTTCTTTTCAAACTCATTTCTTAACATATTATCAAGAAATTGTGTTTAATCTATGTTCATGTTCAAATCTAGATATATTGAAAACTCCAATAAAAATATATGACTAAATAATAATATATATTAATTTAGTCTTTTTAATTTTAAACAATTAAAAAATTTTAGTCAATATTTAGTCCTTACAATTTCAAAGATTTTAAAATTTCTAAAAAAAATAATTGAAATAGTCTACTTCAATTTTTTTTTTCTAAAAATTTAAATATCAACCATCAACGTTTTGTATGGACACATTTATGCATTGCTTATGACTGAAATTTTCAAATTCAACCATGAATTAAACTTTAACAGAAAAATGAAAACTTGTAAAAAGAAACACACGTATGCAATAAAGTTATAAGATGCAAAACGAAGAAAAGAGAGAAGGAAAGAGATGATTGGAGCATTGGTATAAAGTCATAGATACAAACTCACATAATTAGAGAAGAGAAAGTAAAAAACGTTGACAATTTGTGGGCTAAAAGTGATAAAGAAGACGAACTATAATCGTTATAGTATAAAACATTTTGTGTTGGGTGATCAAGATCCAAAAATTTATTTTCTACATAGTGAACAAAAAAGAAATATTTACTGCAACTTTAATTAAATTTTAACCATCATTATATATATCATTTATCAATATTGAAATACTATGCAAGCTAAATCAAACAATATTATATGTATAATCTAAAAATTGGAGATTTAGACCACTTCAATAACCTACTTGGATTCCCTAATATTTCAATACAAACAGAGAAAAAAATCCACCGTCACATAATACTCATAATTAACAACTTAAATCACAAACTGTTTCTGTTTGTGGGTACAGTGACAACGACGTTTTCTTTGCAATGGTGGACTTTCAACATCTTCACGATGAGTTTTCAATGACTCAGATACAGTGTTTTTGACAATCGCTTTAGGGTTTGAATTTTGAGTTTCTTTCCTCTCTCTAATTTGTGGTGATTTGGGGGTTAGTGTTTTAAAGAGAGTTTTCTTCTTACGTCTCGCTATCTTGGGTGTTACCATGAAAGAGAAGAGTTTTTAGGTAAGAGAAGCTAGTCCTTTCTTGAGATTATTTTTATGGTGTATATTTAGTATATTTATGAGTGACAATATGATGTGAATGTAATAGTAATATTGTTCTAGTAAGTATGGTGTTTAGATAATGAATATTGATAACATGATGTTTCAATGATTTATATGAGGTAATATTGATCTTATTGGTGTCATGATTGATGTGCTATGAAGTTGTATTTGTGATTGGAATATGATGCAAGGCTTAAATAGTAGAAAAAGACTTGAGTTTTTGGTGGTTAAAAATGAAGGTATTAATGGGTAGTTTTGAGTAATAGTGTTTGGATGGAGAAAACTGGTATTGTATGTCTGATTACATGTTATTTGTGAGTTGTTAACATCGTGAGTTAGTGATAATTTGTTGAAGAATTAGATATGGTTTCATGAAGGGGTTTTGTAAGGTTTTAAGTGTATATCAGGGGTTTTGAGGAGTGAAATTCTGAAGTAAGGAGTTGGGATAGATTTTGATAGTTTGTGGTTAGTATATGAGTCATTTAGCACTTATCTCAACCTTTGTTTTGCTGAAATTTAGGTATGGAGTGGTAGAATTGAGTTTAGGTAGTTTAGAATGTGTAATTTGGGGTGTTGAGTGGTCAATTTGAGATAGAGACCTGTTTTCATAGGTATCTTAGTGCCTAAGAGTGTTTAGGAAATATTTAAACTTGTATAAAAGGTATCCAATGTCAAAATAGGTGAATTTTAAAACCTGGTATAGCTCCCCTAAACGCCCCTCGACCAACTTTTGTTTTTTTTTCAATTGAGGGATCTCAAATTTGAGATTCCGGATATCAATTTTGGATGTTCTTTAAGTCATTTTGAAGGTTTTGGACCCTTCCAGCGGTGTTGGTGAGGGTTTCAAAGTTGTTTTCCTTGCCTAGTGTGAGCATCAAGTTGCTAAAGAAAATTGTGTTATTGTATGATTTCTGATAACTTGTAAGGGTGTTTCTAGTTCTTTACTGTATGATTAGTAATCTCATGTATTGGTATACTATGTGAATGTGAAGTGATCTTAATGGTTTCAAAGGTATAAATATGAGTTCCAAGGAGGAACTTCTTGGTGTTGGTTTCAAGTATCATTAGTATGAATGCAGGAAGCCCAGTCTTAGGGGTTATCTTGACACTTTTTTTGGTCTTTTATTCTCAAGTAGAGAAGATTGACACATGTAGTGAGAGTAGTAGGAGGTCTTAGTCTTCGGTTCTTCTAGTATGATCCAAGGCGTGGAACAAACTAACCTTGTGAGTGTGGTAGGTGAAACCCGTTGGTAATGACTTCGTAAAGTAGTTGAGGACATCACAAGTGCAAAAACCTGCCATAACTCGACATTCAATCTAAATTCGGATAGTCAGTCTAGGTCCTTGTATATTAGGATGTGTGGGTTGATGTATGTTATATGTGATTCATCTACGTATTATTCTAAATGTTATATGACTTGTTTTGTATCTAGCTTACCCTTGTGTTTGTGTGTTGTTTGTATGTGCTTGTGCTTTAAATCTTGGCTATGATCATCTAGTGGGTGTGAGCAGAAGGTGATGAGGTGAAAGTGGAGCAGGTTCTTGATGGAGACGTCCCTAATGCATAGATAGATCAATAGTAATTTATTTTAGATTTGTCTTCTTTTGATGGTTGAAACTACCATTCTTGTATATAGTTTTGACACAACTATATTGAATATAAAGTTTAAATTTATGGTTTTTTTGGATGACTGTAAATATCACTTTATATTCCTGTCTATAAATTATCTATTATATTAAATCTGTGATGACTATTATATAGTTTAATGCTATATTTTGGGATGTTACAAAAACTTACTACAAGAAAAAAAATATTTAGCTACTAAAATAATGTGATCGCAAATTGTAACTGAAATAGCCTTAGATTTACACCAACATCAAAATAGTCACTGAAACAACAATTGAATGACATGTTAATGATATTAGTTCGTATAATGATTGAAATAATAACAAAATATAATAGTGGCAAAATATCAATCACTAAATCAATAGTTGTGAAAAGTAGAACAAATTGTTTTTTTTAGCCACTAAATAAAGTGGTTTATTAGCAATCAAATTTGTTTCTGTGACAAAATAGTTGTTGGTAGTTTCAATGTCTAAATATAAGTATAATTTCTTCCTCAATTAAGAGACTAAGACTAAATAATGTTCAGTGGCCAAATTAGCGACTGCATATATTTCAATGGATAAATTAGCTTGCTCCTCAAATTAAATGATTTTCAGTTTGCCTCCAAATCCATTTTGTGTCACACTTGCTCTATCATTTTGTGGAAAACCCTACCTTGGTCATCATTTTCCTTTACCTTGACGACTCTTGTTCCATCATATGCTCATTTTTGTGGTCAGTGTTTGAAACACAACTTGCTTGTGTTTACACAAATTCTTTTTTTCATTCCCAGTACCTTATATTTTTGTATCATTACCACAATCATTCTTTCTTCTTTTGATGTATGTTTATGTGCAATCATTTTCTTTATGTTAAATTTTCAAGTAATCAACTATGGCACCAATCACATCTCTCGTTAATGGTGTTTTGTTTAATTAGTCATTCCTATTCCACACTTTCAGAGTAGAAAATAAGTCTCTTTTCTTGGCTAAACATTTTTACTTATAGGAATGAATGACACACTTAAAAGGAAGGATTTTGATGTAGAGAATATGAAGGTACGGAGAAACACTAGAAGGAGGGGTTGAACAGTATTTCCCAACTTTTCCACAACTAGCATTTTGATCATGATGTACGTAACACTTATGAGTTGGTAAGTTAAGTTCGTAAACACAATCCTAGGAAGATTGTTTACTTAACCAACTCAGTGTAAGATTGAACGTAGGCAGTAGTCTTAAATAGTGTAGGCCATAATATCAAAGAGAATATAGGAGAAGTTAAGAGACTACATCGTTTATCAACAAATTAAAACATACATAATGTTTTATACTGGTTCACTTGTTAAGGCTATGTTCAATTCTGTTCTAAGTTAATTTAGAAGGTTCCATTAGATATTCAATGAAGTACAATTGAGTTTAACTCACTCTTGATTGTGTAGTATTATTTACCACTCTTAGTATTCGTAGACACTCTAAGTACCACTTCTAGTTTAGTTTCTCCCAATTTTGGTTGTGTAGTATTATTGACTACTCTTGGTATCCATGATCATCGAATAACCTCAAGTTACCCTAGATCAGTTGAGTATTTGCAACACTCCTCGTACTCAACAAGCCGCCAAGATTTCCTTGAGTATTCACACCACTTCTAGTACTTAGCAACCCGCCGAGATTTCGTTTCAATTTCACCCACTCCTGATTGTGCATTATTCTTCACCACTCCTAGTATCCTTGATCAATGAATAACCTCCACTTATCTTAGATTAGTTGAGTATTAGCACCATTCATGGTATTAGACGACCTCACCTAGATTTCCTTAATCTTTCAGAGTTAAGTTGTAAGTGTTTTGATTCTCTCCATAATTGAAATCATGGATTGCTTACAATTCGTTCAGACCATAACTCTCATAGAGAGGATTTGATTACAGTACAAAATAGTCTAAACATTTGCAGGTGTTTCTCTCATCTCTCTATTTTTCTCTTCTTACACAAGTAAGCATGTAATACATTGAAGTACTAGAGGGATGCTTTACTTTTCTCTTCTTTCCCTTTCTCTCATGTGATAAACACAAACAGATATTACAATAAAGCTTTTGAGAGACTCTCTTATGTGTTTCACTCTATCATTTTCTCTTCTTTCTTCAAGTGGATATTCTGATGAAGCTTGAGAATGTTCTTCTTTTCTTGAGCTCTTCTCTTTCTCCTTTTCTCCAATAAGAGTTATTTAGCATTGATAGCTTAAAGAGATTTCCTCACTCAATGGGTGATGAGATATCTTCATATCTTCATATTTTCTCTCCTCCTCCTCCTCATCTTCTTCTTTCTTCTAGTCTTCTATTTGTACACCTTGAGGATATAGTTGTTGTGACAATGCTTGTCTTGAGATTTAACAATATGACTGTTTGACGAAGCTTGTCTGAAGATTTGTGCTTTCTGGCTATTGGTGTTGATGTCATTCGTAGGATGGTGTAATTTGTCAAAGTAGGTGTGCTTTTCAGAGCTTTTAACAAAAGTGATTTTGACTTGTCTTTTTGGCACAACTTTTGATAATCTGATCAGGGCTCTTCTTTGTCTTTTTCTCAACATTCATTTTGGTAACCACATGAACATTCATAGTGATTGTCCTGCATAAGACAAATACATATATAGAGGATCTATTTGTTATTATTGTTTTATATTTTATTTTAGGATTCTTATGTTTTCTTGTGTCTTGTTATTACTTTAGCTTGAGAGTCTTTTAGTGTTTTACTTCATTATGGTTTGTTTCTTAACAAGTTTAATATTATTGTTTTCTATCATTCCGTGAATGTAATTCCTTTTACCTACTTCTGATCTGATTTTGATTTATAATCAGTTTATCATATGTTGCTTTTGTTGTTTTTGACGTTAAGCACTAAATGTCATTTATTGTTTTCTTAAAACAACAAAGTGTTTTTGAATTCCTACCATTAGGTAGCATTTTACATATAAGTTCTTTTCTTTGAAGATACCAAGCGTAGATATATACTTCATCAAAGATGAGGTGCTTATGGCATCGTTTACTCAAGTAAACGCTTCTTTAACTTTTATCTCTTTTTAGACAGATAACGTTTAGCTTGCTTAAGCTTTCTTACACATTTTAATCATTAAGTCTTTTAACATGTTTTATCAAAGACATTGTCTTGACCTATTTTGTTTTCGAGAGAAGCTAAATTCTTATTCTAGGTATTATGAGCATTATTAAGCGTTTTAACTCAATCTTTCTTATACACTTTAGACAAAACAACGTTTAACCATGCATCTGGATGTTTTAGCCTAGATGTTTTTCTATTTCCTAAGACTTAGGTGTTTTCCAAAGTTTTTCTATGTTTGGAGCTTCTGCGTTTTGTGTAGTTTCTTTTCCAATGTAGCTTCTGAATTTTTCTATTTCCTTATAGTGTTTTTCTAGTTTTGGAGTTAGCTTTCCATACTTAGAGTGTTCTTCATTTCATGTTATTTAGTTAAACTTCAAAACCAAGACTAGAGTGTCTATTAGATGAGTTGGTCTTGTTCTGAGATAATACACACTTAAGGTACATTTTTCTCGTTGTGTAAATTGAACCTGTTAGTTTGAAATAAATTTCCATGGTTCGACCGTGTTTGGTTGTTCAAAATGGAAAGGGTAAGTTTTGGTTTTTGTATACATTTTGTGTCTACAGTTGGGGAAGTGATACTGTTAGGGTTTATGTGTTGAGAGAGGCCTATAATTGTATACAAGGTTCAAACACTTGATCAAATGTCATGGCTTCATGATGAAAAAGGAAAGTAAATAAAATTTAATTTATTTGGTATTCTTCAATATGTGATTATTTTGACAATGTGTCTGGACGCATTTTTATATCTACAAATGGTCTTTCTACTATAATATCATGCATTATCAAGCATTACTTTGTTGAACCGAGTCCTAATTAGAAGAAATTTCGTATTGACCTTCAAGATAAATGATTTGGAGAGTGTAAGGTAATTTCTATGGTAGTTACATTACCATTATATTATCCTATTATGTTTCCTAACTAATTTTTCATCAAGAATGTATAGGTGGGATATGGAGCAAGAGCAAGTCATAAGATTCATTTTTGATGCAAAAGGCATACATATTTCAAAAAATATAATGAAAAAAATAGGATTAGTTAGGACAAAGGGACTTGGATTCTACCAAATATTCGAAAAACCTAGGACCTACATTGGAGTTCTATAGATTTCTAGAACAAGAGTGTCACTACCAAGGAAAATCGAGCTATTGAGAAGATAACTTTAACACATTGTGGTGATTCCTTATTTATTGCAATTCACTTTGAGAAAATGGTAATCTTATTATATTTTTATATTTTCTATATATTTAAGTCAAATTCAATATATTAGACTTGGGTATTCAGTTTTATCTTGTATATGTAGACTAAGGAGCTAGAACGATCACCAACTGCTTGAGAGATTTTAGAGAGAACAAAGAAATTAAAGACTAGAGAATGAGTCAATCATAATACTCATGATCTTGGGGTGTGTTTAAACTTTAAGTCATAATTTAATAGTTGTTACATGTTTTCTTCACAACAATCACATTTGAATTCATTTTTAGGAGAAATATAAGCAATGCCGAGAATAAGCCCAACAACATCAAATACTTGAAGGATATTCTTCACAAAACTCTCCTAATTACCTCCATTGATGACAATGAAAAATACTTTATTGTTGTTGAAGGTGGAAATAAAGGGAATGTGAATGGACTTGTGTGTTGAGTAAAAAGTTTACTTCTTATACATGTGGTCACTTTAGTACCATCCAAACTCTAGTGGTTCATCAAATAGAAAATGTGTGAAACTATTAAAAAGTTAAATGGTGAACCAAAAGCTAAGGATAAGATATTTCAAGAAAAGATGACGCAATTGATGCAAGATCATGATCAACAGAAAGAGCACATACACTGACAAGAAGAGCATATGAAACTTAGTTTATAACACATCCAATTGAAGAATCTTATGCGAGGCCCTTCTATTCCTCATAGCAATGGAGATGATGTAGTAGACCATTCTACTAATGGTAGTCCACATGAACATTAGTTAAGTTTAATTGTATCATGACGTTAAAACTTGCATATCTAGAACTAATTTTATTTTGGTTTTCATGTTGGACCATGTATTACACTACTTTTTACTACATTATATTATATATTGAGTTTATTGTTATTTAGTATAATTAAATACGTAGTATTTTATAAGTAGGTTAGAAAATTGAATATAAGTGTTTAGATATCAATAAATATTTTAATTAAATTAAAAATCATATTTATTTGTGACCGAATTAGCAATCAAAAACCATTTTATTAAATTAAAACTTGTTCTTATTATCGATCACATTAGCAACTTAAATTTGGGTTGCTAAATTGGTCTCCAATACTTGAAGATGACTAATTTTTTAGTGACCCATTAGCTATTATAATTGTAATGACTATTTAGTGACAGATTTAGAAATTAGTAGTTGACTGTTTTGTGATTAGAGTTTTTGTTGTCATTTATGTGGTTAATTCAATGATCAATAATATTTGTGATTGATTTTTTTCTTTTTAGCGACTGAATTTATAAAAATATTACAAAATATATTTTTTCTATTTATCAAATTTTATAATTCAATGTAGAACTTGGATGTACCAATGGATCTGTGAACTAATGAGTAGGCAAAGTGAAATATTATAATTTCTCAAATAATTTCTTTTCATAATAAAAAATACACTAAAATGAAATATATACAACAAATTAATAAATTATATTTTATTAATATAATAGAGCATTGATTACACTGAAACAAAGATGACTGTTCTACGTAACCACCACATGGTAGTAAATATTTTACCTATGATAGGCTGCAAGAAAAACAACAAACAATTCTCAATTTATTAACATTTAAAGAAAAATGAAAAATTAAATTTAACAAACTTATGATTGAGTACTTCAGAATTTACCAAGTGAATGTGAAAATTCATCATGTACGAACATCGTCATTAAAAGTTAGAATTAAAAAAAAAAAAACATGTTCTTGCATAATGCAAGGACGGAAAAGGACCCACCAATTCAGTTTGAACACTGTATTGTAATTTTGTGAGCAACACGTTTATATAGAACACATCAACAAACACATGCGCAGGATAAAAACATTACATTCGCACGGAATTTTCAAAAGAAGACTTGGTTTTAGACCAAATTCCTTTGTAGCAAAATTGTCTAACTTGAGCAAGTAAGAGTGTATCATTACAAAGAAGTTTGTTTTACTAGTTGATCTGAAGTATAATAATATTAATAAATAATCGATTAATAGTTATTATTATTATTATAAAAAAATTATGAAAAGATAATTTATTCCTTTGGAGAGAAAAACATAAATAGGGTTGATTTTGTTTTGTTTTGGCAGCATTGGTGAAGAAGAGAATTAAGAGCGAAGAAAGTGGGTGCAATTCTGGTATGAATATGAATGTGTCTGTTGGAAATGCCGAAAAGCATGAAATTGTGGTCGTTGAATCAAGTCAGCAACTTCGGCAGCTATGTCTTAAATGGCGGAAACAACATTTAAACTTAGGAAGGTAGTAGGACATGCAATCAATCACCATTTCCCAACACCCATGTGTCTCAGCAAGATTATTACACCTTACCTTTTTCATCTTCTTTAAGATTTTTTATATCACCTTTTCCTATTTTTTTTCTTAAAATAATCTCAATCTCTTACTATATACATTCTTTATTGAGATAACGGAGAGAACTGCATTTAAAACAAGGTATTTCTTCCACAATAGAGAGGTGAAAATTTAAGTAAGTTTATATATTATTAAAAAGTTCGAATTGCAAATATTTTGGGACAGGAATGTTATGTACTGAAATTAATTTTAGGTAATAAGTATAATGTATTTCGTTTAAACTTTATTAATGATTGAGGTAATTGAAAATGTGTTTGGTCTTTAATTGGTATCATATGTATTTATTAAAAGCAAAATTAACATTAATATGTAACTATTCTTTCAAAATTAATTGCATTAATATTATTTTTGCTATAATGAATACAGGTGAGATTTACTAAAATAACAAGCACATGTCATTTCTTTAACCCTTACAAAAATTAAAATGAAATAAAATTTAATACTTATTTACTTAACACTATTTATCCATTATTCTTTACAAGAAAAATGAAAAACAACTTACACATCTTCTTAGATTTCTAGACTTTATTGACTTTTGTAATAATTATGTTGAAGTAATATACTTAGAGTAGTGTTCTTTTTTGAAGTTTGGACAATACTTAAACGCAAAATAACATTATCTTAAAATATCAGAGTCAATGGGAAGGAAAAGAAATTTCAAATACTTTTAAGAAAATGAAAAATTTATTTTAAAGAATGAATCTCATTTCTTTAAATTAGGAGAAAGTAAAAGTGATTTTAAATATGAATATTCATTTATTTTTTAGATTTTGAATAAGAAAGTATGAGATGTCTAATAATTTTACATCATTTAAGAATTGAAACCAATAACAATTAAATGTATTTTTTTCCTAAAACATTTGAAGCATTTGAGATATTTTTTAAGAATAAATTTATTAATAAATTTGTTAATAGTGTTATTTGAATGAAGTTAAGGTCAAAATATTCTTTTTACATAAATTTTAATTTTTTTATCACATAAAATGATCGAATAAAATGATCGAATTATTAAGGGCAAGCTATTTTTCCTAATAATGTTATGTTTCCCAGCTGCAGATAGAATTTCTGATTTGCTGATGATGTGAAAAATTTAAGCAAGAGGTAGCATAAAAATGAATCTCTACATTATACCTAAATAGTAATTACTTTGGTCTCTAAGATTATAAAATAAAAGGAATCTCCTTTAGTCAAGAATTAGTCAAAGTAGGCGACACAAAATGTGAGTTTGGAAGATGAATTTCCTTGGCGTGCCCAAAATTTCAATCCACAGTCCCTCTCTTGTCCCATACAAGCCATGTTACAAGTCTCCTCTTGAACCAGAAATAAATTATCAAATTAAAGACTAAAATGATATGTGTTTGACCATTTTAAGAACTAAAATGGCATCTTTAGAAATTTTAGTCACTTAAATTTATTGGTATTCATAAATCTGGTAAAGTAATTTGTCTCCTTTAAGGCATTCCAATCTGATGTGAAATCAACAATCCTTTCACACCTTCCATACTTTTCTCATCTCATAAATCACCCTTCTTCCTCACTCTTCCTTTTCAATCACCATCTTCTCTACCTCTTCTAAATAACACTTTCAAACAGTTCTTATGGCCAAACCAACTCATGCAAAACCAGGTTGTTTTTCTGACTTCTTTCACCTTCTCTTTTGTGCTGAGAATGGAAACACCTCTCAAATGCACCCTTATTCTGACCCCATTACCAAACCACATGCATCAGAACCACCGCATGCTCATAATAATGATGCAATGGTCAATGCAACTAAACCAGGAGTTGTGGCAAGGCTAATGGGGCTTGATTCACTGCCAAGTACCAAATTCGTATCAAACACAGACACCCCAGATTCAGTTCCCAGAAGTAGGTCAGTCAACTTTGTGGATTACTTGCTCAAGTTCGACACCAGCCAAGCCAACCATCACCAAGTGGAAACCTCAGCATCATTCAGAGAGGTTCCTGCATCGTTTCAGCACAAAAGCAAAAGCCACGATCTTGTCGTGTTCTACTGGGATAGTGGGAGTGAAGATCATGAAGTTGGATCCTTTTCGAGGATTCAAGAAATGGGGTTGGAAGAATCTAGACAGAGAAAGAAGCAGGGAAGCAAGAACAAGGAGATTGTTGGTGTCACAGAGGAGAGGAACCTCACAAAGAGAAGGCAACTTTCCAAGTTCGAGAATGAGCCTAGGGTGGTTCCTCTTAAGTATGGTTCAAAGGTTCGAAATCACAATGAAGATAAAGCTTTGGCACCAGTTTCTGCATGCTCTAGGAGTTGTGGTAATGGAAGAAAAGATGGTAGTGGTGGTGGTCCTAGTGGGTTAAGAACAACCTCAACATTGCCAAATAAGCAGAAGAAAGTGCCCTCTGAACCAAAACGTTTGAAGAATACCAGAAAACAACACGAGATAGAGAGTGAATGTAGCTCAGAGAATTTCAGTGCAATCTCAGTCCTAGGCGACTATGACTACTCATTTCTTTATGGACCTGATTTTCCAGGTTTGCCTCTGAATTCTTTGTTTCTTCATAATGGAGATAGGATGCTTTTAAGGGATAATAAGAGGAAAATTTTTCTCTAATGAACAGTGAATCGGGAAAAGACTTGTATAAAAGATGAAGACACAATTTTCAACAAAAAAAAAAAATAACTTACCTTAAATTTCTAAGTATAATAATTCACTTTAGCAAAGTGTGGCCTTGGTAAGAAGAAAGAAAAAAAGTGTCTGGTATTAGAATTTAGTTCCCCACAAAGCAGCTTTAGGATTGATGTTAGGATATATAGACATTTTAATGATGTATATACATTTATTATTGTAGATTACAGAAGGCACTTAAAGCCAAAGACAAAGTGGGAATTTTCAGAACTTTTATTGGATGATGATGTTGGAGACAGAGCAAGCAAGGACAAAGAATGTTCCTACCCTGACATCAACCAGAAAAAAGAGTGTTTATCAGAATTAAGGGAGAAGCTTTGCAAGTTTACAGAAAATGATTTCAGAGAATCAGATTTCACAAGGAAACGCGTGTGTGAGGGTGAAAATTATGACGAAATTTGTTTGGAGTATGAGCATAAAATTTTTGACATTTTACTTCACCAGCTTGTCAATGAACTTGTGGAACTTTCATTTTGAGAATTTTGTTATGTTAATGGGTAGAGAGTATAACTAAAACTTTGAAAAATGCTAACAGGAACAAACTAACATTTTTTAATGTTATTAAATAGCAAATGTCAAGACCAGAAAAAACAATAAAAGGTTTTGGTATTTTTTCAATGTTAAATAAAACTCGAAATACAGAAAATTAATATTAATAAAGTTGATTAAGAAGTTGGGATTAGTTCCGAAGTCTGATTGTATGTGAATCATTATATTTAAAGTATTATGGCAGACAGTAATTTTATGATTATATACGCGGATTACTAACTTATATAACCTATGTTAAATTTTAGTTTGACAAAAATATCTAAATTTTAAACTTAAAGAATATTTAAATAATTTTTTATTATTTTTATTTTTATATTAAATTAAAAATAAAAATTATTAAAGATGTTTAAAGTATATTATTTTTATAAATAAAATTGTTTTTGTTAATTAAAATTTGGTATACTTTAAGAAATTACGTAAGTTAATCAATCTGATATTCATATATATATATATATATATATATATATATATATATATATATATATATATATATATATATATATATATATATATATATATAATAATAAATTATTAAAACATGTTAAAATTATTATATTTTATTAGTTAATTTTACAGTGATTTAATTAATTAATTTAGTTAAAAACATATATAAAAAAAGATTACTATGTAAAAATCATAAATAATATTTTAATTTGTTGAGGATCAAATTAAAATATTAAAACTTAAAAAGAAATATTTGATAGATATTATAAAAAGGGTTATATGAGAAAATCAAGAGTAACCTAACATGTTTTAGGGAATAAAGATTATAGACCCATCTATATGGTTCCTAATGTCTAATATTTTATGTACGCTTTTGTTTTCTGTTCTAAAAAGAATTGAAAATTGCTCTATTTCATCAATTATTGATCAGTGATTCATAACATAACATTTAACTTTTCATTACGGTTTTGTTTTTAAATGATGTTTCAAAAATAAAAAAAATAAATAAATATTTACACCAAGCTTAACCTTAGTTACAACCATGTAAGACTATAAGATGTACCTGAACTAAAATCATAAAAAAAAATTATCGTAGCCCTGCTTTTCTTCATCAACATGATTCATTATTTATTTAGACCCTAATTCTCTAATAAAATAAATATTTAACTATTTTTTACAAGTAGGCTTAATTGAATTTAAGTTTCTTCTAAATTTAAATATTTTTAATTTAGTATTTATTAATGTTTTTTTGTGTATTGAGTATTTAAAAGGTTAAACCACTTTTGCAGTTTTTATTTATGTGGTTTTTTTCCAGTTAGATCCTCGTATTATTGGTTTATCCAATTTAGTCCTTAAAAGTGAAAAATTGACTCAATTGCCATTAAATTGGGTTAACGAGATTAAGTTTTTGATGACCTGACACCTTGACGTGGTAAGTTTTTAATATGTGGCATTAGCATAAGTTTATACTTGGAATTTCATAACATTAAACATTTTAAAAATAGGGATTTCTAAAATGGGAATTAGGGTTCATTTCCAGTCTTCTCAAATGTATAAGACCGAATTTCTGCAATTTCCGCAAGCCTCACATCAGTTGCCTTCTTCCCTTCCAAACACCGTGGGTACCCATCATCTTCGATAACTAGATCCTCATCCACCGAGGCCATTTCATCATCACAAGAATCAAATCCCTCAGTTAGATCCTCAAACTTGTAAATTTCAGCTTTGCAGATACTGCTCATAAGCATGAGCCACCACTTAGATACACAGGAACAATAGCTCCTCTCTTTGCCACAAGAGAGCTGTATGAAAAATCTCAAAAACACATTCATTAGGTAGAACTTCAATCATAGGATTTTGATCTTTCCTGAGCCATGGAGTTTCAAAAATATCTGGGGCGTTGATGCGAGCTTATTTCTTAGGACTGTAGTGGTACGCATGCACACTTGAACCCAAAGTACACATGCGATCGAAATCAATGACATTTTTTTGATAAAAGGAAGCTCCATAATAGAGTTCATCATCACTAGTAAAACACACAAAAACAACCCATCAAAAACACTACTTCCAAGAGACAAAGAAACATTATTTATCTTACATTCAACCATCTCTGTCGCCGCCATGGCTCAGAGAACATCATGACCCTGTTCTCGTTTAGAACGTGAATGAACCCTAATTTCACGAGAACATCATACAATAAACTTCGCTAAAACTCATTTCAATCTCCTCTCTTTGCCACAAGAGAACCGTATGAAAATCTCTAAAACACATTCATTAGGAAGAACTTCAATCGTAGGCTTTTGATCTTTCCTGAGCCATGGAGTTTCAAAAATATATGGGGCATTGATGCGAGCTCATTTCTTAGGACTGTAGTGGTACGTATCCACACTTGAACCCAAAATACACATGCGATCCAAATCAATGAAATTTTTTTGATAAAAGGAAGCTCCATAATAGAGTTCATCATCACTTGTAAAACACATGAAAACAACCCATCAAAAACACTACTTCCAAGAGTCAAAGAAACATTATTTATCTTACATTCAACCATCTTCGTCGCCGCCATGGCCCAGAGAACATCATGACCTTGTTCTTATTCAGAACGTGAATGAACCCTAATTTCGCGAGAACATCATACAATAAACCTTGCTAAAACTCATTTCAATCTCCAACCCTATCAATCCTAAATTTGTTGTGTCTTCAATCTCGAATAAGAAGACTCTCTTCCCAATTTGATTTTCATAAACCCTAAATCCCTAATTCCTCATCTTTAGATTTAACCTTAATTCTTATTTCAGAAATCCATATTTTTAAAATGTAAAATGTTATGAAATTCCACATATAAACTTATGTTAATGCCATGTATTAAAAACTTATCACATTAAGGTGTCAGGTCATAAAAAACTTAACCCATTAACCCAATTTAACGGCGGGGACCCAATTGAGTCAATTTTTCATTTTTAAGGACTAAATTGAAAAAACTGATAATATGATTATCTAACTGGACTGCAAAATTGTTTTAACCGTATTTAAAATATTTACATTTTTTAGTTAAGTTCTTATCGTTTAATTTCTTTCACAGTAAAATAAATATTATTTTATCTTATCATCTTACTTACTTAGTCTTCATATATTAAGAAAAACACGAAATTATGTAGTTAACATCAAATAATATTAAGATTTGTAACTTGTATTACTTTCGTTAAAAACGTGTTAATATCAAAATCACATACTTCTGCAATGACTATAAATACTAAAAAATTGTCTTTATCATCACAATTAACTTGAGCGTCCTTGTTATCCAAAAGTTTTAACAATAAAAATACTTTGTCATTTTATATTTATCATATAAAATAAATAAGATAATAAACAAGATAATAATTAGATCACTCAATTAATTAAAAAATTAAACGACAAACATTCAATTGAAATATATAAAAATTTTAAATACTAAATTAAATATTTAAACTTAAGAGAAAGTTGAAACTTAATTAAACTTATATTTCACATTCGGAAAGCTAACCACATTTGTAAAACTTTTTTGTAAAATATTATAGTTATTTTAGAGTTTTGGCGACAATTTCATGTGTTAAATTAATTTGAATTGAGAAATATTCCCGTGAAAGCTATTTGAATGTATGAAGTTGGAAACTTTTTCAGTGATGAGCAGACATAGGCCAAGCAAGAGCAAAGACAAAGAGAAGGAATAAATATTTTCCTTTTTATTTCTTCGCATTATTAATTTTATGCTCTGCTCTTAGCTCATTTTGTTTGGTGTTTTTTGGTCTATTCCAAGACATAAATGTCACAGTATTTTTTTTTTCTTTGGTGAAAAATGACATGAACATCATTATACACCTCAAGTTCTCATCAGATTTTGTCCCTAACTCAGGCAAATAGTCGTCGTTATGGCCCATATTATTTCAGAGGATAAGCCCAATTCTTCCTCACTCTGTTCAATTTTTTAACTACATATTCATTTTGGAATTGACTTTCCAGAATATAAAAAACATATTTCAAAAATTCCATTCCAGAATAAATGGAAAATAACCACACACAAAAATTAGGACAGGTTTTTTTCTGCACTTATCAAATTTCTTCTCACCAGAAAATTTTATTTAAAATCAGAGTGGGTGAGTGTCTTAAAAAAAATGTTTCCAAAATTGATTTAATATATTCCAAAAAAGAAAAAACATGATGGAATGCAAGAAGAAATTTAATAGGATGTAGGAAGAAACTTGCAAAAATTATTGGGGTGTTGCTCCCTCCACCACCAAACCTTTCTTCCTCCACCTCCCCTTTACTATTTTGTCCCTAAGTAAAATTTTATTTTTAGAGTTATTTTTTAATTTACCCATTCACAACCTATTCCAATAATAACCTATTTTAGTTCTCTGTACATGAGTAAAATATTTTTCTTTTATTTTAACATTATATTTCTTCCTCTCTTTCTTTTGTCGCTATGAGATACTACAAGTTGTAAAGGTTGTTAGTGGTGGAAAGAATTATCAAGCAGTCTCCCTCTCGTGGTGCAGTGTCGCTCTCGTGGTGCAGTGTGTGGAGTGGTGCAGTGTGTGTTGTGCGTATTCGAATAAACCTTCAAATAAAACCCTAAAATAAAAAAATGTAACCTTTAAACGGAGGTGACATCCTTCAAGTCAACATCCTTCAACGGATGTCAAAATCCTTCAACGAATGTCAAAATCCTTCAACGGATGTCAAAATCCTTCAACGGATGTCAACATCCTTCAATGGATGTCAACATCCGTTTAAGGTAAAACGGATGTCGACATCCGCTTTTTCCTTAAACGGATGTTGACATCCGTTTTTTCCTTAAACGGATGTTAACATCCGTTGAAGGATGTCACCCAGACGTTTTTAATTTTAGGGTTTGTTTTATAAGTTTATTCTTTATTTTTGAAATATTTTAATAATTTAATTTAAATGTGTTGATTTATTATTTTTGAATATATTTTTAATGTATTTTAATAATATAAGGAGAATTAGGTTTGAAATAAATTAAAATAGTAAAAGTAAAATATTTTAATTTAAGGATATAATTGGAATTAAAAAAAATTGGAGAGGTGGAGAGAGAAAGGTGTGATGGTGGAGGGAGCAACACCCGCAAATTACTCGGATGTAAAAGGTTAAGGCCCAATGGAAAATCTAACAGGTCCATAAACTTAAATGTCCTATTTTTCAATCACATTGTATTGGTAACATGAGATTTGGTAATATTATAAAATTAGAAGGATTGAACAACATTGTTTTTTTAAATTTTTATTCCTTTTATTTTATCATTTTTTATTTTTTATAAACTGAATTTCTATAGTTTAAAATAAATTATTATAAATCTATATAGGTTAAAAATTATATTTTTTCTTTAATATATATATATATATATATATATATATATATATATATATATATATATATATATATTAAAAAAGTATTCAACTTTTTTAACTTTGAAATTTAAATTTTATATATTGTCTAAAATTTTTTACATGGTAATGGTGATGCGTTTATTCAACTTTCAACTTTCCCCACAATGGTTTCTAACAATTTGTTTTCAAGTCAAATCTTCAAAATCTTAATTCAATATAGGTTTAATACCCTATTTTGTCCCGAGTTTCCTTCGAAAATGTCAAATTAGTTCATCTTTTAAAAAATGCGTCAATTACATCCTCACTTAATAAAATTTGCATCAATGCAATCCCTTCCGTTAAATCGGTACAAATGACGTTAATTATTTTTCTCTTTCTTTAATTAACGTCGTTTGTACAGATTTAACGGAATGGATTTCATTGATGCAAATTTTAATAAGTGAGGACGTAGTTGACGCGTTTTTTTAAAAGATGGACCAATTTGACATTTTCGAGCGAAACTGGGGACAAAATAGGGTATTAAGCCTTCAATATACACTTTGAACTTTTCTAATGATAAAGAGACAATGAACCAACAAAGAAAACCTAAAAAAAAAAGAATAAATATTTTCCCTTTTGGTTCTCAACGTAATATCTTTGATTATTTCTTCCTGCACCCCATGAATACTACACGCACCTACATACTAAGAGAAAAAAAGAAAAAAAAAATACTCCAACTACACCTTCCGTTACCTTCCGTCTTCTATCTAGAGCTGTCAAATGAGTCCCTTTAATAAGATTTGGCCCTAGTCCATGTGGGTTGGGGCCAAAAAAGTCCACAAGGTCAAAAAAACTCTTTATTAAAAAAGCCCACAGGGCTAAAAATCCCTAAAGCCCTATAGGCCAGGGTCAGCCCATGGGCTTTCCTTTTTACAAAATTTAACGTCGAGAAGGGTGTTGCTCCCTCCACCACCACACCTTTCTCCCTTCACCTCTCCAATTTTTTTTAATTCCAATTATATCCTCAAATTAAATTTTTTTTATTTTTATTATTTTAATTTATTCCAAACCTAGTTCTCTTACTTTACTCCCTGCACCCAATCTTTCCATCTCTCAATTCCGTTTAACAATTTGTCTTCTGTTTTACTTTACAACTCCATTTGTCTTCTCCGTTGCACTTCTCCTCATCTGTTTCTTTCTTCTTCATTTTCCTTACATTATTAAAATACATTAAAAATATATTAAAAAATAATAAATCAAAACATTTAAATAAATTATTAAAATATTTCAAAAATAAAGAATAAACTAATAAAACAAACCCTAAAATTAAAAACGTAACTCGGAGTCCGTTTAAGCAAAGAACGAATGTCAACATCCGTTTGTGGAAAGAAAGGATGTCAACATCCGTTTATAGAAAGAACGGATGTCAACATCCGTGTAAGGAAAGAACGGATGTCAACATCCGTTTATGGAAAAAACGCGTTTATGGAAAAAACGGATGTCAACATCCGTTTAAGGAAAAAACGGATGTCAACATCCGTTTAAGGAAAAAACGGATGTCGACATCCGTTTTACCTTAAACGGATGTTGACATTTGTTGAAGGATTTTGACATCTGTTGAAGGATTTTGACATCCGTTGAAGGATTTTGACATCTGTTGAAGGATTTTGACATCCGTTGAAGGATTTTGACATCCGTTAAAGGATGTCACCTCCGTTTAAAGGTTATGTTTTTTATTTTAGGGTTTTATTCGAAGGTTTATTCGAATACGCACCTTGAGGAAGCAACACACGCAGTGCACCACTCCACGCACCACGAGAGCGACACTGCACCACGAGAGGGAGACTGCTTGATAATTCTTTCCACCACCACCAACCTTTACAACTTGTAGTATCTCACCGCGGCAAAAGAAAGAGAGGAAGAAATATAATGTTAAAATAAAAGAAAAGTATTTTACTCATGTATGAGGAACTAGAATAAGTTATTAGTGGAATAAGTTGTGAATGCGTAAAATTAAAAAATAATTCTAAAAATAAAATTTTACTTAAGGGCAAAATAGTAAAGGGGAGGTGGAGGGAGAAAGGTGTGGTGGTGAAGGGAGCAACACCCCGTCGAGAAACATAATATCATCATACAAGTAATCACAAATCATATGTATTTTTTATCCAGTTTTCATTTTATCTTTGTTAGTAATAACTTATAACCATAATTGATTCATGTATAATTATATTTTTTTACCAATAAAATTAATTTTCTGCTTCATAACTGTTTCTATATTAGTTAGTTTAATAATAATTCTTTTATACAATTGTTCCTTAATTTCCAAATTTTGTTTTGATAATTTTTTCATCTTAGTTTTGGTTTTAATTTTGGTTTGTAAATTTGATGGTTCAGAGATATCCACGTAAAATAGGTTTAAAAGTTAAAAAATTTAATTTAATTTGTAAAATTTTGATGGACTAATGAATTTATTTATAGATGGTAATCTATTTTGTCATTAGTTTAAATCAATATCATTCGACTAAGATTTGTGATCAAAATTACATTATTTTTAATTGGTGTGAACATGTTAAAATTTTGACTTAATAACTTTTTAACTTTTTTAATTTTCCAAATTTAATAAAATTAATATTTATTATTTACAAAGTTATATAATTCTTTTTAAAAAAAATTTATGAAACGTATAATTTAGTCATTTACATTAATTTATATATTTTTATGTCTTTTTCATATATTTTATATTATATTCATTTGTCTTTTTTATTAGTTTCTTATTAAGAGACATTGATATAATTTATTTATTATTATAATTATTATAATTTTTATTTATTTTATATGTTAATAATTAAATACAATAATAATTTTAATTTTAGTATTATAAATTATAACATTATATTTATTTAAAAATATTGTATCTATTATTTAATTATTTTTTATTACAATCGGCTTAATTATGATAAATAATTCAATAAAAATATCTTTGTTAGATAAAGATAAGTATGATTTTAAAATATTAATTTAATCTAAAAGGTTAGAAAAAAAATATGATTTTATAACCACTAGGATTACATCTAGATCTTGTATACTAACATATATGATATTTATAAGAATTTTGTCTAACAAGGATTTTCACTAAAAAGTTAGTTCTTTTATTATGTGAAATTAATTTTAAACTTTACAAAGTTTGTGGTTTAATTTTTTAATGTATATATATCTATACAAAACATTCAACAAAATAATTTTATATGACAAACCATAAAAAATAAAAATTTTACACCGATATTAAAAATTCATCCAATCAGTAGATTTGAATTTAAAATCTATCCATAATTAAGATTTCAAATATTTATATAGATATCAGAATTCGATTATTGAAAAATCGAATTTTCAAATGTGTTACTTTTATAATTTCTTTTTTTGAAATTTTTTTCATTTTCTTTTAAATAAAAATAATAATAAAAATTTTCTTTTTTAACTTTCCAAAATAATAAAATTATATATTTAAAATATACTTATAATTAAAAAATTATTTTAAATAAGTTTTTATAAAATCAATATTTATAAATTTATATTTAATTAAAAAGATATTAAATATCTTGTAAATTTTGAAAATTATTGAACTTGTAAAGTAAATAAAAGAAATAACTAAAAAAACATTAAAAGTGAATTAATTTAGTTTGGGGGCTAGCCTCATCCTAACCCTACCCCAACCCACTTTATGTGGGGTTTTAAGGGTTGAGGCTTTTAAAAAGCCCCCTGGCTAGAAAATTGGGGCTTGATTTTAGAAGGGGTTAGGGTAAACCTATAGGCTAGGGGCTCAAATGACAACTCTACTTCTATCCCCGCTGCACTATTTGAAAAAGAAAAAAATAAGATAAGTTTTTTTTTTTTTAGAATATTA
The DNA here is from genome assembly GCA_034642375.1 of Vigna nakashimae. Classification (NCBI taxonomy): domain Eukaryota; kingdom Viridiplantae; phylum Streptophyta; class Magnoliopsida; order Fabales; family Fabaceae; genus Vigna; species Vigna nakashimae. Next base: position 17,262,131 of record CM067761.1, read on the forward strand.
GGTTAAGGAATTCGGAAAAATTGTCTAAAAATATGCATCTTATATATTTTCGAAGATATCATATATGTTAAGAAAGCTCTTGTGAAATGTATTTTACGTATTCTGTAAAGTGTGTATTAAAGTTTTTGTTTCAAAAATCTTGTTTTGGAATTCATGTTCCAGAAATTTTGGAAAAGATTTATAGAATAAAAAACATGGAGTGCGGTTAGTAATTCTACGGGTGCAGGAGGATTAAGCTATAGCTTTGGTTATTGGTCTTGTCCACTAGGCGTGTGTATTAGGTCATATTTCTTGTAGAAATGATTGCTTGGACAATGCTTTAATGTTATTCTAACTCGAGAACTCACCAGAAAAAAACCGAGTGAATAGGAAAGAAAATATACAAAAATTGTTATGAACTAATGTTTTTTTTTTAAATTTGTTACAATTACTTATATTAGTTATATGATTGATTGATTTGTTACGTTTATTTATATTATGGATTACTTTCATGAGATTTCATTTTTTTATTAATTATTTGTAATCTTGAAGTGATATACTTTGAGTTGTATTTAATATTTTAAAAAAAATCTTCTTAATAATAAGACATATAAAATTAGTCTTTATTTCTTCTTCTTTCTATTATCAAATTTATATTTTATAATAGGTAATCACATGAATTAGTTAACAAAATTATAATTTTCTTTCTTTTGTATTCCTTATAAGTCGACCAATGTTATGTTATGTTTTTATATTTTATGGACATGTTTTAAAATTCTGAAATCTTAATTTATGCCTTTTATAGTGATTTATTTTTATCTTTATAATTAATAGAATTATAGAATTTTTAGTTCATGTTACATTCTTTATTATAAATTAATATTATTTTATTATTTTTATACTTTTATAAATGAAATATAATTATTATTAATACTTTTATAAGCTAGTCTTAAACATATCAAACCTTGCAATTTGAATTTATGACTCTTGAGTGGTATCCTTTAGCATACATTTCATATCTATAGATAAGATTTTTCCTCTTAGTAATAATATAAATTATTTTTCATTCTCTCTTATTCTCTTTTTTTTTTCTTCTCTCTATTATCTACTTTATATTTTATAATGTCTAGGCAACAAATTATAATTTCCTTTCTTTTCTATTATTCATAAGGTAACAAAGGTTATTTATTATGTTTTATTTTTCTAAACATGCTTTAAAATTCCGAAATCTCAATTTGCACATTTTACTCTGATTTTTTTTCTTTATATATTGCTAGAGTTATTGAAGTTTTAATTCATATTGATTTTTTTTAGTTTTATAGTCTCTTACATGAAATATGATTATTGTTAATATTTTTTGAGTTAGTTATAAGCATAAAACTTGAATTTATGGCTCTTGATATCATAGAAAAGAATTACTTATATTGGATATTAGATGCTAAAAAACATTTGGATATAATGAGTCTTGGTGATGTTATTAAAGAAATAAATAAAGTATATGAACAACTATTTTGCTCCTGCAACAACAATATCATGAAAATGATTTTCACAAAATGTTCTTAATTAATTTCATGTCTTTTTGTGGTTGAACAAAATGACGAGTTTTTGATGAAAAATCATGAGACTAATCCAATCGGTTGCGCTTCATTTCTAGAAGGTAGTGTAACAAAATTTTATTCATTTTTTTGGTGGTTGTGGTCATGGTAGTGATAATGGTCATGGACATGGCCATATTGGAAATTTTAAAGAAAGATTTTATCATCAAAACTGGAACAATAATGTGAAAAGGAAAAAAAGAAAAAAGTAAAAATAATGAAAAATAAGATGAAAATATATGTTATTATAACATTGGATTCGTACCTATCGTACATCAAAACATCTTCAAAATAATGAAAATAATGTAGAAACACATTTTACTTATGAAGATGTTGATTTTGATTATGACCATATGAATGACACTCATCTTGATATTGTTGTTTTCTTTGCTAAACTAGATGGAAGTATTGATCACCTCATTATGTTAAGAAATATTATATATAAATATATATATATATATATATATATATATATATATATAATGGCATAAGAAATCTTATGAAGTTTTTAATTTATTTTTATTATAATTTAATTTAAAGTGAATTTTATTTTGTATTTTTACTATATATATATATTGATTTAAAATATGTCTGATGTTTGTATTATGTATAGGTATAAACATAAATTTTCTTTTTTGTTATAGAATATTTACTTGAACCGATGAAGGTGATGGGAATGTATGATGAACATTTATTATTATAGAAATCTTATACAATAATGGTTATAGAATTGTGAATACCGATATTCAAATACCAATATTATACATCGTACATATATTATAAATGAATATCTTTTAAGTTAAGTACATATTAAAATATACATATTTTTGTGTAAGAATGTGAAAGAGCGGTTTTAATATTGATTTTTTATTTTGATTTTGTTATACTACACATATATAAAGATTCAAAAAATTTTATATGATAATATATGACATGCAAAATTGATTAATTTTGAGTGTCATCTAGAACTAATTGAGGTTATTATTAAGTCTATTAATTAATGTTAAAAAAGAAGTGTTTTGTTTCTCACACCAAGAAGGGGTGAATTGGTGATGTGTAAAAATAATTGCTTTTAAAACCTTTTGTGTAAAACAGGAAGTCTTTAAACTTTTCTTGAATCGCAAGTAAATTTGTATGCAATGAAATAATAAACGTATTTGAATGCAATGACAGTATAATGGACTTAAGGTAGAGAGAAGAGATAATAAAATTCAAACACTACGGTTTATACTAGTTCGACCAACCTGCTTACATCCAGTGTCCTTCCACACAACCTGAGATGGAAGCCAATGCACTATATAGATATGAGTTTTTACACCAAGGGATTTACAACGACCTCACGTCAAAATGTAAATCACCTATCTAACTCACTAATCTAAGTATATGCAATACAAAACAGACAAGCAACAAGAACAATCATCTTTTGCAGTCAACCCTTTTGAGATACCCCTCAAAGTCAAGAACCACGTTCTTCTTCCTGTATACACCACAGGGAAACCAACAACTCTCAACGTTGGCCAAAGCTTTTCTGATCACGCAGTAAGCACCTTCCTGTGCAGAACGATCAGTCTTTTCATATCAAACAATCTTGCTTCACAAGAAATTCTCAACACTTTATCACCACTGTAATTCTTGATTCTTGGAGCTTTTCTCTCTTCTGTAAGATTTCAAAGCACACACTGAAAAGATATGAAAGTGTAAAGATAAATTCTTCTTACAAAAATCAAATCATACATCAATATATAGTATAAGACAAATCAGACACATTTTAATTGATTACGCTATTAATCTAGTCGAATACAATTCACAATTATAACAGATTAACAACCGTCAAAGGCATTAATTGAAAGCACAATTAATGTAATCGATTTGCAATAAATGTTTGGTCAACATATTTAAAAATATGACCGTTGTGACAATTATGTCAAGCATTAAAACAATTTTCAAATCATTAACAATCTTAGTCGAATACAAGATGCATGCAATCAATTAAGTAGAAACACTTAACATATATTTGAAATATTTTCTTTTCAAAATACATCACAACACACTTGAAAAATATTTGTGCAAACATACGAGTTTTAATCGATTTAACCAATAATGTAATCGACTTAAAACTTGTTGCTTTGCAACACTTTAAAGTTCAAACAGTGGAAGCTAGGTGCTTGTGGTTTTTCATTTCCAAAACCTCATATTATGCATATACAGATAAAATCATATATCAAACACAGTGGTATGCAATAATCAACACAATATGTTCACAGATATGCTTGTAAGATACAACACATTAAGCATAAGCATATAACATGTATAACCCATTACATACACATGTTTTATTATTAATTATGTGTTGTCATAATCAAAAACACAATATCACTAAGATTGTGGATTCAGTTAAACCTGTGCTTCCCTTATCAACAATCTCAACATACATACATATATATATATATATATATATATATATATATATATATATATATATATATATATATATATATATATATAATCATTTGGTATGTATTAGTGTTGTATAGACTAATAAATATATTGTGTTTTGCTGATAGTGCAACATGTTATACAATTTCCAAGAGTAATAAATATTTCTCTCTCGTCTACTTATGCAAGAAGTCAATATTAGCATTATTTCTGGTACTACAAATATAATTGAAGGCTCTAGAAGAGCTAGTATACTTCTACCAAGAAGTCTAATAGATACTTCTAAAGTTCCAAGGATATTTAGCTAAATGGATATCATATTGAGACAAACAATGAAGAAGATATGAAATATCTTTATACCACTAGACTTGGTTTGAATAAAAAATGTGTATTGGAGAAATTATTAGCCTTGTCTTATGACTTGTATTACACGTATATTAGTATAACTTAAACACATATCATTATAAACCATTGTAGAGTTGATTAGTTTTGGGTGACACCTGCAACTATTTGCGGCTATTTAGTTTATTAAAATTTAATTTATATATATATATATATATATATATATATATATATGATAATTTGGTATGTAATAGTGTTGTATAGACTAATAAATATATTGTTTGGGTGATAATGAAACAACTCATACACTTATTAAAAGTAATAAATTTTTGTTTCTCTTCTTTATTTATGTGAGAAGTTAATATTAATATTATTTTTGGTACTACAAATATAATTGAAGGCTCTAGAAGAGCTATTATACTTCTATAAAAAATTCTAATAGAAAGTTATTAAGTTGCAAGGATATTGATGTCGATGTCGCACTCGAATCAAATTAATGTTCCAAATTAAATGCATTATACTAGGCAATGATTCTTAGGTCGTCTCTCAAGGACCAATTTTGGTTCCTGATAATAGTTGATTTCACTGTTATTTATGATTCAATTTTGATACTAAATGAGCCCATTTAGACTTAGAAGTTTGCTTGAACTCTTGGTTTTAGTTAAGTTGTGAATAAAGAGAGTTGAGGTTAGAACTTATGATTTTTATCACTAAATTCCTTTGATTTTGTAGGAAATTGGAATGATTAAGAAGAGGAGTTAAAGTACCAAGGAATTGAAATCCATAAAGGACATAAAAAGCACCATAAAAGAAGGCTACAGAAGGTCGCAAGACACCTGGTTGCCCCTTTCTGGGGTCCTCAGCATAGGATGTCTCGTATGGGCGCTTGACTGCCCTTTTCTTGAGCCCTCAGCGCATGATGTCTTGTAGCAACGCCTAGGTGCCCTTCCTGAGGCGCTGAGCGACAACTTCCTTACATCGCTGAGCGACAACTTCCTTGCATCGCTGTCTTTCAGGGCCTTCAGCGCCACTCCTCTCGTACCCACACTTGGCTGCCCTAAGTAGGGGTGTTGAGTGCCAGCATGTTGGGCTTAGACTCTGTTTGCTACTCTATTTAAGGATTTGTTTGCCCTAGGGTTTGTATCTTTGGACAGTATAGACGTAAAAACACATTTTTTCACTCTTTGGAGGCAGAATTGGATGCATACTAAAACCACTCTTATGTCCTTCCTCAAGAATCAATCTCTTCAACTCCCCATCATTGGGCACACACATTCTTCCTCTGAACCTTAAGAGACCGTTTGTCCCTTCACTGAAATCCTTTCCTTGTTCTAAACCAACCAAACCTCGAAATTTTAGTAACTTGTTGTCAACCGATTGCTTTTCTCTGATGTTATCCAACAATCCACTTGCTAACACAAAACTACTACAGATAAAACCATTCGGTTCCACCTCTACCTGTAATCTTAAATCCCTGAAGCTCTCAACCAAAATCAGCTCTCGGACCATCATAGCAGAAGCATGCACAGTCTTCCGGCTCAAAGCATCAGCTACCATATTAGCTTTTCCTGGATGGTACAACATATCAAACACGAAATCCTTAAGAAATTACACCCACCTTCTTTGCCTCATGTTCAACTCCTTTAGATCAAAGAGGTACTTTAAGCTCTTGTGATCGCTGAACACTTGAAATTGTGCACCGTAAAGATAGTACCATAAAATCTTCAAAGCAAAAACCACAGCTGCCAACTCCAGATCATGTGTAGGATAATTATTCTCATGAACTTTCAACTGCCTTGAAGCATAAGCAACCACTTTTCTTTCTTGCATCAAAACACAACCCAAACCCTAATATGAGGCGTCACAGAATACCTCAAAAGACTTTCCTGTGTCCGGAATTACTAACACAGGAGCACTCATCAACCTTTGTTTTAGCTCTTGAAAGCTAGCTTCACACCGATTGGTCCAGACAAAAGGTTGATCTTTTCTAGTCAACTAAGTTAATGGTTCTACTATTTTAGAAAATCCTTCAATCAACCGCCCACAGTAGCCCGCCAATCCCACAAAACTCATGATCTCAGTGGCCTATTAAGGCCGCTTCCACTGAAGCACTGCTTGCACCTTTGTAGGATCCACAGAGATACCGCCTGTTGAGATTACATGCCCTAAAAACTGCACTTTTTTCCATCCAAAATTCACACTTAGACAATTTGGCATACAACTTCTCCCTCAACACACTGAGTATTGTCCTAACGTGATCCTCATGCTCTTCATGAGTTTTAGAATAAATAAGTATGTCATCTATAAAGACAACAACGAATTTATCTAAGAATGGTCTGAAGATACGGTTCATGTAATCCATGAATATATCTGAAGCATTAGTAATACCAAACAGCATTACTACATACTCATAATGGTCATACCGAGACTTGAAGGTTGTCTTCTGCACATCTCCCTCCTTAACCAAGATCTGATGGTATCCTAACCTCAAGTCTATCTTGGAAAACACAATAGCCCCATGCAATTAATCCATCAAGCCGTCAATCATAAGCAACAGATACTTTTTCTTGATGGTCAACTTGTTCAACTGCCTATAATCCACACAAAGCCGAGAACTACCATTCTTCTTTTTCACTAGTAACACAGGAGCACCCCACGGTGATACACTGGGCTGAATAAATTACTTCTCAAGTAAGTCTTCAATCTGATTCTTAAGTTCAGCTAACTCTGCTGGAGCCATCCTATAAGGAGTTATTGATATTCGCCCTGCTCCTGACACCAGATCAATAGAGAATTCAACTTCTCTTGGAGGAGGCAATCCAGGTACCTCTTTAGGAAAAACGTCCAGGAAATCGCTCACGACCGAACGATCTACACTCCGTTCACCTTGGACCGACCGGTCTAAAATCTGCTCATCCTGAACCACTTCCAAGTGAGATAGCACCAGAAAACAGCTAGCTCCTTTCATTATATCTTCTCTCAATTGACCGACAGACAAGAACATGTCATGATCTTCATTGGGAAACACTAACTTCTTCTCACCACAATCTATAAGAATGTGATTGACAGCTACCCAATCCATTCCTAAAATTACTTCTAACTCTTGAAGAGGTAAGCAAATAAGGTTCACCTTGAACCTACGGCCCTTAACTTCAACTGGACATCTAATGCACATGGTAGATGTCCGAACCAAACCAGCTGCTGGGTTGACACCACCAGATCAGACTGCATCTCTCTCTCAGACAACCTCAACTTCTCAACACACACCTTTGGGATAAAGGAATGTGTTGCCCCCGAGTCAAACAGTACACAACAAGGCATTCCATACAATAAGCAAAAGTTGATAATAAGGTTACCTGAACTTGCTGCTTCAGATCCCGTCATTGCATAAACTCGACCTACAGCTTGTGCTTGGCCACCACTCCTTTGTTAAAATCTCCCAACATTTGGTGGCCGTGAGACATCCCTTCTTTCCATCGGACAATCTTTCTCCCAATGACAATCCCTCCTACACCGGTTACATCTCTTGTATCCTCCCAATTAAGGACAGACTGATTTGAAGTAAGGTCCTCCACAATTATAACAAGACATTGACCCTTGCTGCCCCTGATGATCAACTGAAATCAAAGACTGAGAAGAGGAACCACTGAAACCTGAAGAAAATGTAGGCCGAGAGTAGGGAGTTTTCCTAGAACCAAGACTCCCTCTGGATGCAGCCGACCCTCCAACTCTCTATGGTTGCTTCTGCTGACACTCAACCTCTAACTTGGTTTTCTCCAAAACCCTTGCCCTTTCCACCAAAGCAGGAAACTCTTTGATGCATAAACCGACCACCAACAACTTAATGTCGCCCCTCAATCCGTTCTCAAACTTCCTTCACAGACTCCATCATTCTCAAAACGTTGGACATATCAAGATTGTGGGGTGGAGAAGGAGGAGATCTATTTGTCATCTTATGTTTAGACAAAGAGAAAAGGCCATCAGTCTAACTCAAGAAGACTAAGATACTATTGAACATACTATGAGTACACAACACAAGCATAGTACACTCATATCCTACAGGATTTCTAAGGAAAGAACGACTCTGATATCATTAATGTAACGTCCAAAAAATATAGTAAAAAACTATATTCGGAAGTCAACATATAATAATATATTAAACAGTTATAGGAAAATAAAGTTAACCTTACAGTTATTACAACAATAACCATAAAATTTAAAACTTTATAAAATTCATATACTACTACAAAACTATGTACCTAACCGACCGGATAATACAGAGTTAGAACTGTGATTGAACAGTTCACCTAAAACTATAAATAATAATATGATCGAACGGTTATAATCTAAACAGCAGGGTTCTCGTCATCCAAAGCCTGCTCCAACGAAACTCCTCTCCCTTTATTCAGACCTAAAAGGTGATCATCGCAAAGAAGAATTACCAAACAGAAAACATAACAAAAAGAAAACAAAAAGGGTAAGCTAGAGTAATTTAATTAATCATTCAATTAAAAGGAGTATAAACAAACATGCAACATACGAGCATATCAAGCATACTAAGATAATCATAACATACATGGTATGACTGAACCAATGACTTGACCATCCGAATTGTATGAATATGTAGCTTGAGGTCGTTCATGCACACAGGTGGTATAGTAATTGAAAAACCATCAGTTGCCACCCGAGGTTAGTCCGTTATAACTCACCCAAGAACCTATGGGCTAGGACCTCCTTCCATTCTCACACAATGCATTACCCATCTCTATTTGATAATTTGTAATCATCAGAATTTCAGGATGAACTTCGTGGATTTCACTGTCCATACTCATACTTTACCACCTTAATAACCAGCACAGAGATATCCCTCCTTGGACTTCTCTTTAATACCAATAGGAAGAACATACCTTATTTGAATATCAATATAACTTCTCATACATGGTAGATCAATGCAACTATAACAAGTAATCAAAGTCAAACAGTGAAATCAGCATTTAAAGACCAAATAACCTTTTGTAGAAGAGGACTGAACGACAACAACACAACCCCTGAGTATGATCAAATGGAAACTCACTAACTATGACAAAACCGAACAACATTACAAGTATGTGTACCAGTACATGACCGAACGTTAGTACTAAACAAAATACTAATACGAGACCCAACGATATAACTTAAGACGAACACCTACAGTTTAGTCCGAACACTTAAGATTCATCTTGAATATTATTCATAAAACCTAACACTACTAAGAGACTGAGCGTTACAACAATATGACCAAACTGTGTATAAGAACTAATATCCAATCATAACTGAATATTCATGAACATGTAAAGCCCATGAGAAGCTGAACACCTATAACTTAAACCGAATGCATTTAAGCCTAATACAAGTACAAGGTCGAGCACTAGTTTAAGAATGAGCGCCAATAAGAAACCACACAACCCAATAAGACCGATCGCTACCATGAGATCACACGCTTCACTAAGAACGATCGCTAGGGTTAAAACAGAATATTATTACAAGACCGAACGGTCATTAACTGAAAAGCTCTATAGAAGTAAAACTCAGTTAAGACAGAACACCCGAAGAAGGTCGAACGATCAACAATGACTCTCGACAATATGCATAATTCTGCAGAATACTGCATAATTATGATCAACACATAACCTTACCAATTCACATCCTTCTTACCAACTTCTAAAACCCCAAACTTATATCATACACATCTTTTACACTTAATTAAGATCATCTAAACCTTTCTAATATTATCTAAAGAGTTTCATCTCATATTTGAGAGTCAATTCTGCAGAAAACACAATCATCATGAACACAGCACCTAATACTTCATATCAACAACATCCAACACCAAATCATTCAATTATTCACACATGCAGAATCATCAAACCCCAATTTTCATACATCATAAATCAATTAACTAAATTACTAGCTTCCCTTACCTCTTGACCGAACAGAAAACTTTGACACCTTCAGGAATTTGTTTGAACTTCAAGAAAATCTAAAAACACCTAAAGATCACCGATTTAAAAAGAAAAGATCAACCAAAAGATCGAGAAGATGATAAAAAATGAGAATAAGAAGTAGATGAACACATGCAATGGGATTTCCTTTGCATGCACCAGAAACTGAAACACTAAGAAGAGAAAATGAAACTTACTGATTCAAATCACTGGATTAACCGGTTGACAAGAAATCCTTTAGTTCAAGGATCACCTAAACTCCTTCTGAATGAAGAACAATTGATTAACTTATGAAGATTTTTAGAGAGAAGGAGGAGAAAAGAAAGATTCAGAAAGTTAGAGTGAGATGGTGCATGTAGAGAGTAAAACGTGAAATTTGAAAATTTCATATATATATCACTGCCAAAACTGATCGGTCCAATCAACTGCATATACTTGTCCTTCTTCACTTTCTCTGAATTTCTCAATCCTTACAATAAACGGGTCGGGTGCGGGTATTATATTATTCGTACCCTCGAATATTCGTACCCGCAAAAAATAAAAAAAAAAAATTAATTTATATTTTATTAAGTTAACTTTAATTAAAATTAACATTGATTTCTATTTTATAAGGTTAAATTTAATTAAAATTAAATTAAAGTTATATTATATTTTATATATTTTATGTAATTTTACTTAAATTTTATTTTAATAATTTATAAAAATAGATTTTTTTAAAATATTTGCGGGTATCCGCTGGTTTTAAAATATCTATGGATAATTTTTAAGCAAGTATCCGTGCGGGTAGTGGGTGGAGTTTTTTTTTTGGGTCGGATTGCGGGTAGGCACTATCCGTGCCCAACTTGACCCGTTGTCATCCCTACTTACGACAAACTTGAAACATTTCAAGAGAGGGAAGATATACACCTGGAGAACAAAGGAAGCTATCTCCATCATTGCTTCTCCTTCAACCCCTATGTTGAGACAACTGAAAAGATGCACTCAAAGCTCACACCCATTAAAGTGATCATTGCAAAAGAGAAAACAACACACAACAAACAACACAAAAGCAAAGGTAAGCTAATTGTAAACCAATTATACATGGTAAGATAAAATTTAACATACATTTTAAATCATACAAATAGTAAAACATCTTCCCCAATTACAAAAATGACTTGGACTTGGCCAAACCCTTTACAATATAGTATAAATGTAGAGCCATGGAAAGGTTTCGCACCTGTGTGGTGGAACAACTGACCTATTCAAAGCTACAACACAAGGTTAGCCATTAAAAACGCCCTTTGGTGGAACAATTGACCTATTCATACATATGTCCATATACTTTCACATTGAATACCAACATATAACATCACTGATCATACATCAAAGTACCGTAAACAACCCAATAATATATCATAAATCACTTAAAATATAAGAATGGAAGCACATAGGTTGGCTGATGTGTGAATAAAATGTAATTGCATTCATATCTTAGCTTAGGCCATTTGCATACATGAATACATTAATGGAATGATTTCATCATGCATTTTCTTTGTATCAGACCATACATTTGGGTTTTGTATTTTTCTTGTAGAAAAATGTAGAAAACTGACTTACTCTATTTGAGAAATTGATCGAGCAGACTTGAAGATCTCACTTCGAGGATCGCACAGGTGGTATCTGATCTTCAAACAGACGAACAAGGTGCAAGAACCCTTATAGAGAAGGCAAATGACTATAGAAAAGTAGTTTCTAGAGAGATGGTGTGTTTTAAATAATGAAACTCGTTTATCATAATTCTTTTTATATTAAAACCTTTTAATATTAAAATAATAGAGTTTCATTATTTTTAACTCACCACCACTTCTGAAATGTCATTTTCTAAGTTTTCACATTTATAAAGTGTATTTCATAAAATAAAATAAAGGGTTAAATATGTTTTGAGTCCCTATACTATCAAGCGATTTTGGTTTTAGTCCCTCTTTCAGAGTAAGGTACATTTTAGTCCTTCTCCTTAAGAAAACTTTGATCTTAGTCCTCCAAAATTAACACCGTTAAAAATCAGCTGATGTGGCTAACGGTAGACTGACACGATTTTTTTTTCTTGCGCAGTCAGTGTTTCTCACCTTTTCTCCCTCTCTCTCACTCATCTCTTCCTTCCATCTTCCACCCAACCTCCCCACCGATATCACCTTCCACCAAACATCTACAAATCTGCATCAAAAAATTTTCTAAGGGAATGAGAATAATCTTAAAGAAAAAGAGCATAATGCTTGATAAATTCACCTGAAAGAGCAAAGTATCATTACCATTCTTCGATCAGATTTAAAATTTAACCTTTGTAACATGTGAAGACAATTAATAAGATGAAATTATAAGTCTGATTATCTCCAAAAACTAGAAATGTTTATGGTATTGTGTCTAAGTTTTGTAGAGTAACCAAATTCCTCACCTGAACCTGTCCTCTAGCAGCTGCAGTATGCAAAACGGTGCAACCTTGAGCATCACTAAACCCCAAAACGCCACAACCCTCTTCCACAAGTTGTTTCAGGAGAGAGAATATTCGCAGCCTCGCCGGCGTTCGATTTTCGGTCGCCGGAGCATGATGAGGTCCACGTGACCTTCGATCTTATCTTCCTTGAAATCTTTCACAAAACTAAAATCCTCAGTTTACATAAAACAATCCAGAAATTTGTAACATAAATAGCAATTATCAATCAAATAATTAAATCTCTTATCCTTTCCCTTAGACTCAATCACACATTATCAAACCCAACAGAACAGAACAAAACGGGAAATCACCAGAAACAACAACAATAAGATGCATAATCTCATCAGAAGAATGAGTGAAGCAAATTCTCATATCACAGTTTTCTTTTGTTCTTCTTCCAAACACAAACACATACAGAAAATGTAGAGAAATAAACTATAAGATGCAACTAATGAGAAGGTATATAGAAATATATAATTAACCTTAAGCTTCATCTGATTATAACGCAAGATAACAGAGAATGATACACTGTGCGATTTGATCTCTTTCTCCGATGAATCACCGCTGTCATTGGTGAGAGAGGAAGATGAGGATTTATTAGAACAGTAGGAAATCGATATTTGTCCGCGTGTTGTTGTTACTTCTCCTCTCTGGAACTGCATCGCTTGAATTAGAGGGAAACCTTCAGAGACAAAAATTTGTGAAAACAGAGTGGTGATCGGTGACGCTGGCGACACTCACCTCATGCGGCTAGTGACGGCTGATTCGGCAAAGGCTGTGGCACGGCGTTCAGCGGAGGCAATTTTTTCCCTGCTCTGAAGAAGAGACTATAGTCTCGTTGTACAAATGGAACGAAGATGGGAGACCCCTAATGTGTTATTATTTAGATCTGCACAGTGTCAATGACCTTTTTACAAAGGGTGGGGAGGTTGGGTGGAAGATGGAAGGAAGAGACGAGGGAGAGAGAGAGAGAGAGAGAGAAAGGTGAGAAACCCTGACTCAGCGCCAAGAAAAATTGTGTCAGTCTACCATTAGCTACATAAGCTGTTTTTTAACAGTGTTACTTTTGGAGGATTAAAATCAAAGTTTCCTTAAGAAGAAGGACTAAAATTTACCTTTGAAAGAGGAACTAAAACCAAAATCGTTTGACAGTATAGGAACTAAAAACATATTTAACCCCAAAATAAATTTATCAAAATTTTTTCATTCTTTTAAATTGTGTAAAATTTAATAATTTCTATACAAATGTTTGAGTTGGTTTAAAAATAACAATTTTACAAATTTAAAAGTAAAATTTTTAAATAATTTTAAAATACTTTATAGTAGTTTAAAATAAATTCAAATGTAAAATTTAAAAAAAATTTAAATAAAGTTGAATGTAAAATATAAGTATAAATAAACTTAATCTTGTTAAAAATATTTAATAAAAATATTAATTTTATTAAAAATATTTCTATAACATTTATGTTGAAATTAAATTTCTTTTTAATTTGGAGAAGTACAAAATTATTTAATTAAAAAAAATATGATTGAATTAAGATAAAATAAAAATACTGATACCAAATTAAAACTATCATGTCACGTGACATCACAATGACACTTGACACTCTCACTGTCATATCATATTATCATTGTCACGTGACACAATATTAGTTTGACACATAACAAATTTTTTTATTTAAAATAAATATTAAAAAAATATCACGAACTCACACGATGATATCTCTTTAACAGTGTTAATATATTATTAACGAAAATAGTCGAATTATCTTGAATTTAGTAATCTTTTCCATTTTAATTTATTTTTTCTTTTCCATTAGTTGTCTTGTTTGGTCATATTAATCATGTAACTTTTTTCTATCACATTTTAGATAAAACCACCTAATTATTATTAATCAAAGAAATAATTCATCATTAAGCAAAAGATTATCAAGTCGTTGCTTTAAAAGTACGGTTATGCATTTGATTACGCTGTTAACACTTGAAGCTGATTAATGAAAGAGTGGTTTTTAGACATGTAAATATGGTGAAGGAACTTGTAGGACCAAAAAAATTGATCCTAAATGCACAAAAAACAACACGATGAGTTTCACAAGAAATAGTGGTCTCTTATTTTTCTTTTTTTTTTTTCATATTTTTTTTAGTACAAACATTGAAATGTGGATTTAGATTTAATCCAACGTCATAAAGCAACTAATAAAATGAAAATTATAAGTGGATCTGTTTGTGGTTATTTCTTAAAATAAGTGATGTTTTAATAAATTAAACAGATTTATTTTGAAGTGTTTGTTTACTATTTTATTTTAAAACTATGTAAGGTTTTTGTTTATTTTAAGAAGCCTTTATTTCTTTTTTCAGATAAATTATATATCATTATTTACTTATTTTAAATTTAGAGAAACTTACCCATTTGCTTATTTATATATTAGATTTCTATCATGTCTAAACGAAATAAAATCTCTAACCTATATCAAGTATCAAATGAAAGACCAATTTAATTTAATTTTTCAATCTATTTAGTGATTACACAATGGGTTGGAACAAAACATAGCTCTATCTCACACGTTTCTAGCTAATTTAATTAAGCTAATTACGATAATCAGACAATAAATGCCGAGTGCTTCATCATTATAGTCACAAAATGACAGAGCAATGGGGAGAACAAACACAAGAAAAGGACCAATAACTAATGTGCTTTACTTAATTATTCTATCCAAGAACAGAAATTCAATTATCATTAAAGTTTGTCCAATTATTATCATCATCAAATTATATTAGCAGAAGAGTTTAGGCTATTTGTCATCTTTAAACATTATTCATAGCAGAAGAGTTTAGGCTATTTGTCATCTTTAAACATTATTCATCCTTACTTTATTTCATAATATATTTTTAATTTGTAATTCACATAAGATTTTTTATATAAAATATTAAATTTATGTGCACATGAACCAGGTTTTATTAAAAATAGGATGATATATGATTTTTATCCTTTAACTTCTAATAAAAATTAAAAATAGTCATTCTTTAATATTTTAGAATAATTTAATCTTTTAATTTTAAAAATATGTGAATTTAAATTTTTTAACTAAATTTTGTAAAATTTATTTGATGTTTTAAATGTATATTTAAGTTGTTTAAATAGTTTGATATATTCTTATTTTAATGTTGATTAAAAGTTCAAATAAATTTAATTAAAAAAATTAAATCTATGCATTTATAAAGTTGAGAAATTAAAATAATCCAAAGTTTCGAACATAAATTAATTCTAACTTTCTTTCAAAGTTAATAGTAATAATAGAAAGAATAAATTCAAATTATTATCCAATATTTTTTTTGTTGAAATCCTATACATAAGATAAATTTAAAATATATAACTATATACAAATTTGATTTAATTAATAATTTGTTATTTATATTTAAATCTTTAATTTATTTTGGTTTCTGTACATTTTTTATATTGTCTGCTTTTCTTAAAAAAAATTAAAACTAAATTGACTCTCTATATTTATAAAAATTACTCAATTTGTTCCATTTTATTAATTTAATATTAATACAGTTTGAATTGTGAAAAAAGAGAGACATTTTGTAGCATGTTGGAACTTGGAGCCTCCATGTTATCTACCTTCAAAAGCTGATACTATGAAAATTGTGGAACGAATTGAACGAAAGGTCAGCAATTTGAAGTGCCTCCCAAGTCCCAACAGTGCAAAATCAAACATAAAATATTCTTCCTTCAAAAAGCAAAATGGGAAAATTCAAAATGTGTGTCACATTCTCATCTAACCAAACCTAGTTTAACACAAACTTTTGCTTTTACTTTTTCTTTCTTTTAATCAAACACCTTCCCTTCAACCTCTCGTTTCCGAACTTGCTTCACTATTTCAAACATTGCAGAACAACATCTCAAAATTCGACTCATTTCTCACAATTTGTCGCTAAGCGTATATTCTTTCATCAATTCATTTCATTCTCAAGTTTTGAAACTCATTGCTTTCTACTCTCACACTTTCGCCGTACAACCATTATTACATGAAAACGATTTTAAGAGTTAGTTTTTCGCAAATAAAAAACTAAATAAAACCAATTAATTAAAATAGTTGAAAATAGTAATTTAAGCAAGTTACGGTTTTGGTTTTCATACGAAGTCGGTGATAAATTTATAAATATATATTGGTAACAGTGTTATATGTCAGAAACGCGTTTAGTTTGAAGTATTAAAATAGATGAACTGGTTCTTAGGCACACCCCGTTACAGACATCACATTACACACGTTATCATGAGTAGTGTGGTCGTGAATGTAATTAAGTTCGTTTTTGCGTGTTCGTAGGGATGTGTTTGTTTTTGTGTCGGTGCGCATGTTAGCACACAGCCACACATTCTTTTCCTCTAATATCTCTTCCGCTAAGCCACTCACACAAACGCAATTCTTTCTTTTCCATCCAAACACTGCTTTAGACACCAATAATGGATGTCAAAAATAAAAAATAAAACAACTCAATTTCGAATATATAAAAATTATTCTTTTACTCAATTTCTTCTCTACTTTCTTCATGTAAATTATTGGTTCAACCACTTATTTCACTACGTTTCTTTCATCTTTCTTTTTTAATATAATTTTTTTCATATATATGTATTGTATATGCGATTTGAACCTAGCATGTTCTTTATATATTTCTTTCGTGCATACATTGATTTGGAAATTTCGTAAAGGTTTTGTCAAATAATATCGTGACGTATTGTCATCAAAATAATAGAGTGATTGATGTAAAAAAGAAAAAAAAATGAACTTTTTTGATGAATAATTTTCCTTCATATACAAAGATACAAAACTGACGGTAACGTGTTTTTGCTATTATTAATTTAGAGGGGCATGAATTTATTCACATTTTCTATTCTGAACTTCTGTTATTTATTTAATTAATTTATATTATTAGTTTATAGATAAGTTCTTTTTTGACTGATGGAAGTTACAACTGCTCTGTGTTATCAGTTTCCGTTTACAAAAATATTCAATAAGTGTTAAAAATGAGAAATCAATCTCATTAAATATAATTAATGGTAAAAATAAATTAATTTTATTCATACATTATTTAGGTGTTTGTGTTCATCTCATGGGGAATAGTTTAGACACAACTTTAATCACTGTAAAACCTTGTTTAGTGTAGAACTACTTTGTATAGGAAAAAAAGCCTTTGTTTATAGTAAAAGGACTCTACTATAAGCAGAAATATAATTATTATTGGAGAAAGAAAGGATTAATATATCCCACAAATTCCAAAACTAAAGCTAAACCTGGCAGATCTAGACGAGATATAGAGTTCAGAAACAAATCCATGTTCTTCCTATATTTCATTTTATGGTTCTTCATTTTCATGATAAAATCAAAATAAAATTGAAAACATAAATATTAAGGTATGGACAGATTCAAACTTATCATGTTCAAATTAGGCATGAACAGTCGAGAACGGAATGATCAGCAGAAAACTTTATTTATTAGTTGATAAAACAAATTGTAATTAGCTCAATTTAATTATTCTGGTCCACTTCGAAATAAAAAAGAAGAATAATGAATTACTAGCCAATCGATCTACCCTAAATGGTCCATCGTTTTTCTTATTAAAAAATTGTCGGTTTAATTTTTAAAACAAAATTGTTAAAAACACATCACTTTGATGATGGAAAAGTTGCCCCATATATCACAAAAATTAGAATATATTGTTAAATTGATTTTTATAGTTAAATGTTAAAGACTTTTTCAATAACTACAATCAATATACTATGTGATGTGGAAACATATTTAAAGGAGTTATTTTTTAACAAAGAAAGTTCAATAAGAGCACTTTTATTTGTTGATAATAATGTCTAATATATTATGGGTGAATTCAGAGAATATAACAAATTGAGATGTATATGACAAACTATAATTATATCAATAACGTATGTTAGTCATATGCGATATATGTATGTATAATATATATTTATGAAACATGCATACATATATACATATATATATATATATATATATATATATATATATATATATATATATATATATATATATATATATATATATATAACTACAAAAAAATTATTAATATTAAATTTTGATTATTCATGTATAATTATAGTATCAAGATTAATTATTCTCGTAAAATAATTCTTCATAGATATATACTCTTTCTATCACAATATGTCTATCTGCAAACTTTTATGCTTGGATGTATATATACAAAAAGCATTATTTCGGTATCGATGTTATATAATGAATAACTAATTTAACTATCATGTACATGCCACATTTTAATATCTTTTAACTAAATACTTATACAAACAATAAATTATTTGTTTATAAATTAAAACTGGTTTACCCACAAGTTAATTATTTTAAGAAATTATATAAGGAAACTTATAATAAATTAGTTTTATTTTTAAACTTTTTTATATCAATATTCACAGAGAAAGTTGTGTAAATAGGTTAACATTCTGGTTCAATAGCAATCAAAATATCATGACAGAAAAAGTTGGACAACGCTCAAATATAAAGTTTCAAGACAATTACTTGGTTACACATGTCATTGAGAATAAAAGCCAAATACAAAATAACTCAACCAAAAAATCTTGAATTAAGATATCCATAGATATCTACAACATATACCCTACACACACCACACGCACATAAATTTACAGACAAAAAGTTATCATGCAATCTTAGCTTTTGTATTTTGAACAAACACCTCCTTTTCTATCACTGATCTCTGTGATCCTCCTTTTCCTAACTTTAAATTATTTTATTAATTTAAAAATCAACTCATCACAGAAGACACGCCTTAAAGAATGTTACCACTTTAAAGTCATAATAAGTTCATACCTCAGCCTGAAATTCATCATACTAACATGATCATGATGATGTGCTTGCTCTCTCACATGCACAGAGGTCAATCTCATGAGTAGCCTTTTGGCATATCAACTCTTGCATGCAAAATTCAATTACTCAATAAGCAATACAAAATCTCACACACAAATTAGGGTGAAGATCATCATGATTCAGCTGAAACTGATTTCTAGTATCTGTATATGTCCTATCAATACTACACAATCAAGTCCTTGGAAAACTAATGAAATAGATTTACATAACTTACACACACGCCACATGTTTGTACAATTTCCTATTATCTTTTTCTCTCTAGTACCATTAGATTTTGATCCTACGTACCACCCTACCACTCATTTATATATATATATATATATATATATATATATATATATATATATATGTATGTATCTATCTATCTATCTACCTCTTATTTTTTAGATCAATCTCAACCATAACGTCGTTTTCAAAGCTAATTGGAACACATGGCTGGGCTATATTGCTTGCACCGACACTCTCACGAACACGAGTTGATTACAATTCATCACTTAATTCAAAACCCTACTTCAGCTTCAGACCCATTGTGTGAATATATATGTATGCAGATACAATGGACAAGGGAGAGTAGCATCACGCATATATTTATATAATAAAACCCTTTTTAGGTTTTTTTGTTTACAGTAACCAAAAGTGAATGAAACATCACTTTGTGTACAGTGACTCATTTAAGCAAACCTTAAAATTGTCCGTCTCCACATATATGGATAGACACTATGATGAGTTATCTTGTGACATGTTTTCTGGATCTTTTTTCCGTTTTCGGTTGTTAGTTATTAGGAACAGCAAAATATATACATATATAAATGTATATGTAATAATATATATATATATATATATATATATATATATATATATATATATATATTAATATTTCTCTCTCTCTCTCTCTACACCTACTACAAAGAATAGAATATCTATGAAAGCATCATTTTGGGATCAACATTGGTCCTCTCTCAATGATATTGCATGGCCAAAAAAAAAGTAACACAATTATTTGCCAATTTGCAAGTAAAACAAGAAGAAGAATATCCTAGAACCAATTTTATTTTATTTTCTTCTTTCTTGTTGATTGTTTTGATTACTTTGGGTAGATAAGCTGGAATGGGTGATTAAAATGAAGAGCAAGATAAGATGGTAAAGGTAACCAGAAGAAGCATAAAGTATGGATATGTAAATTAATGAGGAAGATGTATGAATCGAGAGTTCTTAGAACAAACCTCTAAACTTAAGCTTTGGTCGAAGAGAAGAAGAAAGAGAAAAAAAGGTAGTTAGAGGTATGTATACTACATCTGTTCTCTTGTGAGCTTGTTGAGAAGTGCTGTGATTAGAGCATCTCTCTTGTCAGCCCTAAGTTCTTCCCTAATCCTTCTTTGCTCTTCCCTCTCTCTCCATCTCTGATCCATCATCATCCTCTCATTCTCCAATGCCTCCATGGTTTGCCTCCACTCCATCTCCTTCATCCTCCTCTCGTTCTCCCTTGCCTCAAACGCCTCCATCCACTGTGCCTCCATCTGCATCTGTTGCCTCATGAACTCCTCCATGATCTCCTTCAAACTCTCCATATTTCTACTGCTACCACTCCCTCCTCCTATTACCATCTTCCCCTTCTTCTTCTTTTTCATCACGCTACCCTTCTGATCTCCCTCACTCTCTTCGTTTCCCTCTTCCTCATCCTCCGATGAAAGCTGCACCACCTTCTTCTTCGACCCTCCTTCTGCTTCTGCCCACAGCATTCTCTGCATCCTTGATGCGAAAATCCCTTGAAGCTCATTGTAAAACGGGAATTGCTGCCTCATCGCCTCTGGCTCTATCGCTTCACACCCCTTTAAATCTCAACAACAAAACAAGTACTACTATCACTACATAAAACCCATTTTTTTAATCAAAACATACATTTATTAATTAAACTATCATTCAAAGAAATTCTATTCAATTCTTCAAAACCCCAGACCGATAGATATATGTTATCTGAAAAATCATAAACAAGTGACGGTCTTAATCCAGATACCGATCAAAATCTTGAACACGTGGTAATCTTAAACCAAATATATTAATCGGAATCGTGAACATGATGAGACAGCCTTGAACCAGACACTGATTAGAATTAAACACGTGAAAGGGTGGGATTGAAAAGGACAAAGACATGCGATTCATAATAAGAACACGAGATTTATTTGGGTTGATGTGATTAACATGACATGTATATATTATATATATATATATATATATATATATATATGTATAGATGAATGTTATAAAAATACCTTATAGCGGGTAACGAGGTTTTTCCACTTGCATTTGCACTGTTCTGCACTTCTATGGAAACCCTTTTCCTTCATCCTGTTGGAGATGACTTCCCAAAGCTGTTTGTTCCTCTTTGTCTCCATGAAAGTCTGATCCAGCTCCGCACGGATCACGAGGAACTCTTTTGTCTCCTGGATGCTCCATTGGGGGAACCTATCCGTGGCATCCACGTTAGCACTGGTTGTGATGTTGTGAGAGTGGTGACGCTGATGCTGATGCTGCTGATGTTGTTGCTGCTGTTGCTGCTGCCGGTGATGGGGATGGAGATGACGACCCTCCATGAAAAATTGAAAACGAAAACCAAAACTAGAAAGCCAGAGATTCAAAAATCCAATATAAAAGAGGACGAAGGAGTGCTCTGAATGATGTAGAAAAAAGCTATTGATGAGTGTGTTTTGGTTATGGAGGATAGAGAGAGAAGCAAAAGATGAGAGAGAAAAAGATGAAGAGAATATATATGTAGGTAGAGGTGTGGTGTGAACATCAGGTGTGAATCGCGTAATAAAGAAGAGAGAAAAAAAAGAAGAAAAGAAAAGAGAGATTTTCTTTAGCTTAGGTGTCCAAGCCAAAGTGTTACTTTATTTCAAGGACTGAAATCTCAAAGATAAAAAATCTATATTGTTTCTCATTCCTAACTAATAACAACAATGGTTAATTAATAAACAATTCTTTTGATAATTTAAAAGGTCTTTTACACAATTATTATATAAATTAATAATATTAATAAACATTAGACACAAAATTGACGTTTCATCGATAAATTAGGTATGTCTTATCTGTGGGATTCTTTAAAAATTGAAATTTTCTTCTTTTTTCTTTTTATTTTTTATTAATTTAAATTATTTGAGACTCATCTCTCTACGCGGAAACTTTGTCTCTGTTTCGCTTTATATTAAATTTTGTTTATTTTATTGCGTTCCCATTGCGTCAAAGTTTCGTCACGCTGACACCAAAAGTATAACTCCCCGCGCTTTATTTAATGCACATTTACTGTTTATTAATCCGAGCAAGCATACCAAGTTTTCTTTTTCTATTATCATACAAATAAATTTGAAGTTGTACTTATTTATTTTGTATTTATTTATAAATATATTTTAAGTTGTAGTGTATTATTGTTGTCCAATGAGACATTTAATAATGTATAAAGAAATGATATCAAAGATTCTTTAATTTGCTTTTATTGTGTTTTGTGTAATGCTTTATTTAACTTTCTGCGCGTTCTTTTTTTGCCCTCGTGGGATGGTGACATAGAAAAAGGGTTGGTTGGCGACTGTAATAGCCAGGATGTAACCTCAAATTTATCATACATACTTTTCTGCATGGATTTCCAAAATCCTAAACTGAAAGTTTAAAGTGAAAAACTATTCCTTCTCCTCTCCCTCTTTTCTTCCATGTTTCAAATTTAAATGCTTTATAAATTTATATAATCTTAATTCAGATTTATACAAATTTTTTCTTTAATTATATATTTAAACTAAAATAGTATCACAAATATTTTTATTTTTTCATCTTTCTTTTAAATTTTAGTTCTTTTTTTCAATTACTTGTTTCTTCTTAAAAAAATCAGTTATTCAATGAGACAGAAATTTTTTGTAGAGAAATAAAGATGTTCATTTGTCGATAAATTAAACATAGAAAAGAAAAAATAACAATCATATCATCTACTGTTAACAAAATCTAACCACAAAATATTTATATAAAAAATAAATAAAAAAATATTTTGAATACTCAATCAAACCAATTTTTTAATAGAATTTCAATTAAAAATAGAAAAAGAATTATAAGATACTTCAAATTTAAATACCTTCTTATTAAATGATTAAAGTAAATATATTAAAATAATAGTATTATGACACACTTTTACATTTATTTGACACATATTATAAGAATAAAATAGTCCTAAAAGTATAAACTTTTGTATTCTTTCAAGAAAAAAAGAAAGTAAAAAGTAAAAAAAGATAAGATCAAATTAATATAAAAAATTTGGTATCTCAAAGAATCATGTTTCAATTTATTATAACTTTTTTTCTTCTTTCATAATAAATAAACTTTAAATTTTGAATCCAAATTAAATCTAATTCTTTTTCAATCTAATATAATCATAATTAAATAGTAAAATTTTGCAAACACCCAAGAAGAATTAGATTTTCATTGGATTCAAACCTTATTATTGAAGGCTAGATATTTTTTTAATCCTTTCTATATTATATAGTTACTCATATGATAAAACATGACATTTGATCAATCTTGGTTTACATGCAATTTTGTTATCATTAAAATAATATTATCAATTAGTTATCCACTTAAACAATTAAAAAAAATTACTAGCTATTAACACACTCTTGTGAAGTGACTTAATGGAATTTAGGTTAACAACCAACATAGTTTGAACTAAGTCCAAATATCCTTTCACCTAACAACACCCAAGACGGGAAAACCAAACTTTTGACTACCCAATATTATAAATGCATAATCATTATTATTTATTTATTTATTTCCTCAAATCACATTAGCAATATTATTATCCTTAATAATAATCTTAGTACACCAACCACAGCCATCCACATGGAGAAGAAGGCGGGGCCCACGGGTCCACATGTCCACATCCTCTCTCTGAACATGACCGGTTCAGCTATTCTAGACCGTCTTCTTCAAACCGTTGGTTCGGTTCAACCTTTTAGCCTTTTGATTTTGACGCAGCATTCACAACAAGGAGCCAACTAGGAACATAAATGAATCGGTGCAGGGTTTTAAAATAAAATGGCTAGTTGATGTGCTACTACTTTAGGTCAATGTTTTGAACGAGTTGGCCTATAAAACCTAATACACGTAGCTTAATCAATTTATAAAACCTAAGTTCTCTAATAACAGTTTTACAATGTCAAAAAACAAAAACACTCTTCAAATGATGTTCTTTTATATATATAGTTCGCTAAAAGAAACAAATCATTTCAAATTCAGTGCTTCATTGAATCATTATTATCTCGATGGGTTGATGTTTGATGTTGTCTATTCATATTTATATATAAAACAGATTTCATTATTCATATTTATGTATAAAATAAATTTAATTGAGTTTTAAAGTATTTATAAATCTGAGTACTTTTAATTGTTTTCATTAATTGTTTTTGGTAACATTTTTATATCTTTAAACGAGTTTTCAGATTTTAATTATTTCGTTAACTGAATAATGTGATTGTTATTACTTTCATCATTTTGTTTATTAATTTTAATGTATTAATAAATGTAAAATTTTGTAATTAATATAAAATAATATTAAAAATAATGTAACATGATAAATATTTTTTATTGTTCATATCTTTTTTATTAGTCACAAAATATTACATCCTTTAATACATGGAAATAAGATAAATAAAAAACTAAATTACAAATACTTAATTGAAAAATATATTTTTTAAATATCCATAAATAAATAATAATTTAATTTACAATACTTAAATTTATAAAGACTTAAAAAATTTAGTTAATTTTACAAGAAGTAAATCACTTTGTTTGACTAGTGATTTAATTTACAATACTTTTTTTGTATGCCTGTTTTATACGTTATCGTTGAATTGTTTTCTACTTTTACTCTAATTTTTCTTCCAAATATTCTATTATGATAAGCAAATATTTAACAAAAGAAAAATTATACATGATATTTAAAGTTACTCATCTAAAAATTAAACAAAAGTTTACAATAACAATTCTTACAGTCTGATAAACCAACCTGATGTACCTTCGTAAATACTAGTGCTTGATACTTTTAAAACTAATTTATTAAAGATGAATACTAAAATAAGAAAACATGCATTAACTGTGGCGTAGACCATGGTACAATTTATAGGAGGTGAAGTACATTAGCTACCTCGTCACTTTCGACTAATAGAAACACGACACGTTGCAGTTCCATGAAGTATTGTCAAAATTGCGTATGAAGGTTAAAGTTGGTGAAAACACCCGTAAGATTCTTAGATTGACACGTGCTCATCACTGTTTGGAAGCTTCTCGCACCATACATATGGCAATTTTTTTATGCACTGTTTTCAACTTTTGAGCACATACTTAGAACTTCTATTTCATAATACTAAAAGTATTATATTTAAGATATTAAATATTATTTAATATTTATAAATTATTAATAACTTTGAAGAAACATTTATTTAAATTTATAACATTATTTGTTTGTTGAATAATATTTGATGGCATTATGTGGTATGATAAAATGAAATGAAACTTGTGACATCCCAATATTATACTTCATGCAGGTATAAAAATTAAGACATTAATATAGATGATAATAGAAAACAGTTAGAATAATAAAATAGCAAATAAGGTTCTAAGAAATTAAAATTTAAGGATTACAGTAATCCGGAATGTAAAAGAAATTTTAAAACGTAAAATACTAAAGTACTTCAAAATACAAGAACTAGAATTGTTCAGATACAAGGAAAGTTATGGAATTTCTAAAGAGACTAAGAAGTTGCTTCCTCATTCCCCTCCAGGACATTCTCCACTGAGGCCTCATTCTCCTCTGCTCACATCCAAGTGGATGATCATTGCAAAAGAAAAAGCATGCAACAAACACAAACACAAACAAGCAAGGGTGAGCTAATTATATAAAATCATGCAACTCAATTTAAGCATATACATAAAGAAATAACTCACACCAATTAAATTCAGAAATACAACCTAAGCATGTTAATTTCTAGACTTGACTCGTCCGGACTTTAAAATGATAGTCGGGCTATGGCGAGTCTTGCACCCGTGGTGACTTATGATACTTGGGTTCCCCACCCTGCCACACTCACGAGGTTAGTCCGTTCCGCGCCTTGAGGCATACTGGGAGCCCCCAAGACTAAGGACCTCCTGCTACTCCTCACCACATGATTCAACCTCTTTAAGTGAGTATGATTGACCATTGGAGCGTCAGAATGACTCCCAAGACTAAGCCCCTACTTTTCATTTTAAAACACTAAGAATCTCACCAAGAGATTCTACATTTGAAACTATCATAAGCAACCATGAAATCATGTTTTCAGTCTTTCCCAATTCACACACCTTTGAAGTATAATCAAACCACATATTTAAGCCTTAAATATCAAATCATATATAACAGAACATGCTCCACAACCAATTTCAATCATCTCTAATAGACAATATTGTCATGTTATTACCAAACAGTAATATATATCAAACAGTAAGATAAAAATTATAGATTATATGTAAAAATAATAATAGCATAATCTCTAAAAGCTAAAACAACTTTATCACTACAAATTTAATATACCGAATGAAATAATAAATAAAAAAAAGAGAACAACTTGCATTTTATTCTAGATTCATACAAATATAATATACATATATATATATTATACATATATATTACGTTACCTATACATATATATATATATATATATATATATATATATATATATATATATATATACATTAATAATATAATATCATACGTATTATCTCTAAATAACTTACAATGTTTTCTTAATTATGAAACTGCTTGCTAAATTTTTCATTACCACAAAATATTTGTTCTCTACTTCACATTGCTACCCAATTGGTCACCGGAGAGGGTTCAGATGTCTGAACGCATCAGACTCACCTTCGGCGCTAGCACATATGACTAGTCACAACTGACTGGACCAGACCAGGGCTGCTCTATGATCAGGGATGTGCCAACTCAGGTTTTTAAGTTCCCTCTATCCTACCAACAAAGAAAGGCTCTCAACTAATTTTAATTAATTTATTTAAGTTACCTAAACCAATCTGTTGTGCTCTAAACCTCAATTGCCAATTTTACACACACACACACACACACACACACACACACACATATATATATATATATATATATATATATATAATTTATTTATATTATTTTCTCTCACGGTAATCTAAAACAATGTCTGTATATCTACTTACTACCCATATCAATGCCATTACAGAATCTTACTCCAAACCCTCAAACCAGACAATTTCAGCCAACCAACTCATTCGAAACAGATTAAAATAATCATATCACAACATGCACCAATCCACAGTTTCAATTATAACACCCAATACAATAAAAGTTATAACACAGTTTCACAAGAGTACACCAGTTCAACATTCATATGCATATATTTTTATAAAATAATTAATACAAAAATAATTAGCTCCCCTTACCTGGTGGGTTGCTCAACATAGTTCACAGATGCTCTAACAATATCCCTACACCGTGCGAAACTATACAGAACCTATAAGTCACCAAATAGGTGCTAGACTTTAGCTCTTTGAGTCGGAATAAACCGAGAATGAAAGAAAAAATCACACAGGGCACAGGAAATCAGAAAATGGTACAACCTAGGACAAGAACAGTGAAGGGAAAGAGGGAAAATCTACTTACCCGCTGGAACGCAAAACCAATCGGATGGTTTCGTAGCTCTTGACTCCAGAAATAAGAAAACACCACCAAATTAGGATTCAATCGGTGGAAATGGCTGGAAACCTAGAGAGAAGTCAGAGCACTTGAGTTAGGACAAGGTTTCTGTTTTAGAGAGAGAGAGGAATATGTGAAATGAAATCTGACTTGCAAGGAAAGAGCCCATCTCAAGGTTCAAGTGTCCTTGGGTCAATGGGTCTGGCTTGTCAAATTAGGACCCAATGACTTTAAAAAAATCTTCAGACTATTACAAAACTAGCTGGTACATGTAATTATGATTCATAATAAATGATTTTTTAATTTAAGTTATATTATTATTAGTTAATAAATAGATAAACTTGATTATATAAGCATTTTGCATATTTTTACCGGATAATTTATATTTTAAAAGAAATATTTTTCAAAACGTTGATACTTTTTTAAAAAGTGATTTGAAATTATTGCACTTTTTTCTCACTACTACGTAATTGACAAATTTTTATTAGTAGAAATAGTTTTGTCATAAAATCTGTTGGTAAGATTTTTTAATAATTTTGAATATTTTATTATTGATGGATATTTTTGTAATTAATTTATTCATTTATAATTTATAATTTTAATTATCATGAATTTTTTTAGTAAATTGAGGAAAATAAATTCATATATTTAATGATATATTTTTCTATATTTAAAGGAGACGAATAAGAAGAGAGGATGAGAAGTTGAAGTTGATAACAATGGTGAAAGAACAAGTGTAAAAGATACTTATTTTCATATTTATTAATTAGTTTAAAATTGTGTTTATTCATAAAACAATGTGTTTTTTTCATAGAAAAATTGTAATAGTGAGTAGGAAA
This sequence comes from Vigna nakashimae, assembly GCA_034642375.1. NCBI lineage: Eukaryota > Viridiplantae > Streptophyta > Magnoliopsida > Fabales > Fabaceae > Vigna > Vigna nakashimae. The sequence goes on from CM067761.1 coordinate 17,291,445, forward strand.
GTTTTATAGTCTTTTGTACAAGAATCTACACATCATTGGAGTGATGTCAACAGTAGAGTTTTCGCCCAACGCATGCAAAACTGTGGCTGAGCGAATTATTAGATTTTGAATTGTTTTTAGTTTGAGAAAGATAGAAAACATGACACTTCTGGACAAAGAAAAATACGTAAACTTCTTCTGGAACTTCAAGAGACTACTTCAAGGCATCATGACACCATTTCTATAAGGAATTGCTTCAAATATGTACATTTTAGATGACTAGGAGTAACTAGAATTATCTCTCGTTAGAATTAGATGTAATGACTTCACTTTCATGTAATTTTCATGTTCAATATATCTCATTGTTCAAATGCTCTTCTTGCTTTTCTTGTCATTATAGGGAAGTATAATGAATTTCTAAAGTCTTGACCGATCTCCTCGGCCTTTTCCTTGTCCTCGGTCACGCCAATTTTGTTGTCTGGTTTGCTCTTCATTATCATTCTCAAAATTACCTCAGCCACATCCACCTCGTCCTCGGATTCCTCGCCATCTGCCGCCAGGACATCGATTCTAAGTAATTCGAGCTTTATTCGAGTATAACTGTACCTATAGTGCTTGATCGTCGGGTTCCCTCCTTTTCTTTTTCTTCCTCAATTCGTGTGCTTTTATTGACCCAGCTAACTCCTCCATAGTAAGAGTTGACAAATTCTTTGTCTCTTCAATAGTGACCACGATACTTTCAAAATCAACCGTTAGATTTCTCAATATCTTTTCTGCAACCCGATTAGGAGGAACCTCTTCTATGTTCATTCTGAGTTGGTTAGCCATCTTTTGCACTCTAGCTATAAACTCGGCAACTCCCTCATTTTCATCCATCTCTATATGTTCAAACTCTCTTTTGAAAGCTTGTACTCGGACTTGCTTCGTGCGGGTATCTCCTTTGTATGTCACCTTCAGAATTTCCCATGCTTCTTTTGTTGACTTTGCATTAGGTATTTTCTCGAATCCAGATTCATCAACTACATTATATAAAAAGTAAAGAACCGATATGTCTTTCACTCCTATGTTTTTCAATGCAACAATCTAGTTCAGTGTCTGATGCTCATCATTCGCGGGTTCATTGTACTTGTCCTCCACTATGTCCCATACGTCTTGGGATCCAAGAAGAACCTTCATCTACAAAGACCAATTGTTGTAATTGGTATTTTCCAACAATTGTGGCACACTCATTCCGTTGACATCTCTCTCACACAAAAAAATCAAGCACTCACTTTTTCTCTCACAATGTTTAACTCTCTTCTCTCTCTCTCTTTTCTTTCTCTCAGTACTTAGAGCATAAAGCTCTGATACCACTGTTGGGTTTATTCAAAGGAGGGGGTTTGCAGGGGAGACAAAAACACCAATGAGATCTGAGCCCAACCATATAAGGGATTGACACCACTCTCTACCCAAAACCTTAAGGCAATGGGTTAATGGGTCTTTCATCTTTATATAGTGCTCTACTTTCTCATTTCTATCCTATGTGGGACTTAGACTCACACTTGGATTCCCAACAATGTCCCCCTCAAGGATGAGTTCCTTCCACTTTGGTACAGTACTCCCCCTCCAGTATAAGCATTCCCAACCAACCAGAACCACGAGTAGCCATTTTCAACCATCGTTCATCTTAACGGAACTCGCTTACTTGAATACCCTTTACCAAGAAGACTTTCAATATAGGGATCATTATACTTAGAGTTGTCAAAACGGGTCACCCGACCCAATCCGGCTCGGCCCACCACAGGTTGGTCACTTAGTGAGCCAACCCAACCCGACTCATTTATTACCAAGCCAGAAAGATTCGAACCTGGCTCGACCCACCACGGGTTGGTGGGTAAACGGGTTGGCTCACCCGCTCACTTAATTACAATTTTTTTTAAATAAAAAAAAATATACAAACTTTCTATAATTCAAATCTAAACAAATTTCACTCCCAAACTTCATTCCCAACATGGGTGTTTAATTAATTTTGAAAATAAGAAATTTAAATAATTTTTTCAAGAAAAAAAAATAATAAATATTTTTTATAAAATTAAAATTAAATTTTAATAAAATAAAATTAGGTAGGTGGGTTGGTGGGCCAATCCGGCCCACCACGGGTTCAACCCTCATGAGCCAGATTTAAATGAGCCGGATTAAAATCTGACCCGCATAAAAAAAATACAAATTTTTCAAACCCAAACCGGCTCGAACCTGTGGCGGACCGGGATGGCCCGCGAGTTGTGATCCATTTTGACAACTCTAATTATACTCGTCTAAGTCGGTTACCAAGACAAACCCTCTACTCTTATACCACTGTTAAGCAACACGATACACACTCAAATATTTTCCTAAAATTAAGTCTTGTATACAATGATAATTGAAGGACTTTAAATAGTCGTGATACTTACAATATTACGGAATAAAAATAAAATCTAAAAATAAAATATCAACTATTTTAGAAATAAAATCTGCTTAATCTATTATAAAATAATATTGTACCAAGATAAATAAAAAATCATAACTACCTATTCTTATTTTATCTCTATCAAAATCAAACTAAATATTACTAAACCCAAAACTAATAAAATAAAATTTAAACAAAACTATTAATAAAATTCTAAAATTTAAGTTTATCTGGATATGACAATTGTGTCGATGACAATGGAAACGCTGCAAGAAGGAAAAGAGGTGAAGATGAAGGTAAAGAAGATGAAAAAGAAAAAAAGAAAAAAAAAAAGAGAAATAAGAAAAACTCAGTCGTGGCTTGAATTTACAAATTTTATTGGTAACTAGAATCCAATCAAATAATTTGTGAATTTTTTTAACTATTAACAAAGTTCTCGATAAAATTTATCAACAAATACTTTATTGAGAAAATATTTATTATCGATTGTTATGTAGTAAGGATATTTATGTAATAACATAAATATTTTAGACAGTTTAAGATATTTGTCAAAGCCACTAACCACATTTTTAGGTAAGGTGGTTATTTTTATTTTGCTTATAAATACAGTGACAGGACCAAAGTCCAGGTACGTTCTCTTTATGCTCTAGAAATCCTGAATAATATTTCAGAGCAGTATCATAATCATTCTCTTGAGAGCTTCAGCTCCATAACTCATATCTGACTTGAGCGTCGGAGTATCTTTGCAGGTACCTCCCCCTCCTTTGGCAAATATGAAGGACAACAATTGAAGAAGTGCAAGCATCCCAAACAACCAGGAGCAATCAAGATACACACAGGAAAATGTACACCGAAACATTTTGGCGCCCACCGTGGGGCCGAATGGCATCCCACTGAAACTGCAAGGAACGAAGACCAGCGTTCAATCTTTACATCATTGCTTCGGAGGAACATTAGGAATTTTCAGTAAAGCGAAAAATACATCATATGGTGATCTCTATGTGGAAGTTCATCAACAAGATAAGTATTATATACTGACGCACTTCTTTTATATTATAATAATATAATATATAATCTCACCCTCCCACGATTCCATAATAATATGATCAGGCAGCACGAAAAGCTCGCTTTGCATTTGTTTTATTCCATTTTATTATAGTTTATCATGCTTAAAAGGTTTAGAAGAATCTTGAATACGAGAATAGGGAAGGAAAAGGGATTTCATTATACCCCAAATTCATTACACTCCACCGCAGAACCATCGTCTTGATCGACGTTTCCACACATCGACGCCGCCATGGTTTCCCAGCATCAAACTTGATAGATAAGGTTTGTCGCGCAGGGTTTCATAGACTGAAATTTGGAGGCATAATCGGTTTTGGAGGTCCCTCGCCCGTGCGAGCGCTGATGACTGGAATGCACCGCCATTGCCTCCGGCGCCACCCTCACCCGCCTTGAGGAGCAAGATTCAAGCCTAAACCTACGACCCATTGCTGCTGCTGCAAGGGTCAATTCATTTGGTTGAGCCCCCGCGTCATCCGCCGTACAGAGCTGGTGCACAAAACTAGGGTTTCTGGTCAAACCCATTCTCCACGTCTTCCGCAACCCTCGCGCAATCCACGCGTGATTCGGTTATGCCTCCACGTCATTCAACCCAAAGTCTATTCCCCAAAATTCAACCATTCGGCAATTCGACGCCACAGCGTTCGGTTATCCGACCAAACTGACGCTCAGTTACGGAACCACCATAACGTTCGGCCACTATTCTCTCTGGTGGCCGTTCGGCCTAGAGCGTTCGGTTCACGGACATTCGACCCTATTGATGGTCCGCCATTCGGTGCAATTAACGTTTGACCTTAGTGACGATCGACCATTCCACTTAACTTGCTCGACCATTGATCCTGACGTTCGCCCTTTGGTTTCGAACGTTCCACTCGGTCCCCAACGACGTTCGTCCACTCCGCTCTCAGTGATCAGCAACGTTCGACCTCGACGTTCGGAATCGAACGCTCGACAATCAGTGTGTACGAGCGTCCAAACAGCCAACGTTCGGCCTAGAGCGTTCGTCACTTCGCTCAGCAATGACGTTCGTCTTGGAACGTCCCTAATTACGTTCGTCTGGGAACGTCCCTAACTCAGCCTCTCGTACGACATTGACGTTCGGCCTAGAGCATTCGTCTCTTCGCTCATCATCGACATTCGGTCCCTCGTGCTACTCGACCACTCGACAACTCATGTGTACGAGCGTCCAAACAGCCGGACGTTCAACCTCGACTTTCGGAACCGAACGCTCGACAATCAGTGTGTACGAGCGTCCAAAAAGCCGGGCGTTCGTCCTCGCCCTTCGGACTTGAACGCTCGACAATGCCTGTGGACGAGCGTTCAAGCAATCAGCCGTTCGCCCTCGGACCGTTCGTCCTCAACCTAAGGTTTCGAACGCTCGGCAACGCCTGTGGACGAGCGTTCAAGCAACAAGCCGTTCGTCCACCAGCCGTTCGTCCTCTCCCTTCGGACTGGAACGCTCGACAATGCCTGTGGACGAGCGTTCAAGCAACAAGCCGTTCGTCCACCAGCCGTTTGTCCTCACCTTTGTATTCGGACGCTCGACATCAATGTGGACGAGCGTTCAAACAAATGATCGTTCGTCCTCGCCATTCGGACGTGAACGCTCGACAATGCCTGTGGACGAGCGTTCAAGGAATAAGCGGTTCGTCCTGAAGCGCCCCAAGTTCAGACTCGCGTACGTCAAGGATGTTCGTTTTAAAATGTCTCAAGCCCGCCTCGCGTACGTCAAGGACGTTCGTCCTGAGACGTCCCGCAATCAGCCTTGCGTTCGGCCTTTCGGTTTCGAGGACGTTCGATCTCTATCGCTCGACCAAACTTCAACACGAGCGTTAACAAACCGCTCGACAAGCCATGTGACGAGCGTTCAAACCGTCCTCACGCCCAGCCGCTCGACACTCCACTTGGTTTAGGCCGCTCTACAAACAATGGGACGAACGTTCAAATCATCCCCGACGTTCGTCCACTTAGTCCAAAACGTTCGCCTACTCGATCACCAGCGACGTTCGTCCACTCTGCTCTCAATGATCAGCCATCCGGAGTCAATGATGTTCGTCCTCAAAACGTCACGCACACAACCTCGCTAACGTTCGGCCTCGACTTTCGTGCTCGAACGCTCGACAATCAGTGTGTACGAGCGTCCAAACAGCCAACGTTCGGCCTCGACGTTCAGAATCGAACGCTCGACAATCAGTGTGTACGAGCGTCAAAACAATTAGCCATTCGTCCTCGGACCGTTCGTCCTCGCCTCCTGGTTACGACCGCTACACGCTCCAACGTTCGTCCCTTCGACGCCATCAATGTTGGCCACCCCTCTCAACGACATTCGGACGCTTGGGCTCAACCGTTCGAACAATCCATCTCATCGAGCATCAATCGTCCAGCCTGCATCCTTAATAACGTTCGTTCTGAAAATCAGCATGAAGCGTTTCAGCATTCATCCTAATGGACGTTCGGCCACCAGGTTTGCAATTTGACCAAACGGTCTCACCTATATGCTTAATATTATTTCTTACAGTGCAGATAATCGTATCTTGTACATAAAAGCGGCCACCTGAGAGCCGTTCATCCTGAAGCACTCCTAGACCCGGTAGATGTTCGCCCAAGAACACCCAGGTGCATAAAGGGATACACTCCCGCTGGTAGATGTTCTCCCTAGAACACCCAGGTGCATCGAACAAAGGGACACACTCCCGCTGGTAGATGTTCTCCCTAGAACACCCAGGTGCATCGAACAAAGGGACACACTCCCGCTGGTAGATGTTCGCCCTAGAACACCCAGACCATCAAACCTAGGGGACCATCCCCATAGCCTAGCTTATGTTCACCCAAGAACATCAACTTTTCAAAGATTCTGTCATTCAACATCGAAAGCGTTCGTCATTTGGTCTCAACGCTCGACAAACAAATGTCAACGAACGTCCACTCAGTCAGTTGTTCTACCTCAACGCTCAACAATCAAATGTCAACGAGCGTCCACTCAGTCCGTCGTTCGTCCTCAACGCTCGCCAATCCATGTCAACGAGCGTCCAAACATCGCTCGACATTCCATTTTACCGAGTGTTCAAGAGCCGCTCGTCAATTCATTTTAACGAGCGTTTAAGAAGCGCTCGCCAATGCATGTCAACGAGCGTCCAAACATCGCTCGACATTCCGTTTTCAACGAGCGTTCCATAAGCGCTCGCCAATCCATGTCAGCGAGCGTCCTAACATCGCTCGACATTCCAATTCAACGAGCGTTCAAGAGCCGCTCGCCCATCCATTACAACGAGCGCTCAACAGCCGGTCGTCCATCCATGTCAACGAGCGCTCGTCAATCCATTACAACGAGCGCTCAAGAGCCGCTAGTCAATCCACATCAACGAGCGCTCGGCAATCCATGTTTACGAGCGCTCACAAACCATCCTCACGCTCAACCGCTCGGCAATCCATGTTTACGAGCGCTCAAGAAGTTGGCCGTTCGGCCTCAAATTTATTCAACCTTTTGGTTTTAAGCGCTCGACAACCCATGTGTACGAGCGTTCAAGACAGTCGGCCGTTCGACTTCCCTTTGCTTTCAACCACTCAGTCTCACGTGCCACTTGACCGCTCGACAACCTATGTGTCGAACGTTCAAACAGTCCTCATGATCGGCCTCGCATGCCACTCGAACTCTACCGCTCGGTCATACGTATCCTCACGTTCGGCCTCACTTGCTCCAGCTTTTTGCCGTTCGTCTTCACCTCCTTTTGGTCCATCAAATTCCTCACTTGCACACGCTCTCTAATTACAGCGAAGACAGCCTCCCTCAAACTCATAAGTCCTATAGTTACCACGTTCATAAAACGGAACGGTTAACTCAGACTTGGGGGGCATGTTATGTAGTAAGGATATTTATGTAATAACATAAATATTTTAGACAGTTAAGATATTTGTCAAAGCCACTAACCACATTTTTAGGTAAGGTGGTTATTTTTATTTTGCTTATAAATACAGTGACCGGACCAAAGTCCAGGTACGTTCTCTTTATGCTCTAGAAATCCTGAATAATATTTCAGAGCAGTATCATAATCATTCTCTTGAGAGCTTCAGCTCCATAACTCATATCTGACTTGAGCGTCGGAGTATCTTTGCAGGTACCTCCCCCTCCTTTGACAAGTATGAAGGACAACAATTGAAGAAGTGCAAGCATCCCAGACAACCAGGAGCAATCAAGATACACACAGGAAAATGTACACCGAAACATAAACTAAAATTATTAATTAATTTTTAATATTATTAATAAATTATATAGAATAGTACGTTATTTTCTTATAATAATAAATAAGCCTTAGAATAAGAAGAAAAAAACGATTATAAAAGAAAATAAGAAAAAGTGATAAAATAAAGAAGAGAAAAGATAAGGGAAAAAAAAGGAAGAGAAAGAAAAACAAAATAATGAGAGCAACAAATAATTACTAATAAATTTTGTATATCAATAATACATATTTATCGATAAATTTTTTGCTATTATACATAAATCTGATCTATTAATAATTTTTTTTAATGATAATATTCAACATCAATTCATCTTAATCAAATAATTCAATAAATTCAAGTTATTTGCCTCCCTGATCTTGATAGCTTGCTTTTAACAAGGAACACAACTTCAAAACATATCTTCCAACTCAAGAAAAGAGATCTTTTCAAAAATTTCAACTTAAATTAAAATCTGGATCAATTTATCATAATCTAGTATATGTTTCCTTTTAAAAAAATTAGACTGATCGTAAAATTGATGAATGATGAATGATGAATTTTAGATTGTAGAAATATTACAGAAAAAAAAATAGATTTTAAGAAATAATCTTCTTAAAAGCAAAAAACAAGTATTTCTATACCTATTTATAAACGATTCAAAATTTCACTCTTCATTTACTTTCAACCATATTTTCTAAATTAGGAATTACAACTAATATTTATATACATTCATTGATTTTGTTCTTAATATTTTATTCGTCTCTCTAAAGATTTAATAAAATTGTTAAAAATTAAATAAAAGTTAGAATAGAACTTAAAAATTGATTAAAAATCCTTAAAAAAATTATGCTAAAGTTCGTGAAAATGTAATCAGATTATAAAGTTAGAAGAACAGTTGTCTCACAATTATCATACATGGGTGACTAATCTCGAATTAGTTGGATGCTGAATGTGATATTCATAACAATAATAGTTTTTCATAACTATTAATAACTAAAATAAATGTTCATGTATTTTCTTAATATATAAGTCATTACTTTTTTTCTTTTTATATACACAATATTTATAAGTAGGGTTAGAAATCTGATTTTATTGTACAATTTTTTTTTACCAATCTGTTTAACCATTACAAATTTTGTTAAAAATCCAATCTACATTCAAATTATTAAAAATCTAATCCGTCAATAAAAACGTTATTCATAAATGGCATCCATCCATAAAACTAATATTTTAATAAATAAATAAAATTTTCAATTATATTTTTTAATAAAAAATTAAAATGTATATTTAAATGATTTTAAAAAGCAAATTTTAATTATGAAAAAATTTATTAAATTAGTTGTTATATGTTAAGTATTGATAGGAAAATATATTGGATTTAAAGTTATTGACATTTTAAGAGGTATTGTCTTGTGTTTAAATATTATTTACTTTTAAAACATGTCGGTTCTTATATAGGAGAGATCAAATAGGATAGAGTGTATGGAATAACATATACAGTATTTGTCCTTGTCTGAGTATATATTTGAAGTCGTACATGCATAATAATTTAATGTTTTTTAAATAAATTTAATAATTCTTATATCTTTATTTATTAGGTATATCTAAAAGGTTATATTCGTATCCATTAACAAATTAAATATAAAACATTGAGAAAAACAAATAGATTAAACCTTTACGGTTATAGTTCAATTAAAATACCATTCAAAATAAACCATTGTAAACATGTGTATAATAATATACTTTGCAAAAAACTTTAACGAAAACATATTTATAAATTTATTGGTCTAATATTAAAATATTTCTGAGGTGGATTTTTAAATTTTCTATGAACAAACAAAATCTCTCTCTCTCTCTCTCTCTCTCTCTCTCTCTCTCTCTCTCTCTCTCTATATATATATATATATATATATATATATATATATATATGTAATATTATTGTATCTACAAGATTTAATGCTTATTACTATTCAAAATTGTAGTTAATATAATTAAAATGTGAACCTACGTTGATCTATCTGACCTGAATGAAATATTTTAATTGAACCTATATTAACATATTTTGATCAAACTCAACAAATCGAATAAATGTTCAAAAGAAAACATTGGATTTAAACTGTGCATATCAAAACAGTGTAAAAAGAAAAAAGATAGTTTTATCAATGCAAAAAAGTGGGTCAAATATGTTTGAGGAAATTCACTTTTATGCTTTTGACAAACAATAAAATATTACGAATCCATGGAAATCTATCCCTAAACTGGTTCACATTTACAACCACAGCCATTAATACATCTTCTTTTTATCCTAGATTTAATTATATTTTTTAAATTACTCTCTTATTAGATATGACTAAATGAAAAGCATCAATTCAGATATACGTAAATTCTAATTCTAGATATTTTCGAACAAATATTAATAATATTCATACCATGGTTATCCAAAACATATGAATAAATTTAACGTTGAAATTAAATTAAAAAATTTACAGCCAAAAATAAGCAATATAAAGAAATAATGGAAGCAAAAGTAAACAGCATCAGTAGTTTGAAAATAAAAGTTTGTTCGTTGCATTGATCATGCTGAAGTTTCCTTTACATTACAGAGGAAAGACAAGTATGGATAAGATTGAGAGGAATGGTCTATTTTTTGTCTTGACGAGGACCTGCTGGTTACAACGTGATTGACCCACTCTTCTACGTAATTTTCCCTGCAGCTTCATCGTAACATTCTCTTCATTACGTTCAATTGGGACCATTGCTGCAAAACCAACAAGAAGAAATTTAAAGACACAATGGTTGGAAAGTTTGAAACATATATGGATCAATCTCGTTTTTTATTATAGCTTCCACAATGAACATCTTTTATGAGTTCGTCACAAACTTATGTTTGAAGATTGACAGAGTCGTATGTGAGAAATCCTAAACCACGTGGAACAGATATAGTGGACTATATATATATATATTATATATATGTTTTGGTGTACAAGATTCTGAACATGCATTGCATCATTTGTATTTAGTGGTGAGAATAGTTTAATGTGGCACAGTGGTGTGAACATATTGTTTAGAAGAGTAAATAGATAAAGACATTGAAAAGGGTCAATTTGAAAGGTGATAACAAAAAGAGACACTGAGGTTTTATGATTTATATATTAAGCTTGAAAAAGAAGACATTTTATAATTAATACATTATGGTTGAAAAAGAAGACATTTTATTATTTAACTTGTATTGTATTCATCTGTTAACTAATAGATCTTACTTTAGTGTTTTCTTTGACAGAGAATCTTCGATACTTCTCCTAATTTTTCTTCTTCACACACAATAAAAGAAAAAACACAGTGTATTGTGAGTTGGAAGGCCATGAAAAAAGAGTGGATATTTTAAATTATTTCAGAATTTGTTTTTTTATGTTTCCTTCCAATATAAGAAATGTTTCGGTTCAATTTGTCCGAGGGTCGGTCGTACTTCTTTGTTTTGCTCTTTTTTTATTGTCCAGTGCTCTTCGAAAACATAATTCACTCCGATGAGCGGTTGATCTGCAGAAGATACTCCGACACTCAAGTCAAATGTGTTTCATAAATATGTCTATATTTTATTATAATAGATAAAGGTATCTTTACCTGGACATTAATCCTATATTTATAGGGCTTATAGCAATTCAGCTTGTTAATTCATATTTGATATGATAATAAATCCAATAATACTTTCTAATGTACCTGCTGACTATCCATTAATATCATATTTTTGCTAACTGTCCATTAATATCATATTCTTATGCCTGTCAATCAGTCATAAATAACATATATTTGCATTTAATATGACCATTAAACGTATTAATTGGTCATTAATGATATTTACCTTTTCTGATTAGTGTCTCTGACAACCGGTCGGTTGTCTCTTTTGGCTCCATATTCTCCTTAACCGATCGGTCACCAGATATAGTACAAGAAATATTTTATATTCTTCATGGACCCAAAAATTAAAGTTAAGCTATTTTAAACTTTTTGTACTAATTATTTTTCTGCTATTTGTTTTGCTTGGTCATAAATATTCGTTCATACACTTTTCTAACCAACTAAAAGAGGCACAATCTTCAGCTCAAATTTCACATCTGAAAAGAAAACTGAAGGATTTCGTCATTATTTTCTTCCATTATTATGACAAGTGGTTAATTTGTTGTATAAGTTTTCTAATCCCATATTTCATTCTTAAATATGGTTATATTTCTCTTGTTCAAATAATTTTATAATTTTTAAGACATTATTTAAATATATTGTATTGAATTTATCTTATTTAAATTATTTTCAAATAATTTAAAAATATTACAAAAATATTTAAATTTAGTGAATTTTATTTTATTTTGTTTGGAAAATAATTGCAAAATTAAAAATAAAACATATAATTGTTAAAAATATAAATATATCAATATTGACGGTCTTTTACGGTCAATATCGTTCGAAGTAGCTTCCCTCACTGTCCCCTGTAAAAGCTATAAAGAAAAAGTAATACCAAATCCCTTTATCTAATCCCTTATTGCATCTAGAAAGTGCTATCAAATTCTTAACATAAGTTGTAATAAATTTCACAAAACCTAGTTGTAAATTTTTTTTCGGAGTGCATCTTCAACACAAGACAATCCTTCCTCAATCTCCTATCTTTGCTGACAACTTTATTATCCACGAACACATCGTGCAACATGTTTCTATAACCAAGAACAAACATTTCCTTTTATTACTCTCTATTTTGGGAGGACTCTCTTAATCTTGTTTGCAAGAACCTTAACTACAATTTCACTGTTACATAGCAGGCTTTATATTATAGTTATTTTGGAGGTTAGACTATGTAACGAACCATAATATAATACGATGGATATTTGTATTCTATAATTTCTAAATGGTTAGGATTCTTTTAGAATCATAATCCATTTATACTGAAATAAGCAACGTTTTTCACAATGCGAACATGCTGCAGCAACAATGGAAGACCAGAAAAGACTAATCACAATTAATGCAGGTCAATAGAAGCGAAAAATGGCTCACTCTTTTAATGGCTGATCACTGCAAAATTGAGTACAAAGATGAGTCAGTGAGAAACTAAAAATGAACAGAGAAGGAAGAAAACGATAGAGAATCAACACAAACCTAAATATGGGAGCTTCCAAACCAAAATGAGGAAGAACATGGGAAGAAAAAACTTCTCTCTTTCACCGCTGGTAAGTGCAATGTTGAGTGCAAAGACAAGTTAGTTAGAAGGCTAAAAATGAACATAGGAGGAAAAAAACGAGATAAACCAACAGAAACCTAAACTTGAGTGCTTCCAAACCAAAGTGAAGAAGAACAAAGAAAGAAAAAGCTTCTCTCTTTTGTGGCGGAGGAGGAAACAAAAAAGTTATGCAAAGACGGAAGACAATAATTGCTTGTCTGAGGGTAAGTAAAAAATGAAAAATAATCCTATTAAGGGAGGTATAGGCATTGAGATAAAATCATAACATATACTAATATAAGTTATGATTTCTTGAAGTAAATGTAGCCTAAAAGTGAGTTTGTTTAACTTTAAGCTACGACTACTTTAAGGAACTGTAACATATAATGATATACAAAATACATAGTTTATGCTAATGTAATGATCTTTTTGAAATTATTGTCAAAGAATAAATTACAATTTAGTAAAACATAACATATACTAATATGTGCTACGATTCTTTGGAATAATTATAGCGTAAAGTAAGACCATCTAACTTTAACCTACGATTTCTCCAAGGAGTCATACATATACTAGTGTATATTATGATTTTATTTCAATCGTAGCCTATTTTTTGACAACATTTCTAAAGATGTTACTAGTGTTTTATACTTACAAATCAATTAGAAAAACATGGTTATACTCCCTAAATCAAGATGATTTTGTGTCTTCCACCCATCGATTGATGATCCTAGAAACTGACTCCCTAATCTACATCCCATATCTCATTAAATAGTAGTAAATATTTGGAAAAGCTCAAACCTCTAAGACATAATGTTGTCAAACTTGCAACCATTTGTAATGCATTATCTAGGAAGACTAACAGAAGCTCACACCTCTTAAACATAACGTTGTGAAACTTTAGGCATTATCATTCAATCCATTTTGTTTCTTACTTTCTTGTTTGACTTAAGCGATGGACATTTCTCACTCACTTGGGAGTATATATATATATATATATATATATATATATATATATATATATATATATATATATATATGTATATATATATATACATATATATATATATGTATATATATATATATATATATGTACTCCATATTATGGGTTCATTAGCCACCTAACACTTGTTATCATGTAGTTCCCTTTTGACCCTTGTTTCACTTACTGCCCTTGATGACTGTGATAATCAACTATTATTCACACTTATTATAACTCCTTATTTGTCCTTATATCATGTGTTTTTTTGTTGAATTTCATGAAAAGATGTAAGATTTGTATATAGTCTTCATAGATATTGATGGAATCGTGCTTGACGTAGTCTTCCTTTTGTATTTTTACCTTTCATAGTTTAGCTCTTAAGGAGCATGGGTTACTATAAATACCCAACTCCTCTCTTGTATTGGTACTTTTGAGATTAATGAGAATTGAATTTTCTGAAATCAGAAACTATTCTCTCTTGAAAGTCATAGGCTAGAGAGTCCAAAGACTTCCTCTAGCCACCTTCCAAGCACACTCTCTCCCTTCCATTTTCCATTTTTCACGGTGCTTTCTCTCTCATCCCACACTACCTCTCCTTCGCTGCCACCTCGCATGCGCGTCAGCGCTCTCCATTTAGTCCCGCGTCAGCTCCCTCATTCATCAGACACGCACCACTTCATTTCGCATTTCATTCTCGCGTCTTCTTCCACCACAAAACAGATCTTCATTTCTTCACATCTCAGAATCCACATCTTTCCCTCTCACGTTGCACATCACAGAGCATCTCACTCTCTCTCGAGAGCTCTCATCATCATGAACCATTGCTTCCATCACGGTAATCCTCTTTTTCCTCACACATCCATCTTCTTCCATCATTTCTTTTGATTTTCTACCGTTTAATCCACTTTCCACTGAGCAATCTAGCTTTCCCACCGTTCAATCATGAGTTTGAACCGATTAATCAGTTCATTTTGAGCTTTTCCCCTTTTTTAGAGTTTCTATCGAATTTAACCCTCCGTTTCTTGTTCTTCTTCGAGTTTTCTATCATTTTCCGCTGCATTCATCTCTGGAGGAAGCTTCGAAGGAGCTCACGACACGCACATTTGTCATCTCCTCGGGCGTTCGTTCATCAAGTGGTATTCAGAGCATGGTTCGAGCACGCGTCAACAGATAAGTTGTTCTATCTGTTATGAATTTTTTTTCTCATTTGCTTCGCGTTTGTTTTTTTTGGTTTGTTCTTGTCTGTGATTCATTTTTCTGATTCACGTAATGTTGATTCAAGTCTTCTGTTGAATCTGTGTCTGTGATGTCTTGGTGATTCATCTTATTTTTCTCGGGTTGATTTTGATTCTTTGCGTTTTGTTTCGTCAATTTTTGAGTTGTTCATCATTTTCCTTTAATGTCGTGATTTGTTTTTCTAATCTTAGTTGTTGCGAATCTTGTTTGTGTTTCGTGTTTTGAATCTATTCATATGTTTAGGTTTCCAAACTCTGACAAGGTTGATTGATCTGTGCTTGTGGTGCTTTGAGTCAATGTTTCATCATTTTGCTCGGTTCAATTTAATCTTTGAGTCTTTTAAGTTTTGAAATCTATTTCTGTAGTGTCAAAGTCATGTTAATTTGGTTATTTGTCTTTTAAATCAGTTGTAATCTGTTCTTAAGGTTTTTGTTGCATGCTAGTTGTTTATCAACATCAGCACACCATATGAGCAATGACAAATTCATTAAGAGCTCGGGTGCTTAGTGTTTGACATGAGATGCAGCTTTGCATTGGTTCACAGTAGTTATTTGTTGCCTAATCTGTTTCTGGTTATTTTGTGCACTTGACTGAGAATTTAGCATTAAGATGCATTTGATTGATTGAGCCAGTACCATGTGCATACCATACAAGCAATGAATCGCTTTAGCAGAGCTTGGTTGCACTGCAAAAACTCCATTAAAGTTTCATTTGCAGTTGGCCGAACTACATATTTCATTGCTTGAGTCTTTTGCTTTGTTTTTTTGTTCATTTCAGTAGTAGATCATTGCTGGAATTCTGTATATTTAATCCTAGAGTCTTTGCAAACCGTTTTTAAACTTTCTAAATTGCAGAACTAAGTTGTTTCAATGCTTGTTAATCACTGTTTTGGTCCAAAACGAAATAAAGGCATGAGTTGAGTAAATCAGTTCAAAAGAGGCAAATTCTTAAAAGAAAAACAAGGAACTGAACATGTGAATTTGAGTAAAAGCCTATGAAATTGTGTAAACTGGCCTTGAATGATCAAAACAAGCATCATTAAACTTGTTCGAATGGATTTCAGTGTGCAATTGTGTCCAGAATTGAAATTGCTAAAAATAGCTATGGGACAAGTTCAATTTTGCATCTGAAACCTGTGTTCACCAACAAGTTCTGCAATTCATTACTGCATTTTTTTTATTTGCTTTCTTAATTTGTTCTAGATCCCTTGTTAGGTTCTGTTTGTGTGCTCACCTTATTCATTACTTTGTTTCTTGCTTGTCATTGTTGAATGTTCTGGTTTTGTCTCAGTGCACGTGTGAACTCTGATCTGCTGTTCCTAATTGAAGTTTTTGTTTGCTTTTGTAATCTGGTCTAGAGTTGATCTTGAGTCAGTTTCTCTGTGTGCTGTCAATTCCTTTGCTTTAGTGGCTGTCCTATTCTGTTCTATCTGTCTGTCCATTACTTTGATCTTAGCCTAGCCATTCTTGATTGAGAAGCTTTTAAACTTTGGTTTCTGGAATTTGAAAGAAGGCTTGTGTGCTTGGTAGCATCTTAGGTGGTGGTGGTCTAGAATACTCGCAAGCCTTGAACTGCCAAGGGAGAATCTCCCTTCCAAACCTTTTCCTTTATGTGCTTTAAATTTTAAAAGAGAAGCTTGAGTGTAGTGAGTTTAGTGTGGCTGACTTGGCCTAATTCCTTGGCACTTTGAAATAAAGAATTCATTGTTAATCTAACTTTGTTGCTGACTGTTAATTGTGCAGGAAAACGCGTTTGAGTGATCAAACTAAAGCAGCTGTGATTGTACTCATTTTAATCTGCACTTGCATTTATTTTGAACCTTAATTTGTTTGTTGAATCACTGCTACTTTACCTGTTTTGATTGCAGTTTGAACTTCTTCATTTCTGCATCAACACTGTTTTAACTGCCAATTTCTGCATTACATCATGTTAATCTTTCTCCATTGATTTGATTAGCTTGGAATGATTGTTTAATCAGTTTGGTTTCAGCCTTGAATTACACCCATTTGCATCTGGTTTAATATCCATGTTTATGTGTATTTTGCTGGAATTGGTGTACTTTCTGTGTGCATATTTGAACTGAATCAGTGCAGAAAAAAAAGTGTAGAATAGGTGTGTTGTTATGTGCAGAGTTGATAAATATTTGGAGTCAAGAATTTAAAGCATCAGCAGAATCTCAGTAGAGTTTAGAGCAAGCTAGACCAACCATTTAATTAGGGGAGTTGTTTAACTTTCTTACCTCTGGATTGCTTAACTGTTTCTATCTTAGCTGGAAATTGATAGCATTGATGGTTACTCTGCTGAATTGAGTGTGAATATTTGATTGCAGTTTGTCATTTGAGAGCAAAAGAAATTTATATAGCTGCATCAAGTGTACGAGACTAGGAGAAAAGGGAAGAATCTTTTATATTGTGTGAAGTTAATCCTTTTGATATCTGTGTGTAGATAAGGCACATTGATTCCAATTGTGATTTGTGATTGTAGGGTTATACTGGCCAGGAGATTCAAAAGCATTGATTCCAAAAGCTGTCTTCTAAACTAAAGGAGTGGTTAATCAGATCTAAATAGAGTGGAATCTAGAAACTAGAAAAGGGGGCCAAAGCTGGCCGAAACAGCAACATCAGTGTACGTGTTTTTTTTTGCACAAGGATTTGGCATCAAAAGTGGACTGTAGCTGAACCAGTACTAGACCGTGGCAGCGTGCATGTTTTGTATTTTTTTTTTGTTCCATTTGATGTGTAATAGGCTAGCTTTCTTTTAGTTTCATTTTTGTTTGTAAAAGGCCTTTTATAAAGTCCAAGTTCTTTGGAAGAGTCCTTGGTGCTCTTTCAAACTCTTGGCAACTTTACTTGCTTTAATTTTAGCATAGCTAGACAGGTGAATGTGTCTTGTTAGCCAAAGCTACAAGCTTCACCATAGGAGTAGACTTTAATATTGACTTGATTTGTGTATCTCGTAGGGGTCATTAGAGTCCGCTGGTTTCTTAAGTGTTTTGTTTGATTGATTTTGTGTTCACGTTTAGGGGTGATTAGGCTAAAAGGGATTAAACTCTAAGCCTTTTTCACATTAGAGTCCGAAGAGTCTAGTCTTTTAGTGTTTAATTGTTTGTGATTGTTTAAGTTGTGTATTTTGTTTCTAAAGGTGATTTTAGTTTAAGGGGTAATTAATTAGTAGCCTAAGACACTTCTGGCAAGGCAAGACTTGGTACTTAAGCAGCTCTTTAGCTCACCTCTCTTACCTGGGACTTGTCTAAGTGAAAGTTTTGAACCCTTTAAATTAAGAAAACTTTTAAAAACAAAGATGTCTTCTTATGGTTCATATAGGTCTTCTAGGTTAGATAAAGTTGATGAAATGTTTAAACAAGCTAGGAATCTTCCATCATTTGGTAAAGACATAGGTGCATTAACATACCTAGCTTGGGAGAAAGAAATTGATAAAATAAATCCTTGGTTTTATGAAGAGAGTGAATATTATGTTCTTAGTATATATCTCTCTAAGTTAGAAGTGCATGCAAGAGAGTGGTGGAATGAAAGACAATATCATGTTAGGAAAGGTAGAAAGTCTTCCATACGTGATTGGCATGATTTAAAAGCTTGCATGAGAAGAAAGTTTGTGCCTTCAAGCATTAAAAGAAACCTAGAACTAATTGGGATTACATTGATGATGGAAAATTATTTCTTGAGAGTTTAAATGATCATGGGTTTCTTCGTAGAGAATTAGAATTTGGGGCAAGACTTAAAGAGATCAAGGATAAGAAAAGAGAAAGAGAGATTGAGAGAAAAGAAAAGGAAGAAAGGAAAGAAGAAGAGAAGAGAGAGAGAGAGAAGAAATAGAGAAAAGAGAAGAGAGAAGAAAAGAGGAATTAAGAAGAGAAGAAGAGAGAAGAAGAGAAGAAGAAAAGAAAGAAAGAGAAGAAGATAAAAGAATAGAAGAAGAGAGAAAAGAAGAAGAAAAGAAAGAAAGGCAAGAAAGAGAGAAGAAAGAAAAGGAGAAATTGTTCCTGATGGCAAATCCTATTCTTTCAAAGACCATGGAACCTAAAAGGGAAGGTTTCCAAATCTTTACTTCTTTTCCAATAATTGATTACTTTTCAATTTTTGACTTCTCTTTCAAACCAATTGTCATTATATATTCTATGCAAACTTTTTCAAAATATGATAATTTAAATCTTGAATTATTCAAATCTTTTAGGAAAGAAATACCTCAAGATGAAAGTGAATTTGGACTTCTAGAATTTTCAAATATGATGACACAAAATATTAGAAGACCTCATTTCCTTGTTTTTATAGAAAAATTATTTCTTGGATTGATATTAATTAAAAATATATTTGATGTTTATTGCAGATTTGTGTTTGATCCAGGAGGAAGAAAAAGTGAATATAAAAGAATAAGGCCAATCCAAGATGGCCATGCTCCCAAAGATTGTGTGGAGCTTCTTCATAAGGCGATTGCCAGATTTGAGGACAAATCTTTTTTTAAGAGGGAGGGTATGATGGAATCGTGCTTGACGTAGTCTTCCTTTTGTATTTTTACCTTTCATAGTTTAGCTCTTAAGGAGCATGAGTTACTATAAATACCCAGCTCCTCTCTTGTATTGGTACTTTTGAGATTAATAAGAATTGAATTTTTTGAAATCAGAAACTATTCTCTCTTGAAAGTCATAGGCTAGAGAGTCCAAAGACTTCCTCTAGCCACCTTCCAAGCACACTCTCTCCCTTCCATTTTCCATTTTTCACGGTGCTTTCTCTCTCATCCCACACTACCTCTCCTTCGCTGCCACCTCGCATGCGCGTCAGCGCTCTCCATTTAGTCCCGCGTCAGCTCCCTCATTCATCAGACACGCACCACTTCATTTCGCATTTCATTATCGCGTCTTCTTCCACCACAAAACAGATCTTCATTTCTTCACATCTCAGAATCCACATCTTTCCCTCTCACGTTGCACATCACAGAGCATCTCACTCTCTCTCGAGAGCTCTCATCATCATGAACCATTGCTTCCATCACGGTAATCCTCTTTTTCCTCACAGATCCATCTTCTTCCATCATTTCTTTTGATTTTCTACCGTTAAATCCACTTTCCACTGAGCAATCTAGCTTTCCCACCGTTCAATCATGAGTTTGAACCGATTAATCGGTTCATTTTGAGCTTTTCCCCTTTTCTAGAGTTTCTATCGAATTTAACCCTCCATTTGTTGTTCTTCTTCGAGTTTTCTATCATTTTCCGCTGCATTCATCTCTGGAGGAAGCTTCGAAGGAGCTCACGACACGCACATTCGTCATCTCCTCGAGCGTTCGTCCATCAAATATATTTAATTATCTATTTTTGGTTTATTTTGTAGGAAATTCGAATATTGAAGAAGAATAAATAGTTGTGCCATAAGTTGTTAGCCTAATCAGCAAGCACCGCTAGTCCAGCCAACAAGCACCGTTAGCCCAGCCAGCAAGCACCGCTAGCCCAGCCAGCAAGCACCGTTAGCCCAACCAGCAAACACCGCTAGCATAGCCAACAAAGTAACTCTAGCTTAGCCAAAAAGTCTTACTAGCTCAGCCAACAGAGCACCTCTAGCCCAGCGAGAGGAGTTTGTGGCCTAACGAGAATGCACATTTTGGAGAGAGTTTTAAAGTGGCAAAAATGGAAGAAAAAAGGTTTTTTTGATGTGGGGACACAACTAAAGCTCAAGGACGCAGTGTGGAGGCACGATTTCACTTCTAGAGCTAATGAAGGAAGCTTGGGGCATGTGGGAGCATCCTCTTCTCCCTCCTTGGGTCTCCTTCTTCTTCCATCATTCATTTTTGTAAGTTTTTAGGCTCTCCATGGAAATGAAAAGCCAAACCCATCTTGTTTGGGGTAGATGTAGCTATTGAAATATCTCGTATCTTATAAATGCTTTGATTATATGCATCATTTAAATGTTAACTTTTTTGTTTCTACTCTTAATGTTTGTGGAAATAGGGAGGTTCTTAGCTCGATTTGATTTTCTAGGTTTTGGGATGAATCTAGTGAACCCTATTCTTGAAACAAGAAATCTAGTAAGGGCTAATGTGTAGGAATGGAGCTTGACCCATTAGTTTTTTAAAACCCTAGGTCTTAATGCGGGTTTGCCTGTTGAGTGATCAAGGGATTAAAACTTAGTAAGAAAACCTAGGCTCTCTCACTAAGGGATTATGGTTTCAGTGCTTTATAGGGTTGACATTAGTATTTGACGGAGATGAGATGATTCTATGTGTGCAAGAGAGTGAAACCAGTGAAATCTACCCCTAGCATTGCTATTCCATACCATTTCTACCATTTTCCCACTCCTACATGCCTTAAATTACCAAATTTCACCATTCTTTGTAAGTCTTTATTTACTTGCATATAATTGTAAATTCATGAACTATTCTTTAGCCTAAATGAGTTACTAATTGTATGATTATTTAGTATTACACGAGTCTCTTGGAAGAACGACACCTAGTCTTACCATGGTTTTATTATTTGAGTGATTTTATATGCTTGCAAATTAGTCTAACGACCCTCTTACAAAGTTAAATTCCCCTATCAACCACCATAAACTTGTGGTACACGAGTTCTTTCTCAGTTGTAATTCTTTCCATGTTTCTCTTCATTTGTCTGTCTTATGAAATATGATTTTACTACGACCACCTTCTCATTATATATTTTTTCCATATTTTAAGGGTGATGGTGAGGAGAGTGTGGAATTGGTAAGATGATGAATTTATTGTAGTGAAGTGATTCACTTTATTTTGATTTTTATTGTTTTGAGATGCATAATCCAAGTAAATTGATTTATAATGTATAAGCATTTTCACTTGAATTGTCTAGGTTGGTTTTGCATTAAATTGAACTTTGCTGACATGATTATTAAGTTTTTCTATTAATCTATTTTCTTCCTTGTATTAATTGTAGTATTTGTAATGTAGCTCTTATAGAGAAATGAGGTAAAATAGATGACTTATGTTTGACATGTTTAAATTGGTGCATTGGTATTGAAAAAGTTTTTAAAAGATGGCGTAAAAAAGCCTTGAAATAACTTGATATGCCACCCATTTAAAACACACTAAAACTCTTTTTCATCTATATATATATATATATATATATATATATATATATATATATATATATATATATATATATATATATATATATATATATATATATATAATAAAGGGAGATAGCTAAGAAAAAAAGGAAGATGAGGTGATTGGGGTGGTTAGGGGTTGATGCAGAGGCTCAGAAGTGATGCTTTCCAAAGGCATCGATGATCACTGATGACATGTAGATGAAGGATACCGGTGATGGTGGCGATGGTGGCTAGAGTTAGAAAAGAAGGTGGATGTGGAGGTAGAAGAAAAGGACAAAGGAAGACAAATAAGAAAAGGATGTTAAACCTTACAAGATGAAAATGACCTGGAGTGATAATGGTGGTGCAACAACCTCTCGGTGATGAGGAGGAAAATGATGATGAAATAAAGAAAAAAGAAAAGGAAGAAGGAGATTCAATCACGCATTTTACCGACGAATGTTACCCATGAGCATTTACCGACAAATTTGTAGTTTTCTATACTTATTAATGGATGTTTGTATCTATCAGTAAAGTTTACCGACAATCACTTTATCAACGAATTTTTGCTCGTTGATAGTTTATTGGTAAAGGCCTTTATTGACAATTTTTTTTCCTTTATTGACAATTTTTTTTGTTTCTGACGAATTATGACCATTTGTAATATGCGATTATTTTGTAGTGAAGAAAAAATATAATTGATCGCTATAGTGACTAATATAGTTATCAAATTATAAACTAAAAATTATTGGTATATTAAATAGTCTTTATTATGAATAACAAATTATAATTGATTCATGAATTGAATTCCAAATGGTCCTTTATTATTAACTACCAAACTTTTAGCTATAAAGAAATTTGTGTCTAAATTAGTGTATAAATTACTCTCTAATTTAAAATTAGAAACTAATTTATTGATAATTAATGTTAAAAATCAATGTAGACCGTAATTCATAAATCAATTATAAATTTTTTATTTATAATAGACTTATTATAATTTTTTTGTAATAATTTATATCTTTCTTTCATAAAACTATGAAGTAATTCATCTAAATAATACATGAAGCAAATATTTTGTTTTGTCAGTTCTGTTTTCAAAAAGAAAAATAGCTTAATCGATAATAATTTTTTTACAAGCAAATTTGATATTGTATGTTGTTAAGAAGAAGACTTAAAACTAACTCGGTCCTACAAAACTGACTTGTAAGGTAACACATCCCCCTTACGTCGAGGTATATACATCTCGAACGTGAAACTAGATATTAATGAGTGATCCAATAGTGGCCCGATAGCGGGTGAAACAATATGTCCACACAAATCTCGCTAAAATAGGCTCTAACCTGTCTTTGATATCATGATAAGAAGTGGACTTTAAGCTTCACTCAACCCCACAAAACTAGCTTATAAGGTGATGGTTGCACCCACTTATATACTATGAATTGACCTTATATGTAGTCCATGTGGGACTTCCAACAAATGTTAAATTATTAAATTAATGACTATATTATCTAAACATATGTTTGGGTGAAATTTTTTTAGAAAGGCGTTTATTTTTGTCAAAAAAAAAAATAGAAATGTTTTAGTAACAAAATATATTATTTAGTGAAGAATTTTTAAAGAAATTCAAATTTTAAAAATTTGTAAAAGCAATTTGATTCCTTAAAATTAGAAAAATTTAAAATTTAACTAAAATATAAGATTTTTAATTCTTCATAATATATTCTCTTTATATATCTTTTCTCTTCATATTTTATTTTACTTCTATAAGCTAATGATATTTTTCAATTGAGAACGTGTCAAAATTCTATTGGGCCATTTTAAATAATATTTTATTCGAAAAAGTTGGCTTGCAAGAGTTAATGAATTTGGTATCCAAAAATACCCTTCCCATTTTCGTTTTCATTCTTTCTCCACTATGCATTTTCGTTTTGAGTTTGTGCGTGTGCTTTCTTTCCTTTCTCTCTTACGAAGCAAGCATAAAGGATCATCTTTTCCGGCGAGGCAATCCGACGAGACTCCGGTGAAGCAATGGAAAGCTTTAGTGACAAGGTATTTCCTTTCCCCTTTGCATTTTTCGTTTCCCATTCCCCATTTCTCCTTTCCTCTTCCCCTTTTCCCTTACTCCATTTTAATTTACCTTTTGGTGTTTGGATGTATACCCATTTCCATTTTGAGTTCGATCGTTGGTTATTGTTTTATTTTTCATGCAATTGAATTCAAAACCAAATTTGTTGGTGGATTGAATGGAAGATTGACCCCGTAACAAAGGACTATTATTGGAAATACACCATTCATATTGGTCGACCATGAAGAAAAGCTCATTAGTTGGTGGTGGGGATGTGGTTGGGCTATCACGATGACAATGTCCCATTGTGGAAGAGGAAACCCTTTACCTTTTCTTAGTGCGTTTTGCCATTGGGGATTTGTAAGGTTTTAAGGTTTTGGAAGGGGGGAGAAAGTTTGAAGGGTTTAGATATGTGAGGAGAAGTGGGAGAGAGAAACAATTATGACGGTGTAGAGTGTTAGGGAACAAAACAGGGTTTCAACAATGGCCACATATGAGAGATATTTGAATGACATCACATCGTAATCGATTATAGGGTATTTGTAATCGATTACAAGCCCTCTGTAATTGATTACATAACATTTGTAATCAATTACAACTGCTTTGTTTTTAATCTCTGAATTTGAAACATTGCCCTCTGTAAATTGTGTAGGTAATTCTAATAATAGTTTTGATATACTTTTGAACGAAATGAAGACATCAAAAGGCATTTGGAAAAACCAACTAACAATATATTATGTTGAATTACATCTATTGATTTGGACAACATTAACACAACAAAATAAACATAAGCTGAAAATCATATACATAGAAGATGAAAATGATATACATCAAAATTCAGTGTTATCAACATTGTTATGTACAACTGATAATAAGGACAAAAACTGAACTGGAGCCACTTCAGATAGTTATGATTGTTGGTAAGGTTGGGTCCCATCTTCGACGACCTCCTAGGTTTGTCTAACATTAGAGGTTATTTTTTTCTGATTAAACACGAGTACAGTTCATAATACATATAAGAACATCAATTAATAAATGAAATAGATAGCCATTTTAATGACTTGCAATTTTTTGTTCTAATACTTTGTTATTATCTTTTTGTAATCGATTACCAGGGCATCATATAAACCACAATGATTTTCCAAATGACCTAGCTTGGATGAAACCACCTAAAGGGACAATTTTGCCAACAATTGAATGGACAAATGTGGTAATGGAGGGAACACAACCTTTCACATTCAACTCAATCACCCATTTCAATAAATGGAAAAAATACCCAAGATAATTCCAAAAACTTCTTGGGGAGTGATGTTCTTACATTTGGGGAGTGTAGTTGAACTTTATGTACAAATGGTCCTAAGGCCCTTGGTAACCGATTACATGATCTTGTTATCGATTACCAAGGCATAAAAAAGGCCATAATGGTTTTCTAGCTCACCTGACCTAGAGAAAACCACCTCAAGGGAATTTTTTCCAATAATTGAATGACCTAACGTGCTAATTGATATCGGTTGAAAAATCGTTATTTTTATACTTAATTTTGATATTAAAAACAACCTTTATGACTTAGAAATTAGCTTGGAATCATGTTTTGCTTAAGTTTTGGAAATAAGAGAGTTGGATGGGTTGTATGCTTGGTTTTCCTTGTTTTGACAGGAATTAAGATGAATTAGATGAAAGAAGTTGAAGTAGTAAGGGTTGGACTTAGGAAAGAAAGTAAAAGTGCGATAAAGAAGACCCGTAGTCACCACTCAGCGCAACTTTTACCGCTGAGCGGCGTTCTGAAGCACCGCAGTCACCGTTAAGGGCCAAAACTACAGCTGAGCGCCAAAAGTGTCGTTGAGCGCCAAAAGTGCCGCCGAGTGCTATTTAATTAGTCTTGGGCCCATTTTCTGTAAATTTTAATTAACTATACAAGGGTTTAGTCGACCTAGGGTTGGTATCTTTAGACAGAAAGAGGCGAAATCACACTTTCTTCACCTCTTGGAGGCAGATTTTGGATGCGAAAGCTCCTTTCTTCACATTCTAGGGTTCTATCTTTCATTCTTTCATTGTTTTTCATCTAGTTTCACCATGTCTATGGTGAACTAAACCTCCATTGTTGTTGGGAACCGATTTAATCCTTTGAAACTCTCATGTATTGAATTGATTCTTGATTATATATGCTTTGCTTCATTAATTGTTAGGGTTTTTCTTCTACACTCTATGCATGCTTTGTTTAACTCATTCAATTGCATGATCATTGATGTTATCTATATGGACACATATAGATAAATCTAGAACTGAGGAAATTCTCCCAAGAGAAATATTACCTAGACATAGGAATAGGAGGATTGGTTGACTTTAAGCTTATGTGCGAATGTAATGCATGAATAATTGGTAGGGTGATAAGACATTGTAAACTAGTGATTAGGAGTAGGTTTTCTTCACCGAGACATCGAGTTTTAGGTAAATTAGAAAGTGGCATTAACATTAATGAAGAAAAATGAATTCTTGAATACATGAGAGTGGATAGGATAAATCAGAAACCCCAACAACATCATCATTCCATATTATACATCAATCTATTTTGCTTCTTTCAATCCAATTGATCAAAAACATGCATTCATGTTTATTTTCCGCAATTCAAACACAATGATTTCGTTCACAAGTTTAATTTAATCAACAAATTACATAATTGTTTAGGTCGTGAGTCCTTTGGGAAATGATACTTGGTCTTACCATTTTATTATTACTTGATACAATTCGGTACACTTGCCGAGTGTTAACAAGTTTTTGGCGTAGTTGTCGGGGATTAAAATTTTTTTTATCACTAATTGGTGCAAGGAACACACCCATTGACATTTAACTCACTCACCCTCTCAAAAACTGGAAAAATTGACCTAAAACAGAGCCAAAAACTTCTTGGGAGTGATGTTCTTCCAATTGGGGAGTGTAGTCGAACTTTATGTACAAATGGTCTTGAGGCCCCTGGTAATCGATTACATGATCCTTGTAATCGATTACCAAGTCATAAAAAAGGCTAGAATTGTCTTCAAGCTCACCTAACTTAGAGGAAACCACCTAAAGGGACTTTTTTGCAAACCATTACATGACTTAACGTGCTAATTGGTACACGAAACACACCTATTCTCAATGAACTCACTCAACCATCCAAAAAAAGGTAAGGATGACCAATAAACTCAATAACCCATCTAAATCAACAATGTACTCAATAAACTCAATCATCCATCACAAAATATGCAAAATGTCACCTAAAAACATAATAGGCAAAGTAAATCAAATTGGTCAATACTTATTCATCAAAACTGGAATTATATTAAGATAATGTCTCACAAGTACATATTACCAACAATACCCTTTGTATACTAATAATCTATACATGGAAAGTTATACAAGGCTTATACAATCAAGACTTGTACACTACATACAATTGAAATCCTATAATAATCCATATTTTTCCAACACTTGGAATCTTCGCACGTTGTCGTTGTCGAGGATCTAGTCACATACATTTTTTTTTCTAAATCCAAGTAACTCCTCTTGAAATCAACATATTGCACTTTAGAAATTAACACGACACGACATTGTGCGCTTTAGTGGAGAGAGTGTGAGAGCAATGATGGAGGCGACTATGGTGGTTCTCACGTGAGAGGAAGTGCAATGGTGTACCGAGATAGACGAGAGAGAGTATGTGAGACTGCAAATGGAAGAAGAAAAGGGAAATGTATTTCCTGAAATGAAACCGTGAAAAGGAAAAATGAATTTTCTCTTTGCCTACCCAAAAAAGTTGACAACATTTAGTAGTCATAGAAACGTTTTCATTTTCAATTACTGTTAGTTAAATTTATTTTGTCAACACTAACAATATTTTTAATTTTTTTATTAATATTATTATTTTAGTTGATAATATTCAGAATTTCTTTTCGACTAACCATTAATGCAAAAAAGGTTTTTTATACCTGTTAAAATATGCTTTTTATACCTATTATTGCGTACGAATATGAGCATGGGGTATAGAAAGTTTTTTGGCTTTTATACCATTTTTTAGAACGGGTATAAAAATGGATTACTTTTACACTAGTTAATTCTAGAGAGGTATAAAAAAATCATTTTTATACCAACTATTTTCATTATCAGAACAGGTATAAAAAACTAACTTTTATACCTATTAATTCCTCGATTGGTGTAAAATTTCAAATTATGATAATTTTAATTTAGATGTCTTTTCTCTTTATTTTTATATTTGTCAAACAACACCATCATATCAAAAAATAAAGAGACAAGAGAAAATCATTAGAAAACATCACAAGATTTATTACTATGTTCCTTAAAATCATACATAGCCTGATACAAGAAGGCCTAGCACCATAGGACCCATCATAAGAAGGATGGCCAAAAAGCTCCAAGATGAGTATTCTCCCCAAGGTCAAATACTATTTGCTATTTTTGGATGGAAAATTGGAGAACAAGAAGATGTTACAAATTTGCCAAAACATGGAGAAGGGTAAAGTGGACATTTCCACACAAGAAGGGGTGTGTTTATCCTTCTATGGGGTGGCATTAGTAATTGTTTTTCTCCACATGTAAAACTCATTTGTCACGTGTTTCATAAAGCTTTCTAGAAGCCACACATTTAGCACATGGGTAGTTAATAGCATTTCAGATTTAAAACGTGTAAAAGGCTTGCTTAAGCTTTGAGATTGATCTATAAAATCTCATGGGCAAAGCTTGTAGCTCACTTTTGAAGATATTGAGTTTTACTCTGCTGATGCATTTTCCAGCAACCAGAACTCTGCCAAAAGTCACCTCTTATTGAGCTTTCCTTCTCCTTCTAGCTTCCTTCCAGTGAAGGCCTTCTGAGTTAGAGAATCCATTCACCATAGAGCTCTTCCTCCATCTCTGCATCCACTGAATGCACTATTCCGTTGCTGTTAAACCACAATTCTTTCCGCTGCCAACTACTTCTCGTGAACCAACTTCGGCACTGATCATGATCCAAGTCATCCTTCCACTGCCTTCAATCCACATCTCTTCTGGAGCAACTCCATCATAGCCTCTACAACATAATCAAGTGTTTCGGAAAGAAAATATCCCTCGACAAAAAAGAACTCCTACAAAAACAAATTGTGACACCTAACATCACTAGAGTTGTATCAGACCTAGATGCTAACGTAGCTCTTCTTCTAATGCATTATATGGATGTCAATCTTGTTCCCTGATACAGTATATGGATGTCAATCTTGTTCACTGATACAGTATATGAATGTCAATCTTGTTCCTTAGCGCAAGAAACGAAACATTTACCAATTATTCGTCTGAAAGCAAGACATCAAGCTCCTTCTTCGATTATGTGAACCTCTCTTTGTCTCAAATCTTAAAAACTCAAGTCTCAAAGAAGTCTTGCGATTACAACAAAATCATTAATAAAATTAAGAAACTGTAATAAAAATCCAACTTAGGATAAAAACTAATACTCTGAAACATACAAAGAATACAATTTACCTCTTCAACTATGTTGTCATGTGAAATTTTAAAAAAAAAAATGCTTATAAATGTTTGGGCAGTGGTAGAATTAAAATGAGTTAATGGTGCACCTGAATCATATACCAAATGCAACGCCAAACTGCTCTCTTCAAAAAGGGAAAATAAGAAAACCTTTGAACAACAGAAAAAAGTTAAACAGAAGAACCTGTGCACATTTCACCTCCTCCCACGTGATGTAATTTGATGATGTACTCTAAATTTTCAGTATCAAGTACTGGTTGTGATATCTCAAGTCCTTCACTTTTTATAATAGAAACATACCTGAAAACATTGAAGTATATACCATATTAACCATTAATGCTTGATAAGAATATCAAATAAAGTAATTCAAATTCAATATATTTAAATTTATTACAAATTAAAAAATGAAAAGAAATTTACTTGTTAGATAAAGTGGTATCATACGAAACATATACGAACCCCCACCATTGCATGGTTAAACAAAAATGTTGACCGAGTTTAAGAATTGACATCGCCCAACTATAAAATCAAACTAAACTACCAAAATCATTCTCAATAATGCAACTTCCACCCATCTTGCTCCTCTTTCAACAAAACTATAAAACTATTGTTGTACTATTATTGTGAATGTAAGTTCCATATTAAGTAAAAATTAAAAGAATTCAACTATTTATGTAGTTAGTTTCATACATTTGGCATTTTCTCGTTAGGGCTCAAAGAGCTACATACACCTCTCTGTAATCATAGCTTCAACATGCCCAAATAGTAATACCAATGTTCACACAGAAATGCAAAAACGACAGCCACCACGTAGTTTAGGGAATAAAACACTACCAAAAGGTCAAACATTATGATAAAGTTTTGCAGAATTCAGACTCTACCACACATACGCATACTTCTCATTTACGTTAAACATCTCCTCATACAATTATTGTCAAACACCTCCATGCTTCTAATTACTTATTATATATGTATTTTTCTCAAAACTGTTTTCAGAGAATTTCATGCGTGCAAGAGAAACCAATTCTATGAACTGTCATAGTTTAGATTAGATCAGGTTTCTCTTCACTTTAAGGCGTGCTTATTTAAATCTCAATTATTTCAATTTGAAAAAAAATATTGTATATGCTAAAAATATGACAATTGTGAAAAAACTGTAATAATAGTTTGTTGCGGATAAGTCCAAGGCAACTTTTTTAAAGTTTAAACATTGGAAAATTTGATGAATAATATGGATTTAACATAGTACCTCACACTGATACAAGTGACAGCTAATTATGAAACACACCCATCATTCTCATTTCTCATATTTCTTGCTTTTTCTGCTTTTTGTTTTCTTTTACTTGTACATTATTTTGGGTACGATAATAATTAATAATTATCCCACACACATATTAATTATGAGATATCTGAATGAGAATGTGAAATAAAGTATGGAAAATAAACGATCTCTGGAATGAATGGATGCTGGTGAAAGTGTGAACGGAGCCTTTTGGTGGGCCCATACATAGATAAAAGGGTCCAAAGGTCCAATCCAAGACACCTGACTTCCAAATGGACTATGATCCATTGGGCCCACAGCACACACCACATGCCCTTGTACGACAACAAAATTACTAATGCACATGAAGAAGTTTTTTGTGATGACATTGAATATACAGCTTTTGGTAATTCATGGCTTAAGACAGATACAGTTAGAAAATAAAAACTTTTATCTTTATTTTGAAAAACGGTATAAATCTTTTTTTTATGTATTTTTGAAGTACTTTGGAATGTTCTTTTGAAATACAGTATTAAAAGTATTTTCATTTATTTCATATATATATATATATATATATATATATATATATATATATATATATATATATATATATATATATATATATATATATATTATATATATATGATACTTTAATGTTGATGTTGTCAATTAAGGATTTAAGATTTTATGGTATTCTTAAAATTTTAGGATGTGACAAAACCATTATAATTATATAACATCGAATCGAATTTATCAACCAAAATATTACATACATTAATAATACTGAAAGAAATTATTACTAATTTACGCTATCTTACATAAATAATTTAAAAGTTCAATAATACAATTTATCAATAAGAATAAAACAACTCTGAAGCCAATGTTATTACATTCAAATTACCGCAAAAAGTAATAATGAAGAGCTACAAAACAAGAGGACTAATCTCATGTAAAATTTATATTTTTTATCCATTAAAAGATTCTAAAACTTTTAATATAACTAGATAAAATGAGTAGTCTGATAACATAGGTCAACGAATTGAATTGTTCATTAACTTGTAGTGCTCTTGTGGCCTTATTTTTCAACATTAATTCTAATATATTAATTTAAAGAAAAATATTGAAAAACTTAGTTTTAATATTATGGATAACCAAATATTATACTAATTAAATTTTTCTAAATATGTGCTAACGGTAACATCCCAAAAGTATAGTATAAAACCATATAAGAGAATAATCACATATTAATAATATTACAGATCAGTCTCACAAAAGATAGGAAGTACAGTTATGACTGAACGACCTTACGAAATAGCAGGGAGTTAAAATTGTACAGTGGCTACAACTAGAACAAACGGTTTACAAAATAAATTTATACCGAACGTTCCTACAAAAGAAGAGGCCAACAACTGACCGAACGATCCTAAGGTTTAGTCTTTACTTCCAACCTCTTCTAGTGCTTCTTCCAGCAATTCTTCTTCTTTTGCTCACATCCGCACTGATGATCATTGTAACAGGACAAACAACCAAACAGACAACACAGACAAGACAATAAATAGGGTAAGCTTATGTAATTTAATTAATTCAATAAAACATACAATTTTCATGATTAAATCAAACAACAACCAAATCATAATTCATACATCATGGCATGCAAAGAACAACCACTTGACTCTAATTGTCCGGACTGTATGAATTTTGTGTAGCTATGACGTTTGTGCACCCGGGTGATGTAGTAACTGGGATACCCTCAACAGCTATCACCTGAGGTTAATCTGTTACGTCCAAGTTAACCTTATGGAGGACCTCCTACCATTCTCACACATGACTTACTCCTTTCTACGTGAGAATGACTAATCACGGAATATCAGGATAAACGCCAGTTAAGCTTTGCCCACATTCATACTTTACCATTCAATAATCACTTTATGAGATATTTCTCCCTGGAATACTCTTTCATAACAAAACTAATTCATTCGTATCACATTTCAAATTCCCTTATACTTCATCATCAATATATTCAATTGAAATAAGATCTCACTTTCTCATCATAGCACAAGTCCGAATGGAATAACACTCCTTAGAAACTAACATGACCGAGCGTTATTTACAAATTGATATGATTCAATGAACTGACCCTTAAGAGTTCAAACCGAATGCCACAAAGCCTAGGCCGAGTACTAAGACTCTAGGTCGAACACCATTTAGAGACCGATACTGTTTGACACCGAATACTATTAACAAACGGAAGTACTATGAAGAAAACGAACGCTATTGAGTTTGACTAAATGGTAATAATAGATTACTGAGACGAGACCGAGCGCTTGGTTTAAAATCGAGCACTGTAGAAATCAAACACTATTGAACGAGCGTTGGTCCAAGACCAAACACTTATTAAGAACGAGCGCTACTAAGACCGAACGATTGGTCCAAGACCGATCACTACTAAACTTAAATAAAAATGAAGGAATTTATATATATATATATATATATATATATATATATATATATATATATATATATATACACACACACACACACACAATTACGCCACACTTATTTTTAATGAAAAATAACGATAACATCTACGACTTTACGTATTATAGAATACATTAACTAAACTGTTTAGGAAACATAAAGAAGAACTATACTTAGACCGAACGCTCATTTACATATATCTTATAATATAAAACGATCGTCATTAACTAAATTCTCTACATAATAAGAACTTAGTTTTAGACGAACACTCAAAGGAAAATCGAACGGTCAATACTGACTCTCGGTTACAGTTTACATAATTATGCAAAGTATTACAGAATGACTCTCAGACAATATCCCTACCCATTTCATGGCTTTCATTAATCATAAATACTTTTAAACGACATACAATATTTCATCATCAACCAAATCATCAAACACAATATCATTCCAGTTTCTCATCTTTTTCATTCATATACTCATACAACAAACAATGCAGTACAACCATACTTCATATTCATTCAGCAATCGATCAACATGCAACCATTTAAAACAAGAATCTTAATCAAATTATATAAGCTTCCCTTACCTCTAATGTAGTTGAACGCTCAATGATGTAAGATATAGCTCACCACTATCAGAAATCTTAGAGTTCTATGGTCACGCTTTATGAAACTAAACCAAACAGAATACCAAAAATACTCAGAATAAGATGATCCACTCATGCAACCAGAAAGAAAACGAACGTTCTAAGGATAAAGTAACTCACCGACTTAGAACCACAACTTGATCGGTTTAAATGAAAGCCCTTGACGCCAGGAGAGTTCAAACGGCGCTTGAGGGGTGATTGGAAGAAGAAAATATGAGAATTTCTTAGAGAGAAGGTGAGAGAGATCTAGAGAGAAGGAGGAGAAAATTCAGGTTCAAAAGGTTGAAAAAGATTAGTGCATGCAGAAAAGTGACACGAAATTTGAAAGTTTGATTTTTACTTCTACCGTCAAAACCGATCGTCCAATCTGCATCACACACCTGTCTTCCACTTTCTGCATTTCAGACACCCTTTAGCTTACACATATACTCCACTAAGTTGGAGTTTTTATGGGTCTAACACTAATTATTAATTAGTATTTGTATAATCTATATAAGTATAAAATAATTAAATAAAATAAATACTTAACTATTATAATTATTTAGGAGGAGTCAGGACACTGAAACTAACAACTATTTCTTACATGTGCACAGCAATGCAATAAGACTTGAAAGTGATAGGAGGATCACAATTCTTTGCAAGTCTAAACTATGACATTAACTCTGAAACCATTTGTCCCACAAATTCCTAAATCAACATATCATAGATTACACTATTTTTAATCTCTCATTTGGGAGACCATATTCAATTTTGAGTGATTAAAAAAATTAAATCTGGGGATTAAAAAATAATGTCTCAAATTTCAAAGATTAAAAAGTATGTGTTAGGTTTATGTTTTGTCTTTCTACACCATACCAATTAAACAATCTAATAATGTGATATTAATTATTAATACGTAATTATGTAATAAATATTAGCGATAAGCGATAGAGGACAAAGAATATTTGTTCATATTAGCTTTTGACTTAGGTTTCGTGTCCTAAACATTCTTAATTTGTCGTGTTAGCGAATTCAAATTTTGAAATTAATTGTAACTTTTCACGTAACACTTTTTTATATTTTCACATTATATTGCTAAAATTCTTTTAAAATTACCCTTCTGATAAGCCTTAACATGTGGCATATCTTTATAGAATCTTCACACATGCAAATTTTGATAGAATATTAGGGTGTTTATATAAGCTAAGAAAAGAAAAGAAAACATGAATACATCTTCCTCCAATATGAGCACATTTTTACATGTTAAAAGTTTGACCATGGAAAACATTTTTTTTTTAATTTCTTTAGTGTGAATTATGCTAACATCAACACCATGATTAAACTATATTGTTCATATAATTTTCTAATGGCAACACACTATCCTTTCATTAAAGAAGGGCAATAGGTTAAAGTCAATATTTATGGAGTCAAGGAAAGCTTATTTGGTAACAATTAATTGAAGAGAAAAAACTTCTTTTGTTAGTTTTTTACACTATGTAAGTACATTATATTTATCAAAATGGTGCTATGCTATGTTTGCTGCAACAATACCAACAAAGGATCAAATTTTTTAATCATATTATAATGTTGAAAGATGTTTTAATAGCATTCTTTTTAACACATATTTTACCATCAATTGGAATTTATAAAAAAATATACACTCAGAAAGAAAATCATTAAATAAAATTGAGATCTAACATTAACAGCCAATAGTTTGTAAATTTGGATCGGCGAAAATTTAAAATGATTAACTGAAATGTATACACTTTGTTAATTTCAATAATAGAAAAAATATATGCTAAAAAGAATGTTGTTAACAGTTTTTTTTTTATAAATATAAAACATCCATCGATTTGTGAAAAAAGCCTTACCAACTATCCTTAGAAAAATCTCTAATTTCTTGGACTACATATGGGCCTTAGACAGTTTTTTTTTTTCTTTTTTTTATAGAATAATATTTCAACATCATGCAAGTGCAACACTTCATTTCCTATTGGTGCTTTGTTATAACAATTGGACTGGATTTCTATCTACCTATATTCCAAGGAAAGAACTTTATATGATTTTTTTTTTTCAAAAAAAATTACTGGCAAATATTATTGGAATATTCATGTTAAGAGTATCAACTAACGAGACACCAGCCAATATGCAAATGAAATCAGTGGAAGCTATTTTAACTTAAACAGTGACACTAATTAAGTTTGCATTTAATAGTACATTTTTGCATGGAATTCAACTATAGAGTAGATAAATAAGCAAAATCAAATAATGAGACACAAACATTTTGAGGAACAAGCATTCTAGTTTCATTGACCAAAAAACAAAACTGTCAATGTTGAAAGTTAAGTAAATGTAAAGCAAGCTTAACGAATTTAAAGAAAACACTGTTTACTTTGACACAGGTTGTCTAGTGTTGAAAAAATGAAATTTCCTTTTTGTAACCAACAATGTGTTTTCTATGGAGAAGACTTTGAGCCTACTGATACTGTGGAACCAGCAGCATTATATATCCTATCTCTAGTTTTCTATTATACTGCTTGCTTTTCAACCAACAAATAGTCTTAAAAAACGTTTAGTTAGGTAAAGCAGACAGATGAACCTTTTTCACCATACTGTGATCTCTATTCTTTGTTAAAAAGGAAGGTTTGGCTTGTGTTCTTCTACATATAAACTTTAACTATTGCTGGCAGTAATTTTAGGAGTTAGATTTGTGGGAATGTATCCCAAATTTAACTTATATTGATAGATTCATTTGTTTCATCACAGCATTATTGATT
The DNA here is from genome assembly GCA_034642375.1 of Vigna nakashimae. NCBI lineage: Eukaryota > Viridiplantae > Streptophyta > Magnoliopsida > Fabales > Fabaceae > Vigna > Vigna nakashimae. The sequence goes on from CM067761.1 coordinate 17,328,331, forward strand.
TATGCCTTTCTTTTTAAGTAAGGAATACGATTAATGATAATATTCTAGCACTACTTTGACTCTTTAGTATGATAAGTATCATTGTTTACAAGTGAAGTTACCACAATGCAAATAACTTACACAATGATGGCATTGCAGTACTTGAGAGAAACACAGGACTTTCTAATACCCACACAAAACTATAATTCTTACCTTTATTTACTATTTGGTCAAGAGCACAATTTAGTTAAGCCTATTACATAGTTAGGTTTTGGATTTCATTTAAAGCAACTTGCTGATAAACTTATTTTCTATTCTTTACATGGATACAATTTTTTTATATAAAGTGAGAAAAATTATTCCAGATGTCGAATTCATAAGTACTCTCAAAATAAAATGATTCCACAACTTTGACCAAGGATTTGGATATTAGGTATATAAGATAAGAAAAAGAGAGAACAGATCATCAACAAATAATCATTTGGCTTCTCAGCTTGGAGAAGAAAACCCATTTTTTTTTATAGAAAAAACCATGGATGTCCCTAAATTTAGCAAAATGTTCAGCACCTACTAAATGAGCTAACAAAACAAGTCACTAAAGATTTTTTGGTTTGGCTAAAAAAGGTGCTAAAACAGTGACCAAGGAAAACCAGTAAAATTTAACAATTTTAATAAAAAAAGCTGCAGTGTTGCCAAAAGTTGGCTCCCGTTAATATTTAATTTTGACCACTCAATCAACTTCTTATTCATTTTTCCTTCTTTCGAAATTAAAAATTTGTCTACTTTCTGCACTGTACTCATGTGTGATGTCCGTTTACAGAGACAACACTTAAAGGGAAAGTTCTGTATATGGAATGCCAAGCTTGAAATAACAACGTTCAACAAAATGAGAAGCTAAGTTACACCAGTTCTTATACAAGTGCACTTTTATAAGCAAAAGTTCCCTTATTTGACTAGTTTTCTGTACATGCTATAATGATGCATAGCTCTGTTGCCAATCACTAGTTTGTTAATATATATAGATGTATATGATTCCATTGTTGTGAAGGGTTTGATTAAAGTAGAAGGTTGTTTGAATGTTGAAATTGAGAAAGCATAAAATCTGAATAGGATTTGTGTATTTGGGGTTCTTGTTGTGTGGATGTTTGTCGTGTATGTTTTAGTTGTTTGGAAATATATGTCTTTGTTCTCTGCTTCCAATGAGAAGATAATGAATACAAAATGAGGCATAATAACTCTTGTTCCCCAATTAATGGACCCAATAATATAATATGGTTTGGTCAGAAAAAAAGGTTTGGATGAGTAATAATTTGGTGCCCTTTGTTCAGGGTGTGATCCAAGGCTTTGTGGAGCTTCTTAAACAAGCACCCCAACATTGCAAGCAACTTCAGAAATACAATGAGAAAAACTGGTTGGTAGAGATGCCCAACCAGACCCACTCCCTTCCTCTTTCCCACTAACAAACACAGAAACAAGACAGACAACAAGGTCCCTTTGGTTTCATGTGTTTGTAAATTAAAGAGACACCACATGCCATCTTCTATTCTTATTTTTTCCAATCTTTTCTTTTCTTCTATTTCTCTTCTTCAACTTTTCTGTAATATCCTTTTTCTATAGTTTGTTAAGAAGTAAATTTGATTTTATCTATAATTGATGTGAGACTTTCAACATACTCTTTTTCGTTGAGATATTTATATCTTGAATGTAAAATTTGATATTAATAAATAATTTAATAGTAATTTGATAACGGGTGAAACAATGTCGTTAGGATAAATTTTAAAATTTTTTATATTATAATAAAATATGAATTTTAAATCTAATTTAACCTATAAAAATAATTGTAAAATGAAATTTATATATTATAAATTGATATGAAACTTTCAACCATAATTATTTTCTTATATATGTTGCACATGTTGCAGCACAAATACTTATTTGGTTTTGTTATTTAAGAAAGTAGAAATGATATACATATTGAGAGGGACAAATTTTATGTTCTCATTAAGTAATTATATCTCGAAGTTAACTTGTTCCTTTTAAATTGTTGTATTTAAGGAGTTAATATTTTCTTAAGCCATGTTAATGAGAAAGTTCATTTTTTTTTTGTAAATAGCTGCATGTAGCAAGTGTGAATTGGACCCAGGTGAGAGTTCCAATGTTCATTTTTATGTCTTAAATAGAGACAAGTGTGTGACACTTTGTAGTCATTTTTAAGAGATGCTTCCAGTGCTTGGGACAGTAAACCATCTTTATTTTAGGGAAGTGTGCACATGTTCATTAAAGTATTTTTTTTTTAAATGGTAGAATGTTGTTTGCATATTCACATTCTCAATACTCATCAATAAACATGTCTGCTGGTAATTTGAAGCAATGCAGCTTTTTTTAATTGAGTGCATGAAACATTTTTTATTTGATTAAACTATCATCTCAATTATTGAATTTTGTCGTATAACAAGATTTCTTCTTCACCACTAGAAAACTACATAGTACATATGTTTGCCAAATATAACAGCAAGTAGCAACATTTACCAAGAAATAAATACCTCAACAGATCTTTCCGCTATTTCGCAAGATGTGGTCGCAAACAAATTGCAAGAAACCTAAAAATAAAACAACCCTTTTTAACATTTTTATAGATTTAATTTTTTGCAATAATATATCTAAGTGTTACAAAAGATTTTGCTTTATATGAAAATTAAAGAAAATGCCATGGCATGAGTTTTTGAACTAAGAAAGTGGATTGTATATTATAATGTATACCATTTGTTTCTTTACTTTGAAAAACCTTTGTCTCCATCACTTAATTTTTTTCTGTAAGAGTATGTAAACTACTTGGGTAATTCCAATAGATTATTTAATTTATTGAAAAATGTTAAGAATCTAAATTAATTTCTTTCCTTGGAAATATTTTTTATTTATGTTGAATATGATTATTCTAGGTGACAAGTAACAAACTTCTCTTTCTTAACATAACTACATATTTAAGACAAATTCAAAACCATCAATTAAATAAAAAGTACTTCTATCAATTACTTCACACATTTAATAACAAATAGTTTTCATCTAGGTAAATATAACCCATCAAAAGAAATGATTATCTTGAATGCACTATAATTCTTACTAACTGTATATTTATTTCAACTTCATATTTTATTTAATAGTATTTAATATCTTTTGCATTAATATTGTACGACACAACCGTTCAATGTTTTAAAGTATTAAAATATTTAACTCTTTGACAAAATTCTATAAATATTCCCACATGCTTCGAGACAAAATACTATAAATGTAATTTTAAAGATCAGATCTAAAACTTAAATCTTGTTTATATAAAAGGAATATCTAGCAGAATTTGATACATAAATTTCGCTATTTTAGATTATTAGAGAAATAATGTTGATTGGTTTTGGAAGGTAGTGCTTAAAAAAAACAAAAGCTATCACTTTTGCAGTTGTATTTATTAATTCTTTTTGTTTACAGTTGTATTTATTATCATTACTAGTTAACTTTCGCAGTCACAAAAGAGGAAAATGTTTGTTTATTACTCTAAGCTTAATATATTTTAATTTTAATAGTAAGTAAAAGTTCATTGAAAACGAAAAAAGAGGAATAAATAAATTTATATATGAAATGGCGAAAACCCGAGGTTCCTGGCTCCTAAAAAACCGCATCCCCAGCCGTTACCGTACACCCTCACACACCCACCTTCACCTCACTCGCTACTCACTCACACTCATTCTCACTCTCTTACTCTTCTTCTTCATCTTCATCGTCTTCGTCACCTTCGTTTCAATCACACCTTCTTTTTCAAAATCACATTCTAGGGTTAGGGTTTCCGCATTATGATGTGAAACGCTAGCACGCCTCGTCCACCATCTCCTCCCAAACCCTCCCCTCTGCCGCGATCTCCGCTCCTCCTACCATGGGAAACTGCTGCAGATCCCCGGCCGCCGTGGCCCGCGAGGACGTCAAATCGAGCTTCTCGAACGCAGACCACCATGGCAAGCGCGGTTCCGGGGCTGAGGCTGTCAAACAGAAGGCGCCGATCACGGTCCTCGCTGGCGTGCCCAAGGAGAACATCGAGGACCGCTACCTCGTGGACCGCGAGCTCGGCCGCGGCGAGTTCGGCGTGACTTACCTCTGCATCGACCGTGACACGCGCGAGCTGCTCGCTTGCAAAAGCATCTCCAAGCGGAAGCTCAGGACTGCCGTCGACGTCGAGGACGTCCGCCGCGAGGTCGCCATCATGCGCCACCTTCCCGAGAGTCCCAGCATCGTGTCACTCCGCGAAGCCTGTGAGGACGACAATGCCGTTCACCTCGTCATGGAGCTCTGCGAGGGGGGTGAGCTCTTCGACCGGATCGTCGCCCGCGGCCACTACACCGAGCGAGCTGCTGCCGCTGTCACTAGGACGATTGTGGAGGTTGTGCAGCTCTGCCACAAGCACGGGGTCATCCATCGCGACCTGAAACCGGAGAATTTCTTGTTTGCAAACAAGAAGGAGAATTCGCCGCTTAAGGCTATTGACTTCGGGCTTTCCATATTCTTCAAGCCAGGTACGGCCGTGAGTGAATTTGGATTTCATTGACTGCATTGGGGAAGTTTGGTTTGGAATGGGAAGGTATGTTTGAGTTTGTACTTGATTGGTGGGGTTATTATTTGGAAGACTATGTTGGTCTTTCAGCTGCCTGTGATAGTGTCTAGGCTTAATTTGGATTATTTACACTATAAACACTCATACGGGAAGAAAATAAAAGAAATTGAATTAAATTTGTCTCGTTAGGAAAACTTAAGCTCTTGGAGATGTTAAACCAGAGAGCTTCTATTTAAAGTAGTTAAGTATTATAAATTGTTTACAGCTTACTGGATAAAATCAATTTATTTCTTTTTCTATTACAATTTTTAAGTATATATAGAGAAGTTTATCCAACCAAGGACCTTGTTTAGTGTACTTGAAGTTGGTACGGTTAGGTTTTGTACTGTCTACACTACATTCTGCGCCTGCAGCACAAAAGGAAGTAAGATGGTTGTTTAGTTGGTACGGTCGTTGACACCTAAATTTCCATGCTGTTTTTAACTCAAGCTCTGAACGGCTTCTATGTAATAAGGGTGCCTTGTTATTTATGTTTACTCTTACGGTGATTGGATTTAACAATGTAATTTTGATTGAAAGATGAGAGGGCGCATGCTAAGTGGTCAATCTGTTGTATGATGTTAAAATTGTGGAGTCGGTTGCGGTAATGTAGATCAGCTAACCCTAAGCTTGGCAGTAGCTTTGTTTGTGTTGGATTAGACCATCACTTTTTCATTGTTAGTCCCATTTGTCAATCCTTTTATTTTCCCTTTCTTCTAAACTCTATTGCAACATGTGGGATGAAGTGTAAACTTTATTTCAACTATGCTGGGGTTGCTACCGTTCATTTGGATAAGAAATAAGTACTCTAACACTAAGGTGGATTTTTCTGTGGCTGTTGTATGGTTGTGTTCAAACAAAGTGCGTTTGGTTCTGTTTTGATTGTTGAAATATATTAAGGTTACTGGTAGTAGGCTTAGGCTAGTACTTAGGACTACTAATTAGAGTAGGAGCTCTAGGTTATGTATTAGAGTACCACATTACATACTTCCCATTCAGCGTTATTCATTAGTTCTCTCTCTCTCTCTCTCTCTCTCTCTCTCTCTCTCTCTTTTCCCATCTCTTAACACGGTATTAGAGCAGTATCATTCTTTATGAATGAGGAGGTATTTTTTTGTTGTGTTGAGTTCACCGAACTAGGTTGTACTTGTACATTATCACATCTGTTTCTATGTTGGAATGTATTCTTGAGGAGTTGGCTATTGGTTGAATCTGTTTAGAAATCAGAGTAGAGTTACTTCTGTCAACTCACTGCTGCTGGAAAACTGGAGCATGGGTGATTGTTCTCTGCTTGTGGTGTTTATAGATTCATTAATAATTGATGGTTCTCTCGATGACCTCTGGGTGATATCTTAACATATCCTGAGCAGAAGTTTTGGCTTTCTGTTGACCGGAACCCATCCTGTAGGGTATTATTGTGATGTGACTGTGGCAATATCCCAAAACCTGAGCGCATGTAGACACTGGAGAATGTGTACTTTCGGACATACTTAATTTTGTCGTGTTTGTGTGTGGTGTGGTGGATGTGTGTAGATGGAGCTGCCTGACTAAGGTTGGAGACTGGCCTGGTGTACTGGCTGGTTATGAAAATGGTGATTGGCTGGAGCTCTGGCGAGTTCAGTTAGTATTAATTTCAGATTCAATTTTACTTGTTTTCTCTCTCGGATTTGGCTTTTCTTCTAGCTCTTTGGATATGCGTTGTGTCAATCAGTGTTTGAGGAGGAAAATTGTCATTGCTGACTGCATTTGGGTGGTCACTGGTGTCAATTTTGGCAATGGAAGAGTGGCAAGACCTTGGGACTTTCTATGCAATTATGTCTGTCAGTGTGTGGTCAGTGTGTTGTTCTGCCTAGATTTGGCCTGTATTTGCTATATATGGTTGGTGAACTGCTGCTTCGGCCCCTTTTTGGCATGTTTGGTCTTTCTTTATTTGGTTATTTTGTATATTCGGTATTTCTGTGATTTTCTTAAGCTGTTTGTCGTTGAACTATACTGGTTGAAGGATTGGAGTAATTTTGTGCAGTCTAGCTTGTTAGGTGTATAGATTTTGAACTTTGAAGACTTTGCACCCTAAGAACCCTTTTCCCTGGTTCTTTTATGCTACTGAAGACACTGTTTTGGAGATCAATTGGGAGGTTGCGATGCTGCTGATGAAAAGGCCTGAGGCTCTAGAAACCATCTCATTTTCTTGTTAGGTGTAGCATGGAGACGTTAGGAGCTTTTCTGCCAATTATACTGCCATGTTTTTGTGCTTTGATGGTGTTGTAGGGTTAGGGAGGGTAAAACAATGTTTGGCTTCAATTCTTTAAAACAATGTTATAAATAAATGAGTCTATCTCTTCTGATATTCTTTTTATCTGCAACAAGAAATTTCTCTTCCCGTTGAAAGAGGTCCTCATCATCCCATTCTTCCTCCATTTCCTTTTTTTTTTCAAAACAGAGGACTCTTTGCCTAGTGTTTACCCTCATGGTTTTGGGCAAACACTATGCTGCCACATTGTAGCAGAGTATGGGTTTGTGTAGTGGTACACTGCTGCTTCCTTTACTCGTCTTTTTAGGTCCACCAACAAAGTTTAGGAGAGGGTCTTGTCCTATATTTTCACATTTCCAAAAAGAAGTGTAATTGACTTTTGAGTTCACTGTTTTGAATTTGTGATTATCTTCTGTATTTTGTTTAATTGTCTGTGAAAATGTTGCACGATTTCTCTCCATTCTATGGCTGTCTCATTTGACTTGTTAAAATAATGCTAATTTCTAAGATAATGTTTTTGTGGCTAGTTTCTGAATAATTATTATTTTAAAGGATTTCTCTCCTTTAAATTGTAGACTTCAGAGGGTCAGGTGCGGTTTAATAATTGCTGTGTTGAAAGTCATGAATTTGTGCTTAAAAATACATTGGTATTATTTATAATATCAATTTTTGATATTTCTATAAATTATAAACATCACCAAAACCCCAACACATTTTTACAGCTTTTTTGCTTTAAAGTTTTTTTCTAAGTAATGTTGTAAACAATTTTTGAAAGCAGGGGAATGAATTGAATCTAACTGCACTATTGTTTTAAGATTTTGACTGTTTCTTTCAGAAAAGATCGAAAACAGGGTACAAGAAGAAACTAACTTATCTTTCTTATTGTAATGGGGACATGTTGTAAATGAAATCCAAAAACAAACTTAACGCCCTTTAATGTTGGCTTACTTCCTTGGGAAACACGCTGCCTGTTTGTGAACAGCATTATTATTGAGTATAGACATTAATGTTAGGGTTGACCGTACACCATCTCTTGTTGGCAGTTTACCATCAGATGGCACATTTTATTGCTGTCTACTCATGTTTTAATGTTATATATCTATATATATATATATATATATATATATATATATATATATATATATATATATATATATATATATATATATATCTATATATATATATATTTATTTATTTATCTATTTCTTTCTTTATGTGTGTGTATATATTATTTCATTCTTGCAGTATCTGACTTATTTTCCATAATGAATTGTGTGTAATATAAAAATTTCCAGGTCAGAGGTTCTCAGAAATTGTTGGAAGTCCATATTATATGGCTCCAGAAGTTCTCAAGCGGAATTATGGACCAGAAATAGATATATGGAGTGCAGGAGTAATTCTCTACATCTTACTGTGTGGTGTTCCCCCGTTTTGGGCTGGTATAAATCGTTATATTCTTACAATGCTCTTTATGCATGCCTTTTTTTATACATGCATTGGCATCTATAAACATTCATGTGTGTTCCATTTTCTGTGCTAATACTTGCATGCTTAGACTTTTTGTTCTTTTTCTTTTGGTTTGTGACACATACTATTTTTTTTTCTGGCTTGGTTTTAATCTGCTAGTTGCCTTTTTCTTTTGGTTCAAGCATATTATTAGTTTTGGGATTTTGAGCTTGGTTCTTTTTATTATTTCATTTGCTCGGAAAATGTCTTCTTATTTTGCTTTCCTTGATGTTGATTCTATGCAGAATCTGAGCAAGGAGTTGCACAGGCCATTCTTCGGGGGCTTATAGATTTCAAAAGGGAACCTTGGCCAAGTATTTCTGAAAGTGCTAAAAGTCTTGTTAGGCAAATGTTAGAACCAGACCCTAAGCTTCGATTAACTGCTAAACAAGTGCTTGGTATGTTTATCTTCTTCCATGTTCATTTCATAGTACCACTAAGAGCCTTTTTAAGATCTCAATTAAATACCCAGAAGTTTCAGCAAGTATGATTAATGAAATCAAGTGAATAAAATAAATAGGTAAAAACTATCTCCTTCTGGGTTTTAAATTTTTAATAACTGCTACATCTGTGTTCCTGTATATAAGAAAAACAAAATGAAGATATCTTTGTGGTCTTTCACAAGAAACATAGGACCACTTTTAAATGTATTAATGGCTAACTTTCATTTGTACCCTTAATTTACTGTAGAGTCTATTAATGAGATTTGCACTCATTTCTCATGAGAATGGATGTATTTATTGAGTTATTTAACAAAACAAGTCACACCCCTCGGTTGAACTTTTCTTTGGTAGATTATGAGTAGTATTATTAAATATATGGGTGTTTGAATTTATGACATTATTAATTAAAATAACTAACTTGACTATTTTATTGGCCTTGATGAATTACTATTTGTTTCTCATGTATGGACTAGTGGTAATATATAAGAAACAAATATCTAATTCATCAATATCAATAAAAGTGGTTAAGTTAGTCAATTTTCATTAATAGTATCCCGGCTAAATTGTATTCCAAAAATACTTACAGGATAAACGGTTCAAGTTTATTTAATGACACTATTTATAGAGAGATGTTTTTTATTTTTTTAACAACCAATGGGTGTTGCTTGTCTTGCCAATAACCAAATAAATGCATTCACTCTCATGGGAAATGAATGCATATCCCATTAATTGATTCTACAATAAATCAAGGCTATAGAATGAAAATAGATATATTTGGAAGTGATATGTAGGACATATCAACTAATAGTCTAATTATGGGGTAGTGTTCTAAGTTCTGTGGATATATCAACTATCAAGAATATGGCAATGGCATACATCTAAGTTAATATCGATTCAGTGCTATATTCTCTTTTGTCTCTTCTCCTCCCTTTATACCTCCCATAATTTAAACATGGTATTAGGATGGTATCATCCTTAGTGAACTGTCCTGTCACCGCCACTGTCGAGGTCCCTAAAGTTTGGAGTTCTAATTTCATTTCATGATTCTTTCTTCAAGTGAATTCAATCCCCTTGCATTTCCACTCCCTTTTACCGTGTGTTTCTTCTGGCAAGTTCATCTAGCTTTGTGTTGGGATCCAATTGCAAGGTACAGACCCTGGAATTCCTCGTTTGAAGTATGAGATTCTGGTGTGAGTATTATAAGTCCTTGGACTATACTACTACAATAGCTATTTTTTTTTTCGTTGTGGTTCTCCCAAGGTTCCCATTCGTCAGTAGTTGGTTGTCAGATGTTTCAGCGTAGCTACTTGTAGAGAGTTTTGACTAGTGAAAGGTTTTGACCAATGAGAAAGTTGAGTGAGTGAAATGTTGTAGAGTCTGAGCCATCAAGATGTTGTCTCTTGAGGGCAGTGCTGTGATGTGTTATATTAGGTCCCTCATCAAGTATTGAGATGCACTGTGGAATACTTTTTAACCACATGATTCTCTCCCCTTAACGACTAGTTTTAAGGCTGGTTTCCCAAACTGTTTGGTGCTACTTAATTGGTATCACTCCTGCTGCTTTCTTCAGCTTAGCCTCGCAATTTGCTTACGTGTTTCTGAGAGTTTATTTATTTTGGTCATCTGCTTCATTGATTTGTTCTACCATCAGGACATGTTTGGCATTGTAGGGAGGGACAACACACACATACACATAGATCTCCACATTGGTAAGATATTGTCTGCTTTAGGCTAAGCTCTCACGGTTTTGCTTTTGGTACCACTCCAAAAGGTCTCTTACCAATGGAGGTATCTAATGTGTATATAAATCCATGTCCATCTCTTATATTATCCAATGTGAGATTTTGTTTGTATCCAACATCCTCCCCTCAAACAAAGGACTATGGTTCTTCTACCTCCCCTACAGTGGAAGTCTTCTCTTATCCTCGTGTACACCATGGTTGCCACTTCTCTTTGCTCTCTTTCACGATCTATGATCAAACACAGAGCATCTCTTGCTTTCCATCTCTCATCATTCATCTGGCTATCTGCCACTGGCCACCTGCCATGGCTTCACTTGATCATGCAAGGACGTACTCGACTGAGTCCAATCACCAAACCTGAAGCAAGGGCTCTGATACCAGTTGTAGGGAGGAATAACACACACACACACATAGATCTCCACATTGGTAAGATAATGTCCGCTTTGGGCCAAGTCCTCACGGATTTGCTTTTGGTAGGCCTCCAAGGTATCTTATGTGTAGGGAGGGACTTTGTTTGTACCTAAGAGGCATCTTAGATAATATCAACTCAATCTTTGTTAATATCTTAACCCCATAATTTCAACATAAACATTACTTATGTTGATGACTTTTCAGGACAGATAATAAATTTCATCTATTTTTTCTTGCCTTGCACAGAGCATCCCTGGCTCCAAAATGCCAAGAAGGCTCCTAATGTTCCACTTGGAGATGTTGTCAAGTCAAGGCTTAAGCAATTTTCAATGATGAACAGATTCAAAAGAAAAGCCCTTAGGGTTAGTTCGCTGCATCTTTGGTGGTAACTTAAGCTATTGCTTGTATAGCATGTCGGATCTAAGATTGTACATTTGAAAACAGGTCATTGCTGATTTCTTATCCAATGACGAAGTTGAAGACATCAAAGATATGTTCAAGAAGATGGATAATGATAATGATGGCATTGTTTCCATCGAAGAACTGAAAGCTGGATTTCGAAACTTTGGGTCTCAACTTGCTGAGTCTGAAATTCAGTTGCTTATTGAAGCTGTAAGTATGGCTAATTTCCCCTTTTTCCTCTAAACTATTGTGACTGAACACTAATGTTGTTACTTGTTACTTGCTACAATCATAAATTGGCCGACAAAAAGTTTATATTGTCGATTTGCAAATATAAATTGAAATGGATGGGGCACAATTGTGATATATTTTCCATTATAATTTTGTTTGGGTTTGTTCAGTTACATTTTGAAGGTACTAAGTAAAAATTTTAGGTTTACATTGCTCTTTGTTTTGTGTTTTAATCATTGTATGTTGACAAACAGGTAGGTAGTAAGGGAACACTAGACTACGGAGAATTTGTTGCTGTTTCCCTTCATTTAAAAAGGATGGCTAATGACGATCATCTTCGTAAGGCCTTCTCCTATTTTGACAAAGATGGGAATGGATATATTGAACCGGATGAGCTACGGAATGCTTTGATGGAAGATGGAGCAGATGATTGTACAGATGTCGCAAATGACATTTTCCAAGAAGTAGACACGGATAAGGTGATATTCGGGAGTTATTTCTTTAGATATAGTCTTGATTAGGGAATTGTCGCCTCAAATTCTTGAACAATTGCAGGATGGACGTATCAGCTACGATGAATTTGTTGCTATGATGAAAACTGGAACGGATTGGAGAAAGGCATCAAGGCATTATTCACGTGGGAGATTCAATAGCTTGAGCTTAAAGTTGATGAAAGACGGTTCTTTAAACTTAGGAAATGAGTAGTTGTCTGAGTGTTTGCCTATATTCGATCTGGCTTTCCAAATAGTGTAATATTCCTCCTACAATATGGACTTGGCTTCTTTGTGATGATTATTTGGTTCCACTTTTAGAAGGGTTCCTTTCAACTTGGTGCTGTGAGAGAGTTACGAAGGATTGGGTACGCCAATCATACACGCACTTTGTTACTTGTGTAAAACATGGTGCCTTGGAGCCACTGGTGTGACATGTATGATTCCACTCGTTTTAACCACTCCTGCCTTCTCTTCTGGGTGTGACAATGTTGAATCAAAAACTGTTTAGTGCAGTCAGAATATGTTTATCAAAGTGCGAATATCTTGTACTTCCAATTCTGGACTCTGTTTTGGTCATTCTATCCCTCCTACCACTGACCGATAATGGCCAATGGCCAAAAAACATTTGTTTTCTCCAAGCTGATTACTCCGGAATGCTGACAACATTTATTTTTTCTTGTCTCGTAGCATGACCTGTAAGATATTCTCATCCTGGAACTGTGCAGACATGGAACCGTTGCTGTTGATTTGTGGGTAGACTTCTTGCGTGACTGAGTGCTAGAAAGTACAAGTGGCAGGTTTTGTTGTATCGTTAGACCTGCTCTGTGAATGCATTAAAACAATTAGAGCAAAAATGGTGGGAAGCATGTTTTACCATTGCATTTCCAACACTACTCTGTCTTGAAGATCTTTCCAGAGTTTAGGGCTTTTAGGCTATCCTTCATTAGGAGAGGCTTATCTAAAGATTTCAGTCTTTTCAACCTATGGATCTTCAGCTATTTGATCCATACCAACGATAACCTCTGTAATGGGCCTAAAAGATTTAACTTTAATATCACAATATTGTATTTCATATCCACATTTTAGTTTTTTCTTCCCCTTTGCACTTCGCTTTAAACCCCGTCTTTCCAATTTTTAATTTATTTTGAATTAAATGAGTTAACTAACAAATTCTAATAAATTAATTAACTTACGACATTTTAGAAGCATCATTCATTTACCTTCTCCATAAACGATAATATTTTATGTTCTTGATTTTATTACATTTGAATTTCAATTTTCTATTTGCTTAAATACAGTTTTATCTAAACTTTAATCTTATGTTACTGTTAATGTATTTATAATGTATATATACCATAATTAATAATGCGAATTTTGTATCCGTTTTTATAGACTCATCATTCTTTTACTTTGCGGAAATTACAAGTGCTTTTATTGTATAATTATAATATTAAAAAACTAATAAAAGATTTATAATTGATTGTTATGTAATATAAGTTTTAATACTTACTATAATAATTACAACTATTTTATTATAGCAAACACATGCCAATACAGCTGTGCTTTATTATATTTTTCTTCAAGTAATTTATTCCTATCATATTACGTGGTAAGAGCTGGAAACAGGCTCGGTGTTTTTCCTTATTTTATTCTCACCTTTTGGCATTACAAGGAAAACAGAAAGAACATTAGCAGAAGAACTATCTAGCAAAAAATTTGGCATGTTTCGTTAAAGATGACTAAATAACCATATTTATACTAAACTATGGACAGTTTGCTTTCTTATTCTTTTAAAGGTGTTTTCTTTATTCTATAAACAGATTTTTAATTTCTTAATATGCGTATTTGTCTTACTTGTTTATTTAAAAAATAGAAAGGCTTTAAACTTACTTCAATAAGAAAATTTTATCTACTTTTAAATTTTTTAAAAATTATTTATTTTAAATTTAGAGAAACTAATTTTATATCAGCATCTCCCTTGTTTTTGCAAGAACATAAACATATTTAAGAAACGACGTTGTTATACTGACATTCACAAATTTCTTTAGTTGACCTTTTATCAGAACTCATATTTGAGAAAAGGTGGAGACTTTCGAAGAAAGGAGGCAGCGACTAGGGTTCTCCATGGCAGAAAGGGAAAAACGAGAAGAGAACGAAACTGAAGCAAAATAGGTGAGTAAACTTTAGATCTATGTTTTATTGTATGTTCTATGTGTTGATTTCTTACAGTACAGATGAAAAATATGAAACCCCATATATATAGGGTTTACCTGGTAGAGGGAAAAAGGGAAAACATTAAAACTCTAACGGATTCTAACGGTCCCAATAGCCTCCCCTCAAGCGGAATGGTGTATGCTCACTAATCCGAGCTTGGGAACGATGGATCGAAACCTAACTCGGTGAGGAAACTTAGTGAAAATGTCGGCTAACTGTTCATCTGAGCGAATGGGGAGAAAGCGCAAGAGATTTGCTTGAATCTTTTCACGTACAACATGACAATCCATGTCTATATGTTTTGTCCTTTCATGGAAGCTCTGATTATGAGCTATCTGCCTAGCAGTTTTGTTGTCACAGTAGAGGGCAACAATGGCAGCAGTCTGGACATGAAGGTCTTGAAGTAGGTAATAAACCCACTGTATCTCACACACGGTAGTAGCTAATGCCCGGTATTTAGCTTCAATGGAAAATCTGGAAACAATGCTTTGTTTCTTAGATTACCACGAGATAAGGGAGGAACCAAGGAAGATGCAGAAACCCATAGTAGATCTTCTAGTGTTGGGGCAGGTTGCCCAATCTGAGTCACTAAAAGCCTTTAACTGAACCTGTGAGTCAGTAGCAAAGAAGTGTCCTTTTGAAGGATTGGACTTGATGTATCTAAGGACATACAAGGCCCGATAGTGGTAGTCCGTAGGTGATTGCATAAATTGACTTAACAAATTAATAGAAAAACATAAGTCAGGTATCATATTGGTGAGATAGAGTAACTTCCCTATTAACCTTCGATAGGAGTTGGGATTGTCCAAATAGCTTTCTGTCTTATATAGAGAGTTGGTATCACTTAGAAATGGGGTAGAACATGGTATGCATCCCAGCATCCCTATTTCTTCAAGAATGTCTAGAGCATACTTCCTTTGACAAAGATGAATACCCTTCTTAGATCTGGCTACTTCAAAGCTTAGGAAGTACTTAAGTTCTCCTAGATTCTTGATCTGAAATTTGTTGTGTAAGAGACCCTTTATGTGATTAATCTTTGTCATAGAACTTCCTGCCAGAATAATGTCATTACATAAACAAGGAGAGTTGTGAAATATGCAGATGTTCTTTTAATAAAGAGTGAGTGATCGAACTTAGATTGAATGTAATCAACAAAAATAAGGAAAGAAGATAATTTTTCAAACCATTGCCTACTGGCTTGTTTCAGTCCATACAGGGACTTAGTGAACCTGCAAACCTGGTCCTTTTCATGGATTTGTAGACCAGGTGGTGGCTCCATGTAAACTTCCTTATTTAGATCCCCATGTAAGAAGGCATTGTCAACATCAAGTTGGTGTAAAAACTAGTTTTTTGAGGCAGCAAGAGCAATAAGTAATCTGAGAGTAGTAAGCTTAGCAACTGGGGAAAAGGTATCTAGAAAATCTATTCCTTCTTGCTGAGTATAACCCTTAGCTATTAGGCGGGCCTTGTGTCTTTCTATGGTGCCATCAACTTTGTATTTGATCTTGTATACCCATCTACAACCGATGGGAGATTTTCTCGGAGGTAACTGGATTAGATATGAGGTATTATTGTCCTGTAAAGCTTTGGTCTCTTTTTGCATAGCATCTGACTACTCATGTATGGTCTTGGCTTCATCATAGGAATGAGGTTCATTGTTGGCAGTTATGGCCAAAGTGTATTTCAAGTGTTTATCAGATAAAGAGTCATAAGACAATACATCAGAGATGGGATAATGAGTTTTGATATTATTTTTCACACATAAGGATTGATTAACCTAGTGTATGTAATCATTTAGGTACCCAGGAGTTCTTTTAACTCTGGTGGATTTCCTGTGATGAAGATTTTCCTCACTTCCAGCAGAGTCATTGTTGTTGCTGCTGTCAGTATCACCCAATTCAGTATGCCCCTGGTCATTGTTAGCCCTTTCAACTGGTATCTCAATATTCACAGAGTTGTAGCTGCATAAAAAATCATTAAGTAGGGTAGTTCTGTCTTCTTCTTTATTGTTGATATCTCTACTATTTTGGTGGTCTTTATAGGGAAAAACATTTTCATAGAACACAACATTTCTACTTATGAAGAGCTCCTAGTATTGATGTCAAGAACAATATAGCCCTTGACACTAACTTTATAGCCAAGAAAGACTCCTTTTCTAGCTTTAGAATCAAATTTACCTCTGTTGTTCTCAAGTGTAGAAGCAAAACATAAACATCCAAAACTTTTTAAATTGAGATAAGTGGGAGGTGTACCATACATTATATCATGAGGGGTTTTTCCATTTAAAATATGAGAACGAAGCCTATTTATGAGATATATAGCATGAGTCACAACATAAGACCAATAGACATTAGGAATATTTGATTGAAAAATAAGGCTACGGGTTGTATTTAATATGTGTTGATGCTTGCACTCCACAACAAAATTCTGTTGTGGAGTTTCCACACAACTTCTTTGGTGGTCAATGCCATGGGAGTTGTATAGAGTAACATAGTTAAACTCAGGTCCATCATCAGATCTAACAATTTTAACTGTCTTATTGAACTGATTTTTAATTCTAACAATACAATTATGCAATAAGTATCTAGTTTGGCTTTTATTCTGCATTAAGAAAGCCCATGTATGTCTGTTGTAGTCATAAACTATAGTAAGAAAATATTTATGACCATGAACAAAGGGAGTGGAAATAGGACCCTATATATCACAGTGAATAATTTCAAAGTATTCAATAGACAGAGAAGCACTTTTAGGAAAAGGCAATTTATGTTGTTTAGCATAATGGAATATATCATAGACAATATCGAAATTCATTTGTACATAAGGGAAATTTTTACATATTTGTTCAACAACCTTGTGTCCAGGATGACCTAATCTATAGTGCCACAAGTTTACATCAACACACTCATAAGAGAGAACAAATTTATGAATGAAATCTTTATTAGAAATAAGAAAAGATTGTAAGTAGTAGAGACCCTTACAGACATTAGCATACCCAATCATCTTCAATGTAGAGTTGTTCTTTATCTGGCACATCTCAGAAGAAAATGTTAGAGTGCAATTCAAGTCCTTAATTAATCTTTGAACAGAGATCAAATTAAAGAAAAAATCAGGAATATATAAGACATTAAAAATGATAAAATATTTAGAAAACTCAATAGTTCCTGCATGTGAAGTAGTGATAGTAGAATTGTTTAGAAGTTTGACATATATAGGTCTAATTCTATAAAAAGTGACAAAGTGTTTTTTCTCATGGGTCACATGGTCAGTGGCCCTAGTGTCTATAATCCAAGAAGAAGTACCTTGTTTGTCTTCTGTTGTGTTTCTTTGAACTTGATTGATTTTATGTGAAGAATCATCAGCCTTTTCTATCATTATGAGTAATTTTTGCATCTGTTCTGGGGTAAAAGAATTGAAAGCAGCACTGGGGTTGACTTGTTGAGTGGGTTGTGTATATCCAAGGGCAAAGTCACCCTTACACATGTTGGCAAAATTCCAATTACTCTATCCCTTGTGTCTTGATTATTGTCATTCTTCTTGTACCATGGTGGATAACCATGGTTAAAATAACATTCATCCATAGTATGGTTCATTTTGTGGCAATGGGAGCACTGTTTTCCATAATTGGGATTTCTCCCTCTTCCTTTTCCTTGGCCACGCGACCCTATACCTCGTCCCTGGTTTTTCCAGGTCTGTTCAGGTTGATTTTTCCAAGTCTGTTCAGGTTTCCAATGGTTGTGCTTGTTAGTGGTGTTCACCAGAATCTTGCTCTCAGTATTCTGGTTGGTGCTCCCATTATGTTGTCTTTCTTGTCTATCTTGTTGCATGATGAGAGAGAAGACACGTTTAATGTTGGGAAAAGGTTCCATTAGAAGAATTTGAGTCCTCACATTGTTATAAGTGTCTTTTAACCCCTTTAGAAAACAGATAACATGTTCTATCTCTCTGTATTTGAGAGAGATTTTGGACAGATCACAACTATAATGAATGTCACAGGTGCAACAAGGTATAGGTCTAAGGGATTCTAGTTCTTCCCAAAGAATTTTTAAATTTGTAAAAAGTTGGATTACATTTCTTTCTCCCTACTTAATTGAGTGAATATCTTGGAGCAAGTCAGAAATATGGAAGTAGTCACCCTTTGAGAATCCTTCTTTTAATTCATCCCATAACTCTTTGACATCTTCAACATATATCACACTTTCTGCAATTTGTGCATAAAGTGTCTTTATAATCCAAGAAAGGACCATCATATTGCATCTTTCCCATGCATCAAATAAGACATCGTTTCTTTGAGGCTTCTTGATTGATCCATTTATGAATTTAACTTTGTTTTTGGAAAATAGAGCCCTTTTCATGCTTATGCTCCAAGAGGAGTAATTAGTCTCATTTAAAACCTGAGATATAAGGGTTTTGACATTTTCATTTTGACTTTCTGCTTGACTTCAGTTTTCATTATTTTAGGTTTTTTTTTTTTGTAAAATATTAATATACTATAATTCCAATATAATTAATTATCATTCTTATTACTACCAATATCATCTTAATAACTACTATAATTTATTATAATTATAATTAGCATTTGTCTTCGTATTAGTAATTTATATTGATATATTGAAATTGTATTATTGGAAGGTGGTTGCGATTTTGATTTATGCTGAAAAATTGAAAAAGTTAATGACAATTTAAACTAATAAAACGTATGCTGTAATTAATGTTGATAGAATACAAATATATAAGTGACTATTTCAAAGACATATTTAATAAAAGAGTTTGATTTATAACAAATTAAATAAAACAACATTTATTTCAACTTAATATTTATAATAGGTCTAATGTCTCAATAGTCATGCTTTTAATTCAAAATACCCTTGTGTTACTTGAAGAACTTTTTAAATTAATTATTATGGTTTAATACTTTAAAAAAAATTAAAAAGAAATTAAATTTGTGTCAAAGTACTTTTATATTGTTATTTTTCGTTTGTGTGAATCGTTTTCGATATTGAGGGATAAATTTTATGTTATAGGTTATTACACTCTAAATGGAAAAATATCCTTATGGGATGGATTATCAAATAAATTTTAGCATGTTATCGAATTTTTCGTCTTTTATAAATGAGGTTGCGAGGGAGATTTGACTATAGTGGATATCATATGCTCGACACATTGTTATGCAAAGATGCAAATGTGGTCATATTCGTATACAAGTAAGATGCAAACATTTTCAAAGTTGATGGACGTTATTACTACCTCCTATGTTGACTTTGTTGATTCATAATTTTTGTCTATAAATATGTAAAAAAAATTCACTATCATGCATATATAAAATGAAATGTTGTTTTAGTAGAAACATTACATCAAAAGTCCGTCCAAAATAATTATATAATAAGGGATACTACTATGATAAAAGTTATCCAGATGAAGAGGAGCATTTGCCAAGAGCATTCCTGCCATGAACACTCCTAACACTTCTCCTAGTCGGTGAATGTTCTTTAGTGGATGTTTGAGCTAATTCTAGGAGTTCATTTGTATGAGTGTATGCTACAGTCTCCTTGGTGGCTTCCTGACAAGAGATCATCTCCTATAAGATTATGGCCATCTGCTTCACTGTACCCTGCATTGTAACGGTCACACATAAATAAATAAACAATCATAACAAAATGTATGATAAACATACCAACAAACCAAAAGGTGAAGGTGATGTACAAAGATGTCGCACTTCATCTGAAATATTAAGTTGGAGTCTAGGAGCAAGATTCAGTTGGTCTTCATCGACAATAAGAATAATGTATGGGTGGGATATCCTCATAAACCACTAAAGGTAACTATTAAAGGTAACTATTAACATAGTCAGATGAGAATCTGGTGATGAACAAACCCCTAAGAACGTGATGTACAAAGTGCAACCACGAATCATTGATGGCGACTATGTCCTCATCTCCAACAACCATTGGGTCTCGTGTGATCGACTATTGAAACCCGAACTGCCACAACACATGCTTAGGAAAATGTCGACAAAGCATGTCACTAATCCTGATCCATCCAGAAAACATACATATATGATATAAAGGACGAGTCTTCCGATGTGACTCATAAGGGTACTAGATGACTACATCATATGTCAGTCCATCCAAGTGTGCCCTAGCCTCTACGAGGCTAGAACCCTACCTCGACACGTACTAAGCAACACATGGTCTTCTTCTTCATAAGAAGACACAAGAAGCCTCCTTCCCATCACATGGAGGTGCCCATATATTCAACTCTAGAAAACAAAAATTAAATAATATTTCATCATCCTCATCGAAATAATTAAAGCAAATTAAAGTGCAAAGTATATGTGTACTTGTAATAGAGTCAAATATCCCTCCATTTTCCTTGTTGAAGCCAAGCTGACATCTTCTAGCTGCTCATACAAATACACTAGTACAACAATGCCCCAAGCATATATCGACCACAAGCGTCTATGTCTTTAAACAACAAGATGTAAGACACGTTAATCAATGTGGCAGTCTTATTAGCAAATATAGTGCATCCAACAAGATGCAACAAATATGCCCGATCATCGTACTTCCATTACTGCTTCTCGTAGTGCTTAGTATATATGTCTCTAAGTCAACTCAATCTGACTTTTGCACCGTGAGCTGCCGTAAACTCAACACCAGCTCTCCTACTATCGATGCCTAGAAGCTCGACAATAGCGCATCAACATTCTTCAAAGTCCAGTTCCTCTAGATCACATAACTATCCTAGAATCGGGAGGTACAACAAGGATGACACATCATTGATAATCATTGACATCTCACCCTATAGGAAGATGGAAACCGTTGGTCTCAAAATGAAATCTTTCCACGAATGCCAACAGTAGAACCCTACTCGTGTAGTCATATGAGATTTCTACTAGAGGCATCAAATCAGAACCATACACGATTTATCTAATGCCCTTGACACAGAACCCTAATTTATTTATCTTCTTTCCGTGGAGATCAACTTGATCTCCCTTGATCCTACACAATAATGTTTAATATAAAATTTATTTCAACTAAACAATAACCATTAAAATTAAAGTTTCCATTTACCGAACCCTGCCATATCGCATAAGCAACATGGTTTACGTAATGTGTTAGTACTGAAGGATCTACTGGACCTCCTACAAATCCACCTTCAAGAACATCCTGATGCTCCTCGTCCTGAACATCATACTCCTCAAGTGCATGATCCTGAATTGCATTCTCCTCAAACCGGACATCTCCATGCTCCTCAAGTAAACATCAGGTTGACATTCTCCATGCCTTCTATGAGTATAAGCAGTTGGTATCCTTCTCCCACCTTACAATGATCTCTCTCCATAATACAAAAAAATGCACCTCAAGTACGAACCATACTTATTCTAATTTTTTTTATTAAAAACGTTATACAAAATATAATCATTTCAAATAATTATACAATCATAACATCTGATTATATTATTAAAAAATATTCAATTTGAAAACAATTTTTTTAATTCAAATCAAATTAACTAATTCAATAATATAATCATGTCATTATAAAAATAAATAATACATTATTACAAAAAAACTTAAAATTCTAAAAAATTATAAACTTTTTAAATAAATATTAATTAATTATAAAAAAAAATATTTATTTTAAAAAATAGTTAATTAAAATATTTATGCAATTATAAATTCCTAAAATTTCATTAAAACAATTAGCAAAAATATCTTAAAATTATAAAAAAGTTAAAAACTATAAATAAATAAAAAATTAAATTCTATAAATTATAAAAAATTTAAATAAATATTAAATTATTAAAAACAATTGATATTAATTCAAAATAAATTTAATTAATTAAACATTTATATAATATAAAGTTCTAATATTTCATTATAAAAAAAATAACAAAATATCTTCAAATGAAAAAAAATGAAAAAACTATAAAACAAATAAAACATTAAATATTTCAAAACAAAAACATTTAATAAATTTAATTAATTCATTGATATATTATTACAAATAAAAAACTTTAAATTCTGTAAAATTAAAATAAATATTAAATATTTATAAAAAAATTATTTAATTCAAAGTAAATTTAATTAATTCAAATATTTATATATTTATAAAATCCTAATATTTCATTAAGAAAATAACTAAATATTTTAAAATTATAAAAAATTTAAAAACTATAAAACAAATAAAACATTAAATAATTCAAAACAAAAAAATTAATTAAAATATAATTAATAATTAATTAAAATAAATATATATGCATCAAATAATAAAATTTTATTAACCATAAAACAAATTATAATCACATAAAATTTAAAAAATTATAAATCCTATTTAAAATAAAATGAAATCATTAAAAATAAATAAATTAAAATTCAAATCACTGAATCCGATTTGATAACGTGAGAAAACCTTTATCGAAGGTTGAAAATCTAATCCGATGAATATTGAATTGATTTTCGATATCGGATAAAAGCCTTCTCGCGTTTCTAATTCCTTGCGTTTCTTTACTTCAAAACAATTTATATATAAAAATCCTAATACACATGCAACTTATTTCTACGTCTACAAACATGCTATAATGAAAAAAAATTAAACAAAGGAACAAATGAAAATGAAGAAACCTTGAACAACAACGACAATGTAGGAAGAATAAGTTGAAGAAATGAAGGAAGAAATGCAGTGAATGCACCAAATACAAGAAGAAGTTGAAGCTAGAAGCTGGATCCACGAACAAGAAGAAATTGGATATGTGTGGAGAAAGCTGGAGAAAGTAAAGAAGAAAGGAATGCGATAAATGACCTTCAAAAACAAAGAAAAAACTTGAGATCCGAAAGAGAAAAAGAAATGCGTAAACAATAAATAAATTTTAGAGAAAAAAAAAACTATTAAAGAATCGTTTTTATTACGGTTCAATTATTATATAATAATAGTAAGTTAACATTCTCACTTTTAATCAAACTACCAGAAGTTCGGTCATACTCCAATAACCCAAATATTAAATTAATTAAGCATCAACCTAATCAAACTAATGTTTTAATTAATTATTAATTACAGTAGCAGCACATGCTATGAAATATTGTGATAAACCAAATCGTTCACATTTCCATATTTATTCCATTTTGAAAAACAAAATGTGACTGATATGATTGTTTTCTGCTGATACACGTTTTTATCAGAGAATATATATATATATATTTATACAGTATAAATTTCATTCTCTTTATATTAATGGGATCTAAACTACCACACATTCTTTGAAGCTTATAAAGTAAACCCTTTTATTCTTCATTAAACCATGTTGTGCCTAAAAGCATTATAAACATATTATATTAACATATTGCATCAATCAGTGCTAATCTGACTTTGACTACCGAAAGGAACCAAACAATTTTAGCAGGTGATTAACGTAGGACTAATCATTCTTGTGCTTTCGAAAAAGTCACTTCTTATGTTTTCCTTCGTTTTCAAGGCTTGTGAGACTTTAATATACTTTTTATAAACTTTATGCATAACTGATTTTTAGTATTCAAATGTAATCTGTTGACTATAGTTCTTTTTTATCTGATAAAATAAAGTCACTGTAAACACACGAAAATCACCTTTGTAAACTGCATGACCCATGCATATAATAAAATCAAGTCTTTCACACCACATCTTTTGTCACATAGTTCAAGCTTTTAACATTATGAGAATGTAAAGTCAACAAATTGTATATGAATTTCTAACCTTACTTTTATAACATTAATGGTCTCTTACAAAACACTATTTCTTTCACAAGTTTCAGTAAAATCAGTTTAGGGGATTAGTTAAGAATAAATTTCATAACTAAAAGAATCATTCAATAATTTTTTTTTCTCATTTTTTTTTGTAATTTGTAAAACCAGCGTAACAGTAACAACTTGCATACAATTAGGTACATAGTATTTAATATCTAATTTTATTTTTTTTTAAAGATAGACTTTAATCTTAACTCAATTTTACTAGACTTATAAATTGATGTATTATAAACTCATATTATATATCAACATAGAAGAAAGTGACTACACTTATGTCGGAATTTCTTGAAATTTTTAGTTTTAGAATTAACAAAAATCCTTTAAGAAGGACCGAAAAAGAAGGGAATCATTAGAAGACTAAGAGGAAGAATGATCAATAATTTCACGTTGCGCCTCTTCTTGAAGGATAAGGAAAACACTTTACCAATAGATGAAAGAAGGTCGAAAAGAAGAATACACTAGTGCAGTCAAGGAAAATGATAGTGGTTATTTTTGTCCATTGGCAGCGGTTCCTGAACCGAGACATATACAGACGAGACAAAAAGGGATAGACTTTTATCCTCGGTTATGAACCGAGACAAAAAGGTGAAGGATTTTGCTCGGTTCATAAGTAACCGAGGCAGTACAATTGTTCCTTTTTTTATTTTTCTGAAGGTTTTTTTCCTTGGTTCTTGCTGAACCGAGGCAATATCTCGGACTCTATTCCCTCCTTTGGAACCTGAACCGAGGTAACAAAAGTGGTTTTTACTTTTTTTTTGCGCCAAGATTTATGCCTCCATTGTGACTTGAACCGATGCCATAGAGGGCTTTATGCCTCGGTTATGGTTACAATCGAGGAATAGTCCCCTGTTTTTTTAAGAATAGGTTTGTTTCTGCAATATTCCCAACTATAGAAAGAGACCTGCATATATTTAACAACTCAAAACAGTCCAGAACAATCCAAAAATATATATTTTCTATAAAAATTATATTAAAACATAAATCCATTCAATGTAATCATAAATCAACTTCTTAGAAGTATAAATCAATTCAATGTATTCATAAATTAACTTAGAAGCATAAATCATTCCAATGTCCAATGTTAAACTAATAATAAATATGGTAAGGTAGAACTTACTATATTCTAATATCTACATACTATTATACAATTGAATTATATATTTAGCCAGTACTTTCCTTATGAGTTTAAGTGACTTCTCTAGAATTAAAGTAATAAAATTGAATCTATGCATAGAATACAATAATTTCAATTATGTATATGAAATCTCTAAACTATAGAGAAAATAAAATTCAAACCAAAATATTATTGTTTCCTATGGTAACATGTGCACGAATAATGGTCATCATCCAATACATAATGTAGTAACCACACTCATGTGACCCAGATTGTCTATTACACTACAATATATCATCATAATTATAAAATATTAAGTAACATCATTGGAATGATACAAAATGTAACAATGTATGAACTAACATACCAAACCTTAAGGGCCAACCATGCAAGCTATTTAGCTTTAGCAGTTGATCTCCCAAATAACATCGTATGTGTTGGAAGGGAACTATTTAAAAAAAAAATGCTTTAGCATACATTTATATAACAAAGAAAATTCAAACATTGAGTTTCTTATCAATCTACTACTTGTCTAAGAGGGTTGGGAGGAGACTTGTTCAATGAACAAAACCATACAATAGTGTTCTCTGGTACTAAGATCACAAGTAATTGCCAATGACGCCTGAAATTGGTAATAACTTAATTGTCATATACTAAAATCATAAAGGAAACTTTAAAGTTAACAAACTTCCCTTACCCAAGTATATAAGGGAGAAAATATATCTCCTTCCTCGTTACAAAGCAGTTGGTGATGTATGCTTGGATGTCATCAAATCTATTTCCTTCATGAGTCATTTGAGATTCAATGAACCCATATACATCATTGAACCCCATCTTTTTACTGACACCAAACATATACCTAAAATCAAGAAATGATCTGATATAAGTAACTTGATAAATCAATTTTATATAAAAAAGTTCTCATAAACATCATCCACAACTGAATGAGTGAAATATTAATCTCTTCTCTCCCTGACGCAAGCTCCTTAACATCTTGTTGATGCAAGTACAATGGAATCTTAGTCTTTCTTCCAAATTTAGTAGAATCCCATGGTACAATCATCGGCGCATGTGCAATGATGTTACAAAGCTCGTCTAACACACCACGAGGGTCATCCTCAGATAAATTAGTCTTCTTCGGTGTAGGACTTCCCTATTTTTCTAGTTGTTTTTACATAAAAAAATGATTGTTTTAACGTCAATAAGAAGTAAAATTTAAAATTGAGAAGTATATAGTAGAGTCTTTACTAGGGGGTCAGATACAGCACCAACCAAATGTCTAGGCTAGGCCGCAAAGCACTTAATTGCCTGTTCCACAATGACAAACTCCTTGTAGGCACATGAATAAAGGCATCTGGAACAACAACTTCATCAACCATGACCTTGACCTCATCTTCTCCTATCTCCATACCATGCACTACAGTGGCTGCCTCATAGACTCTGCCATGAGCCACTAGCATGGTCTCGGTAGGAGAGAGAATATATAGTTGACATGAACGAGTGTCGTCCATGTTGTCCCTTGGGACACCGACAACTGAGCAACTTCCTTTGTCGCTTCTACCTGTCAAATTTGTTGAGATTGTTACAGGAAGAAGAACGTGGTTCTTGACTTTGAGGGTGTCTCAAAGGGGTTGACAGTAGAAGAGGATTGTTCTTGCTACTTGTTTGTTTGTTGTATTGCTGATGGACAAATTTATGATCACCAAAATATGATGTCACAAACTTGTTTTACAATCGGCAAGTATGACCGAATCGTTCAAGTAATAAACTTGGTAAGACCAAGTATCGTTCTCCCAAAGGACTCACGGCCTAGTTTAATTGTGTGGTTTGTTGATTAGCTAAGACTTAAGAACGAAATAATTGAGGTTTAATATGCAAAACAAAAAATAAACATGTATGCATGAGTTTTTGATCAATGGCAAAAGCAAAAGATAAACACTTTCAATGAAATATATGAATGAATATGTTGTTGGGGGTCAATTTCATCTCATCCACTCTCATATATTTTAGGAATTCAACATTCAAATCATCATTGTTAATGCCACTCTCTAATGTACCTTTCTAGAAGGCTTCTCCCTAATCACGAGTTCATACAATTCCTAGCATTCCTAATGATCAGTTCATAAGTGCAGGAGCTTAACGACAACCAACATAATATTGGGAGAAATTCCCCGGATCTAGACTTCCCCGTACGTGCCCGTATCGACAAAACCAATAATCATGCATCGAATGAGTTAAACAATGCAAGCATTAAGCAAAGAGGAAAAACCCTAACTAATGATGAAAGAAAGCATAAGTCTTAATTAAAAGATGCAAGCATAAATTCCATATATGAGAGCTTCAAGAGATTACATTGATTCCCCAACAAACATACAAGGTTTAGTTCACCATATTCATGGTGAACCTAGATGAATAACAATGAAAGAATGAAAGAATAAACCCTAAAAAGGTGAAGAGGTAGCCTGAGCATCCAAGATCCTCCTTCAAAGGGGTGGAAGAGAGAGTGTTTGCCTTGTTTCTGCCAAAGATACAAACTCTAGGACGTCCTAAAGCTTATATACTATTCTAAAATTACAAAGGATCTAAGCCCAAGCCCATAAAAGTGCCAGAAAACAAGTCCAAGCCCATTAAGAATGGCGCTCAGCGGTAAATACCGCTCAGCGGTGACTGCGCGTCTTGTTTCTTCCCCTCAGCGGCCATTTTGCCCCTCAGCGGACCTCCCGTGACCTCCTGAGTGCCGCTCAGCGGTAAAATGCCGCTGAGCGGTGCTTTCGGCTTCTCCTTTTGCACTCTTTGATTCCTTTTCTGATTCCATCTCTCTCCTTCTTCACTTCTTTCACTAAATTCACCTTAAAACCTGCACAAAAACACTTAAATCAAGCATAAACCTGTCCAGCTCTCTTATTTCTGAAAATATAGATAAAAGCATGATTTCAAGCTAGTTTTTAAGTATAAAGGTTGCTTTTAGTATAAATTTTAAGCATGAAAATAACAGTTTTTCAACTTTGCTTGTCCTCAAGCAAACAAAATGTAACTCAATCTCCAACCAATTCATATGATGGTTCACTCATTCAAAAATTCTCTTTTTCAAGATAAGTAACAACTTCACTCAAACTTATGACCAAGAGTTCATTCAAGATGTGCACATGCTTTAGTGTTCACAAATTCATTTAAGTTCCAACAAATGCTATTTTTCATGAATGATCAATCAATTAAGCATGGATGTTCATGTGCTTATGGAATATTTCCTCACTAGGTAAAGTGTTTCACTCAACACACAAGTGTATAAGAGGTAAAGTGTTTCACTCATTCACTCCACTATCACAATGTCACATGAATCAACTTTGCCTTTCATTTTACCACAATCAAAAACATTCACAAGCATGCATCATCACAAGGACTTTTCAATGGCTTATAATGTGGCTGGGCTAACAAGAAAATTGGTTTTTCTGGATCACAAAATCCTTGAGTTAAGAGAATCATATCAACACAATCATCTTATTCATTCCCAACTTTCTTTTGCCTTTGCATTTGCATTGAGCTTTGCTTCTTTTTCTTTGCTTTTCTTTTTCTTTTTCTTTGCATATTCTTACTTTTAGCTCTTAGCTCAATGCTTTTCCTTTTTCATGTTTTCCCAACAACCCCAAACTTGAACATTTAACAATACCACATAATATCTTCTACTTAACTCAAGGTAAAAATTTTCAATCAAGGGTTTTCAGTGTATGTTCAAGGCCAAAGGTTCAAAGGATAGAACACAAAGTGTTCTCTTTTAGTAAGCTAACTTTATGAATTTGGCCAATAAAAAGGGTTCCAACAAATGGCCTTGATCACATGATGCAAAACAAGCAATTGATTCAATCATAGAAAACCTGGGCAAAGTCATTCAAGCTTCCAAAGTAATAGCATTCAATCAATAATAACTCTGGAGCTCAAAACGTCACATATAAGCTCATTCACATTTGACATACACATCCTGCTTAATTTCACAATCACAATCATGATATCATGCATTTGTTCACAAAGCTTGTGAATCACCTGTATAAGCATTTTATGTGCACATCATCTCAACATCAATCAATCAATAAGCATCATCAAGCATTACTTATCAAACAATCACAGTTAATAGCAAACCATCATAAGAAACCAGGTGTTCAATAGAGTACATCAAACCCTAATCTAAAAACAAAAACAAATTAGTTCAAAAAACTTAAACCACAAAAGCATAATCATATGATAGCATTCATCAGTAAATGCTATCTCAGCTCCTCATCAGTCTGAGCTGTCCTCTGTATCTTCCTCTTCCTCCTCATCTTCATCATCATCAAATGCATCCTCCTCCTCAGCTTCATCTTCTTCCATGTCTCGAGCTGAAGCTTCAGCTCCTCCTCCATGCAATGGTTCTTCTGGCCAATCTACCACATTATGGAATTCATCCATAGTCCACCTGTGGGCTGGAGGTGTATCATACATCCCCACTATCATCTCAGCCGTGGCCACCTGCCCTCTGTGAATGGACTGCAACTGAGCACCTATAAGAGACATATACATGTCCCTCATCTGGAATGGTTCTGCTTCATGTGTATCAGCAGATGTCCGGCTCTGTGCTGGCCCTCTCTCTCTACGAACCTGGCGTGGTGGAACTGGCTGAGCTACATCCTCACCTCCACAGTACTGTCTGTAATAAGCCTCATCTATAGCTTTTCTTGGCCTCTCAAATGGTGGAACAGAAGTGTCCACCCCAGCTAGCTTGCAAAGGTGAGTGATCAAAGAAGGATGTCCTAATGGTGCTTTGTTGTTTGAGGTGTTAGCACACACACTAATCTCATCAGCTATCACCTGCCCAATATTAACATTCAAATTTCTGATAGCACAGTAGATGAATAGTGCCCGGCTGAGAGTGATATCTGACACATGTGAACATGGCTGAATGTTGGCATGAGAAAATGCCATCCAATACTTTGCAAGAGGAGTCAAATCTGTCCTCCTAATGTTAACCACTGAGCCAGATCTATTCCTTTGGAAGTGTCCTCCAGGTATACACAGCACTCTCTCCACATCCTCAAAATCAGCACCTTCCTCCATGCAAAGGGCAAACTGGCATTGCTCACCAGCCCACACAGTATCCAGGAAGTTGTTGATAGAATCAGGATCATACCTGATAGCATGGCCTCTGACATAGCCCAAATAATTCTCAGCTGGATAATCACCAATCTTCTTTGCATTGGTGTAAAATTCCTTTACTACAGCTATGTTGGCAGGTGCAGGATAAGTGGCTAGCTTTCCCCAATCATTCCCTAACACTTGCTCTCCAAATTGAGGAGCAAAGTTAGGTATCATTCCAACCTTTCTCTCCATCAGAAGTCTCCTGTCCTGAACCACCCTAAAGTGCTTCTCATGTTTCCTAGAGAGGAACCTGCTATTATGGGGTTGCTCTGGTTCCTTTTCCTTTCTCTTGGTTGCCATGGTTTTCAATCTCTTTCCTGAAGAGGATGCCATTCCTGCATTCAAACACAGAACATGATGTTAATCATTAGTAAAACACAGAACACAACTCCTTTCGAAGCTAAACCACCGCTGAGGGCCAGAATTTCCCCTCAGCGCCACCAGTGCCACAACCCAACACGCAACAAACCAGAAAAATCAAATCTGGCAGAGTGCCGCTCAGCGGCAGTTTACCCCTCAGCGGTAACTCTGCAGATTTTTGAAAAACCTATTTTAAAGCTTTCCTAACTCCACCCAAATGCAATTTTCAGTTTTCCAGTTCATAATCAAGCAGTTTAATCGGTTCAAACATCAAATATATAATCAAATCATGCATATAAATCAAAACCCCTAAATATTCATGCTTTGACAATCACATTCAAATTCAAGAACCCTAGAATGAACAAAATGCATTTTACTTACTTGGGTGGAGATACTAGATGCAATGAGAATGCTTCCAAGCTAGAATACTCTCTTCCAACCCCAAACTTTGATGGCACACTAGTGAAAAAGTGAGTGGAAGAGATATTTTCTTAAGAGGGAAGAGCGAAAAGATGTGGAAAACCTAGGAGAAGGTATGTGGGAGTGTTTGTGCAGAGAAGAGCTTGAAAGAATGAGAAATTGCGCAGCTTAGGGTATAAAAATACCCTAATGGGCTTGGGTCCCGCTAAGGGGAACTAAAGCCCATCTGCGAGAGTACCGCTCAGCGGTAAGTTGCCGCTCAGCGGCACTTTCGTAAAGTGCTCCTCTCCTTCTTTTCTTGACCTACGTGCCTCCTAGACATACCCCTCACTGGTTCCCTGCAATTCAATGTTAAAAATGCTTATGCAAACCCTAACTAAAATAAACAAACAGAAAACAATCAATCAACTGGGTTGCCTCCCAGGTAGCGCTTGTTTAACGTCACGAGCCTGACCCAAAATCCACCAACACCCATCAGTAGGTGTTTCAAACTTACCAACACCCATCAGTAGGTGCAAAATCTTCTCACCAACACCCATCAGTAGGTGTTACAAACTTAGTATCCTTCAGTAGATACTTAACCACCTAGCATCCTTCAGTAGATGCTGGATCCAACAAAATATTCACAAAATAATGTCCACAAATTAAAAGTTACAAAACCAAATCAAAAGTTTGTTAATCCACTGGGTTGCCTCCTAGCAAGCGCTCTTTTAACGTCATTAGCTTGACCCAATAAAGTTCAAGTTCCATCTTCTTTATAGTTGATGTTGTCAGTCCACCAACTTCTCAGCTGCTTCCTTTGAACTGTTTTGGTTCTTCTAGAATATGAAGACTCTATCTCTATCATCTCCGTTTCTTTAAAGCCCTTCACAACCCACAACTTGTTCTTGATTCTTACAGGTGTGCCAAGTTGGAGTCTTCTTTTCTTCCAGTCTCTAGGAATTTCTTCTCCTTTTCCAATTTCTTCTTCCTTGGGTACCTGAAACAACAAACAATGGTTACCAGAAACCTCAAGATTTTCATCTTTACCTCTAGTTATGGGTGCATCTCGAAATGCAGCTTTATAACTGGCTTCTTCCTCCTTTGCTTGTGTCTCATCTTTGAAGACATCCACCACCACTCTCTCCTCTCTATCCTGGAGCACCACTATACCTTCATTTACATCTATGATAGCCCTGACCATTTTCATAAACGGTCTTCCAAGTATGATAGGTATTTTCTTGGTTTCCATCTTCATCACCACAAAGTCTGCCAAAAACTGAAGTTTGCCAACACAAACTACAATGTCTTCTGCAATCCCACATGGCTCCTTTGAAGATCCATCGGTCATTACTAAATTAACCTTTACAGGTTTCATTTTAACATTGCCAATTTGCTCCAGTAAAGAATAAGGTATCAAGTTAACACTTGAACCTAAATCAAGGAGAGCTTTCTTTACCTTTTTCTTCCCTATAGTACAAGGGGTAGAAAAACTACCTGGATCTGATGCTTTAGGTGGGAATGACTCTTCCTTAACAGTTATACACTTTTTTCCCTCATCATCTTTACGTCTCTTCTTTGTAGAGCTTTCTTCATTAGATTTGGTGTAAACCGTAATCTGTTGCAAAATTTGCTCCCAAGGTGCATCATTATCCACCATTTTGAATAACTCTGTGAAGTCCATTGGTTTCCCTTGATGGATTGGAAAAGGAAACGTGCTTTTGCTCTCTGTTTCACTTTTCTCTTCTGTATCTAACTCAACTTTCTCATCATCAACACTCTCTACCACCTTGCACTCTTCTCTGGGGTTAACCTCAGTATTAGCCCCAAAGTTTCTGTTTGGCCTTTCTTCCAATTGCTTGGTAATCTGACCCATTTGAATCTCCAAATTCTTTATAGCAGCTTCAGTGCTCTTTTGAGAAGATTCAGTTTTTTGTATGAATTGCTGAAGAGTTTCTTCCAACCTTGTTGATCTTTCATTAAGCATAGATAACTGTTGCCAAAAGGTTGGTTGCTGCTGCTGCTTATGATATTGATTAGCTTGCCCAGTTTGTCCTTGACCAATGCTTGGATGTGGTTTCCACCCCTGATTATAATTCCCTTGACGGTATGGAAATTGATTAGCCATGAAATTAACATCCTCCACGGCTTCCACAGGAAAAGCACATTGGCCATTGATATGATCACCCCCACATAATTCGCACAACTGGGTTTGTACCTGTGCAGTAGATTTCAACTCTTTGGGTAATTGAGCAAGAGTTTTGGTCAGAGTCTCCAGCTGTTGAGTTAGAATTTTATTCTGAGCTAGCAAGGCATCATGTGTTTGTAATTGAAGAACCCCTTTTTGTTGCATAGGAGCTCCTCTTTCACTGTGCAGCTCATTATCACTAGTAGCCATATTTTCTATAATTTCAGTTGCTTCCTCTGGAGTTTTCCATTTAATATTGCCTCCTGCTGAGGCATCCAGCATCATCTTGGTTTGTGAACCAAGCCCTCCAAGGAAAGTTAAGACTACTTCTTGATCTTCAAAGCCATGCGTGGGAGTTTTACGTAACAAGCTTTTATACCTGTCCCATGCATGCCCCAGTGATTCTTCCATGCCCTGCTTGAATGAAGAAATCTCTTGCTTACCTTTAGTCACCTTAGATTGTGGAAAGTACTTATTTAAAAATTTTGTAACCACTGCTTCCCACTCTGTGAAACTTTCTTCTGGAAAAGAGTTCAACCAAAGCTTAGCATTGCCTCCTCATGAGAAAGGAAACAAGCTAAGTTTGATAGCTTCGTCTGGCATCCCATTAATCTTGACTGTATTGCAAATCTCATTAAAGGTAGTGAGGTGCTCATATGGGCTTTCATGAGATAACCCATTAAATTGATTACTCTTCACCAGTTGAATCAGTGTTGGTTTGACCTCCATATTGGCTGCATTGACTCTAGGTCTAGCTATGCTGTTAAAGTGTTGAGGCCCAGCAATATTGGTGTAGTCTGCAAGAGTTCTTCTACCATTATTGTTCTCCATACTTCCTGTGCTATGAACAGAACCTTGTGGTGATGATTGTAAGAGAGTTTCTGGAGAAGGGAAAAGTTCTCTAGATGTTCTGATTCTTCTCCTCCTTCTACTCTCGTCTAGACCTTCAAGTAGAGGTTCTGTTGTTTTCTTACTCCTAGTTCGAATTGCCTCCTGCATACACAAGAAAACAAAACCCTAGAAAATATTTGTTAGCACAAAAAGATATAAGAGAAGATATATATTCAAAAGATAAAAAGATAAAAGATTCAGAAGATAAGAAGATAAAAGATTCAGAAGATAGAAGATATAAAAGATAGAAGATAAAATAAAATAAAATCAAATCAAATCTAAACTAATCTAATAAGATAAAATAAAATCTAATCTAAAAATAAAATAAAATCTAATATAATCTAATCAAATCAAATAAAATCAAATCTAATCTAATCTAATCAAATCAAATCAAATAAAATCTAATCTAATCTAATAAAAACCGAAAAAATAAAAACAGAAAATAAAAACAGACATTTAAAATTAAAGTCAAAGATAATCAATAATCACACAAATTAACCAGTTAAACCAGAGTCCCCGGCAACGGCGCCAAAAACTTGATGGACAAATTTATGATCACCAAAATATGATGTCACAAACTTGTTTTACAATCGGCAAGTATGACCGAATCGTTCAAGTAATAAACTTGGTAAGACCAAGTATCGTTCTCCCAAAGGACTCACGGCCTAGTTTAATTGTGTGGTTTGTTGATTAGCTAAGACTTAAGAACGAAATAATTGAGGTTTAATATGCAAAACAAAAAATAAACATGTATGCATGAGTTTTTGATCAATGGCAAAAGCAAAAGATAAACACTTTCAATGAAATATATGAATGAATATGTTGTTGAGGGTCAATTTCATCTCATCCACTCTCATATATTTTAGGAATTCAACATTCAAATCATCATTGTTAATGCCACTCTCTAATGTACCTTTCTAGAAGGCTTCTCCCTAATCACGAGTTCATACAATTCCTATCATTCCTAATGATCAGTTCATAAGTACAGGAGCTTAACGACAACCAACATAATATTGGGAGAAATTCCCCGGATCTAGACTTCCCCGTACGTGCCCGTATCGACAAAACCAATAATCATGCATCGAATGAGTTAAACAATGCAAGCATTAAGCAAAGAGGAAAAACCCTAACTAATGATGAAAGAAAGCATAAGTCTTAATTAAAAGATGCAAGCATAAATTCCATATATGAGAGCTTCAAGAGATTACATTGATTCCCCAACAAACATACAAGGTTTAGTTCACCATATTCATGGTGAACCTAGATGAATAACAATGAAAGAATGAAAGAATAAACCCTAAAAAGGTGAAGAGGTATGATGAGTCAATATTTTATTCACTTCACTTAGTTTATTGTGCTAAAATTAGTCGGGGAATTGTGCTTAAACGTCCGGTATTTTTCCGTTTTTGCTAAATGTGCTTAATTTGATCGGAAATTCTTATTTTAACTAATTTGAATTATCTGAGCTTATTAATTACGGGAAAATTTTGGAAATACAATTTGGAACATTTTGAAGGTTAAATGAGAAATGGCAATTGAGCCCAATGCATCTCAGCCATTTCAATTTTCGCATAGTGCTGCGTGAATGTTGTGTCAACTTGTGTGTCTTCGTTCGAGATCAATTCTTATCCGTTTTCCATGCAATTTTTTTTCATAGTTTCGTCTGGATGTCTATTTTCACGTATAGTTTTTATTTTGTTCAAATTCATTTTGTGTTGTTCCCAGTATTTTTTTTACTCCTCTATGTCAGTCTTGTGTTTACTGTTTGAGTGACTTATAAATTGTTTGCATTGTTTGCTTGTTGTTTAGCAATTGTGGTGGCTGGAATTGATCATTTAGAAGCAAAACTTGGAACCCACTTATGCATCACACGGCCAATTCATGTTTAAAGCACATGAGGAAGAAAGTGTAATGTCCATTCTCGGCTGCAACAAAATAATAGTACACGGCCATTGCAAAATTGGTTTGGTTTAAGAGGTTAAGCACATGGAAAAAGTGGGGGCCACCAATTTGAGAAGGCAATATTGTTTTCAATTGAAAATGGCACATGAAGGAAGCATTCACGGCACAAAATGGGAGGCTTCTTTCTCTTAAATGGGAAGACAACATAATAGAAGTGGGAGCCACCACCTTTTTCTTGGTTTGGAACGTGTTTTCCATTTGGAAGTGCTGCACATGAAAAACCAACACAAAATGCGCATCCATGCTCACAACTCCACACGGTTTCATTCAATAATCAAAGTGAAATAATGGAAGGGGCCACCAAGGAAGACCACATATCACACGGCCAAAGCTACAATTCATGTAATATTTTATTGAATTGAAAGATGAAGCTTGATTAAAAAAAAGAGACACCACTTCACGGTTTTCACTCTAGGAAGGCATTTGGCAAGTCAAAAAGGGGCCACTACATGGAGAAGCTCACGGCCAATTTGGCTAGCATCATCTTTTCATTCTTTCTTGGCTGCAACGTGAGGAAGCAACAATTAAATATGAAGTGCAGCAACCACATTCAAGGAGTTGGAAGCTCACGGTTTCTCCTTGGAAAAATGGTAGAAATCTTACATGCTACATCCAAGGCAAACATAGTAAGCCACTACAACACAAGAGCACATATCCAGGAGAAGGGGCACCTCACGGCTTTCTCCATTTTCTGGCTGCACCTCACGTAAAAGAAGGGAGAGGAAATGGAGTTGATGGCTTGGCATGCAAAGTGTTGAATTTGTTGAAGTAAGAGAGCCACCAAGTTCACGGTTTTTATCTCTTTGGAGGGATGCTTCTCATGGCTTGGATGGAAAAAGAGGAGGCCACCACCTAGGAGTGGAAGGTCACGGTTTTGAGAGGCTTGAAGTGCAGATTTGCTTTAGCTCTACATCCCTTCCACACAAGATTTTGGTTTTTGATCTTCAATTGTGATAGAAGCTCACGGCTGGTCCAAAAAGCAGCAAGGACTTCATCCTCCTAGCTATCTTCACGGTGAGCAGAGCTTTGGTGAGAGCATCCAGCAACAAAGAGCATACAACCTCATGAAGGAAACTACGGATGCTTGGAAGAATGGAGAAGAATGTCAACGGCTCTAAGGTCTAGAAGATGACAAGAAGTGGAGGGCCCCTAACCTATTTCCTTTGCAAATCTAGGAGTTGAAGAAAATCAGAACCTAGAACCTACGGGGGAGACAAAAACAAGTCACGGGAAAGGAATTCACGCTCCCACACAAAAACAAAATGTTGAAATGAAGGAGAAGTCACGGGAGGATGCTTATGAGTTTTGGCTATAAATTGGAGCAGCAGCAGAGAAGAAAAAGAGTAGAATTTGCAGTAGATTTTAGGAGATTTTAGGAGATTTTAGGAGTAGTCTCAGGACAGAGAACAGCATGGGAAGAGGCTCTCGCCTCTTTCTCTTCCTCTCTCTCTGTTTTTATTTTAAACAGTGCAAAAGTTGTAGAATTTTATTTCTGTGTTTGGAGAGCATTTCGTGTAGTTGTTTCACTGTTAAGAATTTTAATTTAAATATTGAAACTTTGATGAATTTTATTTTCAGTTAAGTGTTTTATTTTTGTTATCTGTTTTATTTTACCGTATATGGTTTTCTGCACCGTTAAATTCTGTCATTGTGTTTTACTTTTAATTTTATTTTCAAACGTCATTTTTAATCTTTGATAAATTTTATTTGAAATCAAGTGTTTCTATTTTTACCATATTTTATCGTTCAGTTTTTTTTTTACTGTGGTTAAATTTTATTTCAGTGTTTTAAATTTTGTTTTATTTAATTTCCAGTTCCAATTTTATTTTACCGCACAAAAAAACAAACATCCAAAAACTACAAACCCCCCCTTTCGTCTGTAAAAAATCAGAGACTGAACCGCCACAATATTGGTCCTTGAGAGACGACCTAGGAGTCACTTCCTAGCACTATACTGCATTTCTTTTATGCACAAACTTTTGTGAGCGGTGCGACCCGTTCATCAAATTTTGGCGCCGTTGCCGGGGACCAATCAATGGAGGTTTGGTTTTAGATTTTTGTTGTATAAAGTTTTGTTCTGTTAATATGTTTGTTTTGTGTGTTTTGTCTTGTATATTTTTGCAGGCGATAACGACACCTTCAACAAATTTTGGCGGCGTTGTCACTTCAGTTCCAGGTTTTTCGTTTTAGATTTTTGCTGTGTTTTTCGATTATGTTGTGTTAATATATGTTTTGTCTTTTATATTTTATTGTGCTGTGTTCTGTATTTAGTTGCTATATTTAAAAAAAAAAATATTTTACTGTTGATGTTCTGTCTTGTTTATGCCTGTAGCATGTTTAATTGTGTTGTGTTTTATTTTGTGTTGTGATGTTCTATTTGTTTTGTATGCGTGTCATATGTATTTTTTCTGTTAATTAAAAAAAAAATTATGTCTTGTGTATGTATTGCATGTATAAATGTGTTGTGTTTTATCTGTTTTATAATTTTTAGTTTTTAGTTTTTTTACTTTTTATTTTCCATGTCTACCTATTTTGATGTGAATAGTGCTTATTCTGCGAGTGTCTATAATCATGATTCTCCTTCTGCTTGGTACTCTGATTGTAATTCTGCTGAATTCTATGATGAGAATTATATGGATCATCCTCAAATTCCTGAGAGCGCTCCTAGGGAGCCGGTTCCACCTACAGAGGATGATTTTTATTACGTTCTAAGCACTGGACTGACATATTTGCTGCCTAAGTTTCATGGTTTTGCAGGGGAATGCCCACATAGACATTTGGAGGAGTTCCACATGGTGTGCTCTTCAATGAAGCCTCCAGATGTTCCTCTTGATCACATTTTCTTGAGCGCATTTCCGCATTCATTACAAGGAGCAGCTAAGGATTGGAAAGACTCTCTTCCTCTAAGATCCGTTACCGATTGGGGATATCTTGAGCATCAGTTTTTGAGCAAATTTTCCCCTATGCAATATGCTTATAACGACGATCCTGGATGGAATGACCCTAGCTTGGGATGGTTCGATGCTCAACAGGAATATCAGGAAGCACCATCTCAGGATACTTTTATGCCTCCACCAGTCCAGCAATACGAGAGTCAGCAGTATAGTGTTCCTGCCGAAATAGCTCCCCAGCCTTCTACTTCTAAACCTACATTGAAGGAGTTATTAGAGCAGATAACCATGCAGAGAATTCAGTTCGAGCAAGATAGCATGAAAATCCAGCAGGAAACTCAAGCTGCCATGAAGAATCTGACTGATCAGATCGGGCAGATGGCCACTCAGGCAGGAATAAGCAATACTTTTGAGCCAGGTAGACCACCTTCATCTTCCACCACTTTTCCCATCTTCAAGGAAGTGGAGGTAAGCATACCTCAGTATGATTATGCTATTCATGAATGTGTTATTAAAGATTATGCTGATGATAGGTATGCCGATAATCATATTGTTGCTGAGCATGTTTTTAATTCTCCTTCTGAACATGAATCTGAGTCTGATATTGATATTGCATGTAATTTTGAAATTGATTCATGTTATGAGGATGTATCTAAGGTTCAGCCTGTTACATTAGAATTGGGTGTTATACCCCTGCATGAAATTTCTGTAGAACCACATTGCACTAACCATGTTGCAGGAGGTACGTATAAACTTGATGAGCAGACACCCACAATTGAAGACAGAGGTGCGAGCACCCAGAACGATTTCAACAGGCACCTGTTGAATCTATTCATCAACAATAATTGTTTGGATCCAGTCGTGGAAGACATTTCCCTGCTTGATCAAATCTGGAGGATGAAGCAGTTCGTCCTCAACAATTTCATGTTGGATCGTGACGAGAAGAACATCTCCCTACAAGTCCAAAATTGGCAACTGCCACCCTGACCAGGGGAGTTTTCTCTTTCTTTCTTCCCCGTTTTCCTACTTTTATTGCATTTGTCCTTTATCTGTTTAGTGTTTCAATTAATGATCTTATGCCTTTAACTGATTTGGGACATTGTAGTTTAAGTGTGGTCTGGGGGAGATTCTGCATTTTGTTTTTCTTTTAAGTTTGTTTTTCCTTTTCTTCTTAGTTTTCGAATTGTTATCTTTAAAAAAAAAAAAAAAAAAAAAAAACATAAAAAAAATTTTCTGTTGTGATAAAATATTTTGTTTTAAGCGTACCAAATCTTTATTCCGATATGTATATTTATTTCTTAGTTTTTGAGTTGTTATCCCTTAAAAAAAAAACATTTTCAAAAATTGTTTTGCGTGTAGTCCATAATTTCTCGGCCCTCAATTTCTTATTATTTCATATCAATAATTCATTGAAAATTTTCACTTCAGATCTTATCTTTTTCCTTATTTTCTTCGTTGTAAATATATTTTCTTAGTTGTCTCATACAGGTTTTTGATTGAAAATTTTTAGACTAAGAAAATATTTCATTCATCAATGCAAAAATTACAGTAATGGAGAAAAGGGATTGAACAGATCTGATAATGAAATTGCAGTAGATATATATGAAATTAAAAGATGTTCGGGGGTCAATCTTTAGTGATCGTTAATATTACAAACCAAATAAAAAACAAAAACAACATAAAAAAAAATTAAAAACATAAAAAAAAATATAATTGTTCAGATTACATGCCTTATTCAAATTTTGGCCACACTCGGCCAACAAAAACATAAAAATAAATAAACAAAACATTAAAACTGGAAGAATTCTCGAGCTGGTTGTGGTGGTCTAAGGGAGAGCTCCGTTGAGGGAGTTCTGGTTCGAAATACAGGAGGCTTTGGTGGAGGAATTTCTCGTTCATTTCTGTCGTCATCGATAATGATCGGAACTGGAAACAAATCCAGCAGCCTCGGTGCCCTCATTATCACCCAGTTGTATTCTTTCAAACAAAAAAAAAAATTATAAAAAAATAAAATAAAATTGTGTTAATTATAGAAGAGGAAGTGAAAAAAATTTTCAATAAAAATGGAGGTATGATGAGAGTTCTTACCATACATATACAGCGGCAGTTGTGAAAAGAGAGTGCCAGTGGGGTCTATCTCCGCTTGCCAGCGCCTGACCCGATTGCCATGGTTGTTAAACCAGCAGTGCACGTTATATTCGGTGGCATCTGCGAAGGTCCTTAGTCGAGACGCGATCTCGACGACTTGCGCTCGGCTTGGGTGTGTGACCCCATAGTTGTAGATGTTGGTCATCATCTTGATCTGATCATCTGTAGGACGCCATCGCTGACTAGTGTATCTCTCTGATTCCATCTCACTCGTCATCATTCCTCTTGAAATATTCTAAAACTTAATAAAAAAAAATATAAAAATAAAAAGAACAAAAACATAAAAAAAGAAAAACAAAACATAAAAAAAAAAGAAGCATAAAAATATATTAGATTCTTAGTTCAGTATTTTCTTTATTTGGTTGTTTTTGTTTCCTTTTCAGTTTATTTTGTCCGATCAGTCTTTGATATTTCTGTGTCTGGTCTCAGATCTGTTTCACGGTCCTTGCAAAAGGGTCCTAAACGGATCTACGTCCAGTTGTCTAGTTGTCCTTGTTGTTCTTGTAAATTAAGATTTTGTTTTTATTTTTAAGTGGGGTACGTGGCGTTGTTCTACCCGATTGTCTCTGCAATACCTTCAATCGAAGGGAGATTAACGTCTGGTTTCCAGCCGATATACCCCTTAAGTTTTATGACAATTGTGTTTTATGTGTTTTAAGTTTAAAAAAAAATGAAAAAAAAAATTGTAGGAGAAGAAAGAAGATAGATCGGGCAGGGGGAGAGGACAAGTATTGCAGAAAAGAAAAAAAAAATATAATAATAAAGATGAGCAAGCAAGCAGGGAAAGCGAAAAGGAAGGATGAACTGAAATGAAAGAACAGAAAGCTTAAAGAAATGGACAAGGGAAAGAGAAGCAGAACAAGCAAGCAGAAAGAGAGGGAGATCCTTAGTGAAGAAGGACTTACCTGGGGAAGTAGGCTTGCAGAGGCTCCTCGCGGATCTCACTCAGACTCTTCAGAAGACGCAGGGACAGGGGCTCTGCGCAGATCTCAGATCTTCAGAAGGCGCGGGGACAGAGCTTCCTCACAGATCCAGACGCTCAAGAGAGAGCAGAGAGAGAAGAGAGCGGAGAGAGAGAAGAGAGCAGAGAGAGAGCAGAGAAAGAGAAGAGAAAGGAGTAGAGAGAGAGTGAGGGATCAGAAATGGCGCTGGACGCGGAGGAGTGCCTCATTTATAGCCAGATTGCTTTCCACTGTAGCAACAGTTCCGGTCTTTGTCACCGAGACTGTTGTCACAGTACCGGTCTCCTTTTTCAGAAAAAATAAAAAAATAAAAAAATAAAAAAATAAAAAATAAATAATAATAAAAAAAAAATTATTAGCATCTACTGATGGGTGCTAGGTGTTTTAGACATCTGCTGATGGATGTCCCTGATAACATCTACTGATGGATGTTACTGAAAAATTTCTTCCCATTTTTCCTAACTTTTTATTGCACTTGTCTATATTATTTGACTGCTCTGAATTTGATCATCTGATGATTGTAACACACTGAGGACATTGTGTGATTTAAGTGTGGTCTACTGGGGAGAAATTCTGATTTTTCTGTTAGATTGTATTTTGTGTGTTAAATTTTTTGTTTTTAAGTGTTAAATTTTTTCTGTTTTAAGTTGTTTTAGTGTGTCTTGAGTGCAATAAATTTTACATTTTTCTCTTGATTTCTGGATGATGTCTAAGTTGTAGATTTTTCCTTCACTTACTTACTACTTATAGATTGTAATCCTTGCTTTTCTCTGCTTGGGAAGATTATAATGTTTAAGAGGTTGATTTGATTGTGACAAACACCCTGTGTGAGAAATTGAGCCACTGTATTTTCTTTCTTTTGTGTGATATGTATCTTGATTGCTTGCACATATGCCTTGGCTTGATTCTTTTTGATATACTTGATTTATATGCATTTTTGGAAGTAATAAAGGCAATTTATTTCTTGAGCCTCGTTAGCCAAATAAGCCTACCCTGTTATTATCCTTTGATAACCCCTTTGAGCCTATACTTTCCCCATTTCTTTATGTTGAAGCTCATATACTGATCCTAAGTGAAAAACCATGATTACCTTAACCTCAGGAAAGTCTGGAGCTATAGAAGTATTTTGTGAATAAGTGTGGTCTCCTGGGAGTTTCTGATGAATTGGCTAGTTGGTTCCTCATCATGTTTAGAAAATATGATCCTGTTGTGTGATAGAGAGAGAAAAGAGAAGAGACAGGATGAAAAAAAAATGAAAAATGATGAGAAAAAGAAAAAGAGAAAATTGAAAAATAATCCTTTGAATAATGGAGTTGAGAAGAGGATTGAATTAGAGGTTTGGGTGAGATTTCACTGTGTTTACATTTTTTCCCCATTGCTCCTCTATTTCTTCTAAGCTGTAGCTACTTATCCAAATTTTATCCTCCCCTGTCCTT
Source organism: Vigna nakashimae (assembly GCA_034642375.1). NCBI lineage: Eukaryota > Viridiplantae > Streptophyta > Magnoliopsida > Fabales > Fabaceae > Vigna > Vigna nakashimae. The sequence continues at coordinate 17,371,930 of CM067761.1, forward strand.
GGCCCCATTACAACCCAGTAAAGACCTTTAGATCTGAACATGCATATGTTTTAAGTGTTGATATTAGAAGATTGCCAAGTTTGTTTGTGTTTGCTTTCTTGAGTGCATTGAGTGAAATTGATTTACCTTAAACACTTGAGAGAAACACTATAGTGCATCTGTGAGGTTTTGTTATTTTTAAATCGCCTCTTAAGCTGATTGATTATTTTTCCGTGTATTGAATTGCTTGGAAGATTTCTGTAAGTATCTGCTTTATTTGATTTGTGTTGGATAATTTCTACTTCTTTTCTCTGTCCAGACTTCTTGAGAATTCTGTAAATTCTTTTTATTTTCTTGCGAGTTTTTATTTTTCTGTCTGCTGAGTTTGTGTCACCATTCCTGAAAATCCTTTGAACCATTCCCTGATTTGAGTCTTGATTTTGCCCAGGAGTGCAAAAGACTAAGTGTGGTCTATTTTGATGAGTCAATATTTTATTCACTTCACTTAGTTTATTGTGCTAAAATTAGTCGGGGAATTGTGCTTAAATGTCCGGTATTTTTCCGTTTTTGCTAAATGTGCTTAATTTGATCGGAAATTCTTATTTTAACTAATTTGAATTATCTGAGCTTATTATTTTGCATTATTAATTACGGGAAAATTTTGGAAATACAATTTGGAACATTTTGAAGGTTAAATGAGAAATGGCAATTGAGCCCAATGCATCTCAGCCATTTCAATTTTCGCACAGTGCTGCGTGAATGTTGTGTCAACTTGTGTGTCTTCGTTCGAGATCAATTCTTATCCGTTTTCCATGCAATTTTTTTTCATAGTTTCGTCTGGATGTCTATTTTCACGTATAGTTTTTATTTTGTTCAAATTCATTTTGTGTTGTTCCCAGTATTTTTTTTACTCCTCTATGTCAGTCTTGTGTTTACTGTTTGAGTGACTTATAAATTGTTTGCATTGTTTGCTTGTGTTTAGCAATTGTGGTGGCTGGAATTGATCATTTAGAAGCAAAACTTGGAACCCACTTATGCATCACACGGCCAATTCATGTTTAAAGCACATGAGGAAGAAAGTGTAATGTCCATTCTCGGCTGCAACAAAATAATAGTACACGGCCATTGCAAAATTGGTTTGGTTTAAGAGGTTAAGCACATGGAAAAAGTGGGGGCCACCAATTTGAGAAGGCAATATTGTTTTCAATTGAAAATGGCACATGAAGGAAGCATTCACGGCACAAAATGGGAGGCTTCTTTCTCTTAAATGGGAAGACAACATAATAGAAGTGGGAGCCACCACCTTTTTCTTGGTTTGGAACGTGTTTTCCATTTGGAAGTGCTGCACATGAAAAACCAACACAAAATGCACATCCATGCTCACAACTCCACACGGTTTCATTCAATAATCAAAGTGAAATAATGGAAGGGGCCACCAAGGAAGACCACATATCACACGGCCAAAGCTACAATTCATGTAATATTTTATTGAATTGAAAGATGAAGCTTGATTAAAAAAAAGAGACACCACTTCACGGTTTTCACTCTAGGAAGGCATTTGGCAAGTCAAAAAGGGGCCACTACATGGAGAAGCTCACGGCCAATTTGGCTAGCATCATCTTTTCATTCTTTCTTGGCTGCAACGTGAGGAAGCAACAATTAAATATGAAGTGCAGCAACCACATTCAAGGAGTTGGAAGCTCACGGTTTCTCCTTGGAAAAATGGTAGAAATCTTACATGCTACATCCAAGGCAAACATAGTAAGCCACTACAACACAAGAGCACATATCCAGGAGAAGGGGCACCTCACGGCTTTCTCCATTTTCTGGCTGCACCTCACGTAAAAGAAGGGAGAGGAAATGGAGTTGATGGCTTGGCATGCAAAGTGTTGAATTTGTTGAAGTAAGAGAGCCACCAAGTTCACGGTTTTTATCTCTTTGGAGGGATGCTTCTCATGGCTTGGATGGAAAAAGAGGAGGCCACCACCTAGGAGTGGAAGGTCACGGTTTTGAGAGGCTTGAAGTGCAGATTTTCTTTAGCTCTACATCCCTTCCACACAAGATTTTGGTTTTTGATCTTCAATTGTGATAGAAGCTCACGGCTGGTCCAAAAAGCAGCAAGGACTTCATCCTCCTAGCTATCTTCACGGTGAGCAGAGCTTTGGTGAGAGCATCCAGCAGCAAAGAGCATACAACCTCATGAAGGAAACTACGGATGCTTGGAAGAATGGAGAAGAATGTCAACGGCTCTAAGGTCTAGAAGATGACAAGAAGTGGAGGGCCCCTAACCTATTTCCTTTGCAAATCTAGGAGTTGAAGAAAATCAGAACCTAGAACCTACGGGGGAGACAAAAACAAGTCACGGGAAAGGAATTCACGCTCCCACACAAAAACAAAATGTTGAAATGAAGGAGAAGTCACGGGAGGATGCTTATGAGTTTTGGCTATAAATTGGAGCAGCAGCAGAGAAGAAAAAGAGTAGAATTTGCAGTAGATTTTAGGAGATTTTAGGAGTAGTCTCAGGACAGAGAACAGCATGGGAAGAGGCTCTCGCCTCTTTCTCTTCCTCTCTCTCTGTTTTTATTTTAAACAGTGCAAAAGTTGTAGAATTTTATTTCTGTGTTTGGAGAGCATTTCGTGTAGTTGTTTCACTGTTAAGAATTTTAATTTAAATATTGAAACTTTGATGAATTTTATTTTCAGTTAAGTGTTTTATTTTTGTTATCTGTTTTATTTTACCGTTTATGGTTTTCTGCACCGTTAAATTCTGTCATTGTGTTTTACTTTTAATTTTATTTTCAAACGTCATTTTTAATCTTTGATAAATTTTATTTGCAATCAAGTGTTTCTATTTTTACCATATTTTATCGTTCAGTTTTTTTTTTACTGTGGTTAAATTTTATTTCAGTGTTTTAAATTTTGTTTTATTTAATTTCCAGTTCCAATTTTATTTTACCGCACAAAAAAACAAACATCCAAAAACTACAAACCCCCCCTTTCGTCTGTAAAAAATCAGAGACTGAACCGCCACAATATTGGTCCTTGAGAGACGACCTAGGAGTCACATCCTAGAAAATATACTGCATTCTTTATCTGTATCAAATTTGTATGACCGCGACAGTCGTACCAAGGTAGCCTGAGCATCCAAGATCCTCCTTCAAAAGGGTGGAAGAGAGAGTGTTTGCCTTTTTTCTGCCAAAGATACAAACTCTAGGACGTCCTAAAGCTTATATACTATTCTAAAATTACAAAGGATCTAAGCCCAAGCCCATAAAAGTGCCAGAAAACAAGTCCAAGCCCATTAAGAATGGCGCTCAGCGGTAAATACCGCTCAGCGGTGACTGCGCGTCTTGTTTCTTCCCCTCAGCGGCCATTTTGCCCCTCAGCGGACCTCCCGTGACCTCCTGAGTGCCGCTCAGCGGTAAAATGCCGCTGAGCGGTGCTTTCGGCTTCTCCTTTTGCACTCTTTGATTCCTTTTCTGATTCCATCTCTCTCCTTCTTCACTTCTTTCACTAAATTCACCTTAAAACCTGCACAAAAACACTTAAATCAAGCATAAACCTGTCCAGCTCTCTTATTTCTGAAAATATAGATAAAAGCATGATTTCAAGCTAGTTTTTAAGTATAAAGGTTGCTTTTAGTATAAATTTTAAGCATGAAAATAACAGTTTTTCAACTGTTATCAATTGCCTATAGTTAGATTAGTGAGTTAGAGAGGTGATTTACATTTTGATGTGAGGTTGTTGTAAAGCCCTTGGTGTAAAAACTCAGATCTATATAGTGCATTGGCTTCCAACTCAGGTTGATTGGAATGACACTATATGTAGGCTTGGCCGAACTAGTATAAAAAACTCTGTTTGAATTTTCTTATCCATTCTCTTTGAATTAAATCAATTATACTGTCATTACATTCGATTATGTGACATGTTGCATTGCACATATTCTTACTTACAATTCAAGAAAAGTTTAAAGACTTTTTGTTTTGCGAAAAAGATTTAAAAAAAGCCATCATTTTTATACAACACCAATTCACCCCCTCTTGGTGTGAGAAACAAATCACTTCTTTTTTAATAATTGGCACCAGAGCTAGTTTTCAAAAGATATTTGAAAAACAAATTGATTAACTTTTCTGTCTAATCGATTCAATCCTTAAAATGACTTTCGTTTCTCAAACTTTTGGTGAAGGTGCTTCAACAGATAGACCTCCTTTATTTGCGGGGGAAAACTATGCTTTTTGGAACACTAGAATGCAATTTTTTCTTGAATCTGTAGATAAGGGTGTTTGGGATGCTACACTCAATGGTCCATTTAAACGCACTGATGTTGTAAATGGAAAAATTGTTTTAAATGTTTTTTTTAGTGGACTCAAGATGAGAACCGAAGAGCACAATATGATGTTAAGGCTAGAAATGTAATTACCTTTACATTAACAATGGATGAATTTTTCAGGATTTCCCAATGCAAGACAACAAAATAAATGTGGGAAGTTCTTGAAGTAACACATGAAGGAACTGATGAGGTAAAACGTGCCAAAAAGAATTCTCTTGTGCAGGAATACGAGCTGTTTAGGATGGAGGCTGGAGAGACTATCTATGATGTGCAGAAGAAATTCACACATATAGTAAACCACTTGATGGCTCTCGACAAGGTATTTGACAAGGAAGAAATCAACATCAAAATCTTGAAGAGCCTGAACAGAAGCTGGTAGCCAAAGGTAACTACTATATCAGAATCTAAAGATTTGACTAACATGAATATGGCAACCCTGTTTGGCAAGCGTAGGGAAGATGAACTAGAGCTTGTTAGATTGAGTGAGGAAGAAGAAATTGAGCAAAAACAATCGATTGCTCTCAAAGCTACAAGCAAGAGAACCTCCAAGAAAGCTGAATCTAAAGCTAAGTCAGATACAAAAATGTCAGAAAAGGAAATCATGAACATGATGGTAAGAAAGTTTATTCAAGAGGAATACTGCAATTGATATTGTAGGTTATTCAAGAGGAGGAAAGAAGAACTCAAGGAACAACACAATCACATACTATGAATGTGGAAAGGAGGGTCACATAAAGTCGGATTGTCCTGAAGTGAAAATCAGGATGAAAGCTGACACCAAGTATCCTCAAGAGATGAGAAGAAGCAAGCATAAGAAAGCTTATATTGCCTGGGAAAACAGTGATGATGACTCTTCCAGTGATGATGATTGCAGTGTTAAAAAGGAGACTAATTTGTGTCTCATGGCAGGTTCTACACAATCTGAAGACAATGATGATGATTTTGAAAATGAGCCTATCGAAGTGAAGTATCACATGCTACTGGATGCTTTTTAGGAAATACATGCAAAAGCTATGAAACTACAGTGTAAGGTATATCGATTAAGCTCTGAAAGAAGGGATTATGAATATCAAACTGATAAGCTTGTTAAAGATATGAGAAGCTTAATCAAAAGTTAAAAAATGCTTTACAATATGCAAAAAAATGTTAAAACTGAAATACAAATTGTAGAAAAGAATTGTAAAAATTTCCTTGTTCACTTAGAGAAAATTGACTACTTAACTAGCATTCTAGAAAAATTCACTCAAGGAAAAGATAATCTAGATGTTGTGTTAAGATCTTCAAGAAGAGAAATAAATAGGCGAGGCATTGGTTATAAAGCAAAGAGTAATAGGATTAATTCTAAGAAGTTTATTGATTTGAGTAAACCTGTTACAAATGCCTATTTCTATTGTAATACTATTGGTCATATTGTTAGAATTTGTTACTACAGAAAGGTTGGGGTTCCCAAAAAAAAATACAAGTTGATACCTAAGGAGAAACCTCCTACACCTAACTAAAAAGGACCCAAGTTTGTCTGGGTACCTGCATCAAAATCGGTTAATTGTTTTGTAGGAAAGTAAGCTGTTGATTGAAGCAGTACAATGCTCAATGATGAACTGCAATGGAATAAATCGCAAGTTTCTATTTCTTAAATTTTCAATGGGCCTGATTTCATAAAGTGTCGTTTCGCGCCCTTATATATGTTATACTTGAAATTCAGTTTATTATGAGTATGTTCTGTATGTGAAAAAGTAGGAACCCTAGTACTACGAAAGCTTGTCTAGAATCTACATTTTGAGGAAAGGTTGTTGTAGCTACAAGAAATGTTGATCCCTCTGGGTGGATCAGTGATGAGGAGACTCGTGAAAGGTTTCTGAGAGGAAAGAGGATCAAGACTGTTGTTCCTCATAAGTACCTAAACCTCAGATTATTTGAAAAAGAGGGCTTCCACTTTTTTGAATGGATCGAAACACAGAGTCTCTCTACCTTTGGTATCCAAACTTGGTGAGAGTCTTCTACAACAACCTGAAAAAATGTAAATGGAGATATTCAATCTGGAGTGAAAGGGGTAAATGTTCACATTGACAACAATGTCTGGCTGCAAGTAGCAGGATTAAAAGCTGAAGGACTATTCTCACACTTACCTATCTCTGAAACAAACTGATGGCTAAAGAAGAGAGATATTTACAGAAATTGGTTAAGGCTTCCGAGCAAGTATACAATTGAAAGACTGTATGTACATGAAGGGCTGAACAAAGAAGAAAAGATGGTAGCACATATTCTTGCATGGGTAATACTGTCGAGAAGAATCTTGCAAGACAGAATGTCAACTGAGGATGTCTATCTGTTGTATGCCATCAAAAATGATATTCCCACCAACTAGGTGGAAGTGATAAAAGACCACATGATTGAAGCTGGACTTAATCAAGCATAATATCTTCCATATGTTGTATTCATAAGTAAAATCTTGACCTTCAAGGCGTGGATGTAAATGGGGAAGATAAGTGCTCTTGTAATTGTTCTAATGTGATTAACCAAAATACCCTGACTTCCATCGGCTTGGTGAAGACCATGAAGGGATGGTGCTTCAATGATGAAGAAGATTTGGTTCAAAGTTCTCGAAGCACACCTGCTTTCAATGAAGATCGCACCAACTTCATTCCTGAGACAAATTTTGAAAGATTTGTTGTAGAATAGTTCAAAAATATATCTGAAAGACTTATGAAGCTTGAAAAGAAGGACAAGAAGGATTCTTCAACTGAAAATACTGATGAGGATTCCATGAATATATCAAACACAAAATATGATATTAAAATACCAATATGGAATCTGCTTTTATGTTTTTAGTCTGTTATCTTGTTTTGGTTGTGCTTATGGCATTATATGCCACAACTTTTTGCTTTCATGTGATTGTAATCATTGTGATTAATGAATGAAATCAGATTTCGGTGTTAATTAATTTGAGTATGGATAACCTAATCTAGTTGAAACTTGATTAACCTGTGTGTATGTATGCAATTTGGCCATGTCATTGACATATCATACCATTGCATACTCGTACCTTAACTTTGATAATTATTGCACTGCATTGTTACTAAAATGCTTTATCTAGTTTAGCCTGAAAAGTTATGGAGGGATAGTGCTTACTAATAACGGTTTAAAATACCGTTATCTGTGATCTAATTTTGATATTAAATACACCCTTTTTGACTTAGAAACTTGCTTGGAGTCATGCTTTTTCATTAAGTTGTGTGAATAAGAGCGTTGAGGTTGAATTTGATGATTTTATGAATAATTGCCTTCATTTTGATAGAACATGAGTTAATACAAGAAGTAGAGATGAAGTGCTAAGGATATAGAACTCAGAAAGGCCTAGAAAAGCACCAGAAGAGGGAACCCCGCGAAGCTTGGGCAACCCGCAAGAGGCTTGAGCGTGGAAAAATCGATGTCCGCCACCCGTTTGTCGAACCCCGAAGCCCGGGCGAAATTGAAGGCTTAAGCCCTACACAAATCGACGTCCACCGCTCGGGCGCCTTAAATGAGGTGCCCGAGCATCGCGCGTTGCAGATCTGGCCCAGTTGTTGCTCTGTTTCAACTCTTTTGGACCGGGCATTGTTTCTACTCTGTTCCAACTCTATTTCAAGGACCCAGGCGCTCTAGGTTTTGTATCTCTGGCTAGAGCAACACAACAACACACTCTTATACTCTCCAAAGGTGGATATGGAGGCGGGAGCATCCTCGTCTACTCTTAGGGTTTCACTATCTCATGCTTTTTCATTATTCATAGAGTTTCTCCATGTCTATGGGGAACTAAATTGTATCTTTTGTTGGGGGATGATGTAACCTTGTGAACTCTCATGTATTTGAATTGATTCTTAATTTACATGTTTTTGCATTAATTATTAAGGAATTTGTCTGTTTCAATGCTTGCTCTATTTAACTAATTTAGTAGCATGATTTATGAATTGCATGAGTGCCGGGAGGTTCCTTACAATTCAGGTTCTTGTTGAATTCTCCCAAGGGTAATATTTCTCAAGGATGAGGGTACAAGTACTTGGTCGTCTTAAGCTCTTGATCTTTAGACTTAATTTTCTAGGAGCGCTAGGAATTGCACGAACTAGGAATTAAGGCAGGCTTATTACGCCGAGGGATTGGGTTCTACGTAATTTAGTGAGTGACGTTAATATTAATGTAAAAAGAAGAATTCTTATATACATGAGAGTAAACTTGGTGAAATCAAACCCTAACAACATACTCATCTCTTTTTATAAACAACCTCCGTTCATCTCTGTGTTACTCTACTATTGATCAATTGCATTCATATTTAATTTTCTGTCTTTGCATTTGAAACTAATGATCTCTTTTTATTTAATTCTTAATTAATTGAGTTATCACACAACTATTTAGTGCCGAGAGTCTTTAGGGATACGATACTTGGTCTTACCATTTTATATTTCTTGTGCGATTCGGTACACTTGTCGATCCATCAACAAGTTTTTGGTTTCGTTTCTGGAGATCAAAAATATTGTTAACAAGAAAAACAGTTTGAGTGTTTCATGAAAATCTTCAAGAAATTGGAAATTAATATACCCTTCTCTGAAGCTCTGCAACAAATGCCTTCATATGATAAATTTTTGAAGGAGTTCCTCACAAAGAAAAGGAAGTACATTAAAGAAGAAACTATTGAAGTTCAAGGAAACTGTAATGCTATCATACAAATGCTCCTACTCCCCAAGTATAAAGATTTGGGAAGCTTCACTATTCCCTACACTATAGGCAATATCTCTGTTGGAAAAGCACTTATTGATGTGGGAGCCAGTGTTAATCTCATGCCGCTCTCCATGTTTGAAAAGATTGAGGGGTTGGAACTCAAGCCTACTCGGATGACTCTTCAACTTGTAGACAGATCTCTGAAATATCCTTATTGGGTAGCTGAAGATGTGCTTGTGAAAGTAGATCAATTTCTTTTTCCAGTGGACTTTATCATCATGGAGATGGAGGAGGATGTGAATGTAACTTTTTTTTCACTTGAGATATGTGTTTTCAGAAGAAGGTGGAAACAAACCAGTTATCATCAGCAACTCTCTCTCTCTCCCAAAGAAGAAAAGTTGGTAGAAATACTCAAAGCCAACAAAGGAGCGATTGGATGGTCAATCTCAGATCTCAAAGGTATAAGTCCAACATATTGCATGCACATGATATTCATGGAAGATGAGTACAAACCAGTTGCTCAACCACAGAGGAGGTAAGGAAAGAAGTGCTAAAGTTACTTGAAGCTGACACTATTTATCCTATCTCTAACAGTGCATGGGTAAGCCCAATACAGGTGGTACCAAAAAAAGGAGGGATGACAATTATTTTTAATGAAAAAAATGAGCCCATACCCACAAGGACTGTTACAGAATGGAGGATGTGTAATGACTACAGGAAGTTGAACAATGCTACTAGAAAGGATCACTTTCCCCTTCCTTTTATGGATCAGATTCTGGAAAGACTGTCAGGTCAGGCTTTTTATTGCTTTCCGGATGGATATTCAGGTTACAATCAAATTGTGGTGGATCCAAAAGACCAGGAGAAGACGATTTTCACATGCCCATTTGGAGTTTTTGCCTACAGAAAAATGTTGTTTGGGTTATGTAATGCTCCAGCAACTTTTCAAAGATGCATGCAAGCCATCTTCGCATATTTAATAGAAAAATGCATTGAGGTCTTGATGGATGATTTTTCAGTATTTGACAGTTCCTCTCATGAGTGTTTGTCTAAGCTGGATATTGTACTTAAAAGATGCACCCAATCCAACCTTGTTCTAAATTAGGAAAAACGACACTTTATGGTCACAAAAGGTATTGTTTTGGGGCATAAAATTTCTTCCAAGGGAATTGAGGTTGACAGAGCCAAAGTGGAAGTTATTGAAAATCTTTCGCTACCAACCAATGTGAAGGGAATCAGAAGCTTTCTGGGTCACGCTGGTTTCTACAGAAGATTCATCAAAGATTTTTCAAAGATTGTCAAACCACTAAGTAAACCTCCTTGTCAAGGACGAACCCTTTGTGGTAAATGATGAATTCCTTTAGGCATTTTATATTTTGAAAAAAAAAATTGATTTCTGCCCTAGTAATTGTAGCTCCTGATTGGAACCAAGATTTTGAGTTGATGTGTGATGCCAGTAATTGTGTTATAGGAGTTGTCCTTGGCCAGAGAAGAGAAAAGGTATTTCACACTATTTATTATGCAAGCAAAGTTATGAATGAAACCCAGTTGAATTATGCCACCACAGAAAAAGAATTTCTTGTTATTGTATATTCCTTGGAGAAATTTAGACCATATATCATTGGGTCTAAAGTGATTATCTACACAGATCATGCAGTTATAAAGTATTTGCTAACCAAGCCAGATTCCAAGCCGCAATTAATTAGATGGGTGCTTCTAATACAAGAGTTTGATGTGAAAATCCGTGACAAGAAAGGAAGTGAAAATTTAATCCTGATCACTTATCTCGGTTGGTTAATAGTGAAGTTACAAGCAAGGAAGCAAAAATCTGGGAATCCTTCTCGGATGAAACAGTCATGTATATTCAACAAAGGTCGTGGTTTGCTGATATGGCTAATTTCAAAGCTGCAGGAGTAATCCCAAATGATCTCAATTGGCAACAAGGGAAAAAATTTGTACATGATGCCAAACAGTTTATTTGGGATGATCCTTACCTGTTCAAAATTGGGCAGATAACCTTCTAAGGTGCTCTGTGACTAAAGAAGAGGTGGAAGGAATTTTATGGCACTATCATGACTCACCTTATGGGGGGCATTTTAGTGGAGAGAAAACAGCCGCAAAAGTGCTCCAGTCAGGATTTTATTGGCCTACTCTATTTAAAGATGCTCACAATCATGTCAAAAACTATGATAAGTGTAAAAGGACGGGCAATATCTCTAAATGGCATGAGATGCCATTGCAAAGCATATTAAAAGTAGAAGTTTTTTATTGTTGGGGCATAGATTTTGTTGAACCTTTTCCACCCTCTTTCAATAATGAGTATATCCTGGTGATTGTGGATTATGTGAGAAAATGGGTTGAGGCCCTGGCCTGCCCCAAGAATGATTCCAAAACTGTCATCAAATTTTTAAAAAGGCAAATTTTCTCCCGGTTCGGAACACCCAGGGTACTCATTAATGATGGAGGATCTCATTTTTGCAACTTTCAACTGGCAAGGGTACTCAAGCATTATGGTGTGAGACACAAGGTAGCTACACCATATCAACCAAAGACAAATGGGCAAGCTAAGGTTTCCAACAGGGAGATAAAAATAATTTTAGAATAGACAGTGGCTTCATAAAGAAAAGATTGGTCTCAAAAGTTGGATGATGCCCTTTGGGCATACAGAACTGTAATGAAAACAGGTATTGGATTATCTCCTTTTCAAATGGTTTATGGAAAGGCATGCCACATTCCGGTGGAGATGGAACATCGGGCTCTGTGGGCTTTAAAATTCTTGAATTATGATTCTTGTGACACTGTAGAAAAAAGGAGAAGGAAAATTATTGAGCTTGAAGAGATGCAGTTGCACGCCTATGATTCTTCAAAGAATTACAAAGAAAATGTGAAATTTTATCATGACAAGAAACTGGTAAAAAACGTCTTTAACCCAGGACAACAGGTACTAATGTTCAATTCACGACTGAAACTTTTCCCTGGAAAGTTGAAGTCCAATTGGTCTGGTCCATTTATGATCAAGAATGTTCTTCCACATGGAGTAGTTGAGTTAACAGATCCAGCATCTGAAGATCCACAAAGAAGTTGGGTTGTCAATGGACAATGTCTCAAGCCTTATTTGGGTGGTGAGGTGGAATGCCTTTGCACAATCATGGAGTTGGTTGATCCAGATTGAATTTATTGGGTCAAGCTAGTGACGTTAAAGAAGTGCTTACTAGGAGGCAACCCAGCTTTCTTTACTTTTCCTTGCTTTTATTTTATTTTTTTATTGTTGAACTCTTTTATTATTCCTTTTTTTTTATTTTTTTTCTGTAGTATAGGAATGATGTACTTTGCTCTATCTTATTACAATGGTTTAGTTCTTCTAATGTTGTGTTTTGATGAGTGTTACTTTTTTATGCTTATTGTTTGGATTGAGGTTGAGATGATGCATGATGTGAAAATACACAGGTGGTTGCTTCTAACATGTGAAACAGGTGCTTGAGGTAAAACTTGATTGAGATACTAAGCAGGATGTTTTTCTGAATTCTGGAAGTTGAGATTTTACCTGTGTGAGTTTTGGGCTTCAGAGTTGTTGTGAAGCATAAATGATTTCGTCCAAATTTTGGGCTTCAGAGTTTTTGGGCTTTAGAGTTGTTGGGCTTCAGAATTGCTATTACTTTGGAAGCATAAATGATTTTGCCTAAATTTTCTGTGATTGAACTACTTGCTTGCAGGTTTCATATGATCATGGCCATCTTTTGTTTTCCCTTATTCTTTAAGCCTTTATAAATTTTTCCACTGAAAAGAAAACCAATTGCTTTACCTTTTGAACCTTGAGCCTTAATCATCTTTTGAAAACCCAGTTTTAAATTCTTTACCTTGAGTTGAGTTGAGAATATTTGTGAGGTATTGAAAAAGGTTCAAGTTTGGGGTTGCTGGTAAGCAACCCCACTTTTCTAAGCAGTGAGCAATTGAAAAGCAATAGAAAAAGAAAAAGAAAAATCAAAAGGAAAGAAAATGAAAGGAAAAAGGAAATATAAAAAGAAAAGAAAGTAGAGCTCACTACAAGTGAAAAAGGTTGGGAAAGATCTTCTTGAAAAGAGAACCTGTGAGTAATTGATAAATTCATAAATGTCTCTCTTAACTCAAGGAATTTTTTTCTGACTAGAAAAACCAATTTCCTTCTTAGCCCAGCCAAGTTACAAGCCATGAAAAGCCCTTGTGATGACAACTTGCTTGTAAGTCTGTTTGATTGTGGTTAAATGAAAAGCAAAATTAATTTGTGTGACATTGTGATAGTAGAGTGAAAAAGGCACCACCACTATACACCTGTAAGGGAGTGAGATACTTTTGAATGCTTGAGTGATACACTTTTGAGTACTTGAGTGAAACACTTTCCTTGGTGAGGAATAGTTCTTTGAATTTCTGATTATATCTCTGCTTGGTTGATTGATTACTCTTAAGGACAACATATGTTAAACTGTTTGAGCATCACTTTGAGTTATTTGAAAGAAAGCATCTATACATCTGGACTGATATTCTTATGATGGGTTGATTGAAGTGATGATTTATCTTGAGAAAAAGATTGTGAAAAATTGTTGAATCACTGTGATAATTGTTAAGAGCTGAGTTACATTATATTTTTCTTGAGCACAAGCAAAGTTCTAAGTTTGGGATTGTGATAACGGTTTAAAATATCGTTATCTGTGATGTAATTTTGATACTAAATGCACCATTTTTGACTTAGAAACTTGCTTGGACTCATGCTTTTTCATTAAGTTGTGTGAATAAGAGAGTTGAGGTTGAATTTGATGATTTTATGACTAATTCCCTATGTTTTGATAGAAAATGAGTTAATACAGGAAGCAGAGATGAAGTGCTAAGGATATAGAGCTCAGAAAGGCCTAGAAAAGCACCAGAAGAAGGAACCGCATGAAGCTTGGGCGACCTACAGGAGGCTTGAGCATGGAAAAATCAACGTCCGCTGTCCAGGCGCCCTAGGCCGTTCAAGCGTCGAACCTCAAAGCCTGGGCGGAATTGAAGGCTCAAGACCTACGGAAATCGACGTCCACCGCCTGAGCGCCCTAAATGGGGCGCCCGAGCGTTGCGCGTTGCATATCCAGCCTAGTTTTTGCTCTGTTTCGACTCTTTTGGACTAGGCCCTTTTTTACTATGGTTTGACTCTATTTAAAGGATCCCGACGCTCTAGGGTTTGTATCTCTAGCTGAAGCAACACAACAACACACTCTTCTACTCTCTAAAGTCGAATCTGGAGGCGGGAGCTTCCTCTTCTACTCTTAGGATTTCAATATCTCATGCTTTTCCATTATTCATATAGTTTCTCCATTTCTATGGGGAACTAAACTCTCTTTGTTGTGAGGGGATGATGTAACCTTGTGAAGTCTCATACATTTGAATTGATTCTTAATTTATATGTTGTTTCAATAATTATTAGGGAATTCATCTGTTTCAATGCTTGCTCTATTTAACTCATTTAGTAACATGATTTATGAATTGCATGAGTGTCAAGAGGTTCCTTACAATTCAGGTTCTTGTTGAATTCTCCCAAAGGTAATATTTCTCAGGAATGAGGGTATGAGTACTTGGTCGTCTTAAGCTCTTGATCTTCAGACTTAATTTTCTAGGAACGCTAAGAATTGCACGAACTAGGAATTAAGGCAGGCTTGTTATGCCGAGGGATTGAGTTCTAAGTAATTTAGTGAGTGACGTTAATATTAATGTAAAAAGAAGAATTCTTATATACATGAGAGTAAACTTGGTGAAATCAAACCCTAACAACATAACCATGTCATTTTATAAAGAACCTTTATTCATCTTTGTGTTACTCAACTACTGATGAATGTGCATTCATATTTAATTTTATGTCTTTGCATTTGAAACCAACAATCTCATTTTATTTAAGTCTTAAATAATTGAGTTATCACATAACTGTTTAGAGTCGAGAGTCTTCAGGGATATGATACTTGGTCTTACCATTTTATATTACATGTGCAATTCTGTACACTTGTTGATCCTTCAACAAGTTTTTGGTTTCGTGTCTGGAGATCAAAAATACTGTCAACATACATTTTGGTGTCGAATGTGTAAACGAATCATGTGAATCATATGGGAAAGGTAATATGATAGACAAATCTACATTGCACCATATGGGACTCCAGCATGGTCTAGATGGGTGGTTGTTTAAAGATGAGCATGCTGGGGAAGAAGAAGAAGAAGTTGCAAGTGCATCATCAACACCATATAGACTTCACTCTGAATTCAAAAAGCACATAGTGAGGCAGATGCACTCTTTATCTGTCATATGTCAAACGATTCGTCAAGATGTCAATGATATAAAAGAAATGTTGCAGATGAATGCATCTAATGATGAAGATGAAGAGTATGAAGAGAATGAAGAAGAGAGTGAAGCAGATGAAAGTAATGATGACATGTTGACGTGTGAGATGAAGAAAAAATAAATATAAGAAAACAATGTAGAAGTGGATAAATTTGAATTAAAATCTTTGTGTTCTGTTTTTGTTTTCTTTTGTTACAACAGCTATCTAAGCCATTAGTAATTTCTAGTTGTACCCATCATTTCAATATTAATGAAATTATCTTTTGGTACTAAATCTGTGAATGTCAAATATGATTAAATCACTTGTATGAATGCAATTGAACATTTCATTGTTACATTATTACATTGCATATTCATACTTGAACTGTGATAATGGTTATTTCACAATTATACTGCATGACTAATGCTAAATTTAGTTGAGATGAAAAGATTATGCAGGAGTGCTGATTGATAACTAAGATGAAAGGGATATTTCAAAATACACTGCATAACCAAATCGATTAAGGAGATTCATAATCGATTAAATTTCGTCAACTAGTTTGAAGTTTCTAAACTGCTGAAATATTTACTTTTAAACCATGACTTCTGATTTCATGTGTGTTTTACTCATCATAAATCTCTTTATTTGAAATCCGTTGTAAATCTAATATGAGTTTATGAATGATAACATTAGGTTGTTTTATTTCAAGTTATATCTGAAATGCTCTGATATTTGTGATATTCTTTTGATACTCTGCTTGAAAATGTTTGAATAATACATACTCTATTATATCTCTATCATGCAACCGTGATACTGAAATATGATATGCATATTGATAGGGGGAGTTTTGTATCCTATTACATAGTTTATCACATATTAAAACGGGGAAGAAATTAAAATCATGTGAATATTGCTGACAGGGGGAGTGATGAATCATTATTTTCTTCACTTCACTTAGTTTATTGTACTAGAATTAATCAGGGGATTGTGCTTAATTGTTCAGTATTTTCCCCGTTTGTCTTGATTGTGCTTAATTTGATCAGAAATTCTTATTTTAATTAATTTGAATTATCTGAGATTAATTATTTGCATTATTAATTTTAGGGAAATTGTTGGATAATATTATAGGACATTTTAAGGTTAAATGAGAAATGACAATTGAGTCCAATGCATCTCAGCTATTTCAATTTTCGTACAGTGCTGCGTGAATTTTGTGTCAACTTGTGTGTCTTCGTTTGAGTTCAATTCTTATCCGTTTTCCGTGCAATTTTTTTTCATAGTTTCGTCTGGGTGTCTATTTTCACGTATAGTTTTTACTTTGTTCAAATTCGTTATGTATTGTTCCCAGTATTTGTTTTACTCTCCTATGTCAGTTTAGTGCACACTGTTTGAGTGACTTCTAATCTGTTTACATTTGCTTGTTGTTTGGTACTTGTGGTGACTAGGAATTGATAATTGGATAATGCTAAGACCTCCCAACACTCTTAAGAAATACGTTTTGGAAGAAGCACATAATGACAACAAGCCACCAAGAAGGGAATTTAATTGAATGAATAAGGAGAAGAAACAAAAGATGAAGGAGGGACCACCTTTGCCACATTCTTACGTCCAGCATGATACCAAATTCACTTTGGTGGAGAAAGAGGAAAGTATGTCACGGCACACATAGGAAGGAGCTTGGAAGAACTTTTGGAATTAAATTGGTAAATTGATATTAAGGCATGAGTAAAGCTCACGGCCACCTTGATGCATCCAACACATTTCTTGAATTAAAAGAGATGTCACATTTCTTGAAAGCTCACGTACAAGGATTTCTAAATTGTGAAAGGTGCCAAAAGGAGACAACACATGGGGCCACCACTTTGTCATGGATGGAAAGTTTCTTAAAAAATCAAGCAATGTCACGTAAAGAGTGCTTGGAGGGGCGGTCCCATTTCTTTTGGCTTAAGTGGTTTTTAATAGTTATTATCATCTTCAATTATTGGAGAAGGGAAGCACAATTCTAGTAAAGTGAGAACGGTGCAGCAACTTGAGGAGCTCACGTCCTGCAGCACTTCACGGCCATGGAGGTAGCTGCTACATACACAAAGTTTGAAATGGAGGGAGCGTCCAAACCCAGCAGCAGCTCATGTCCAAGGGAAAGGCTTCTATGGAGTAGAAGATCACATGGCCTGCTGGAAGCAAGAAGGAGTGCATCAGCTGGTCTACCAAAGAGGAGGAGGTCACGGCTGTGTTGATTTAATTTGGAAGGAAGAAGAGAGAAAAGCTCACGGCCCACTTTGGCTTGAAAAAAAGATGTGCAGCAGTGTCCAGCAATTGGAAGAAAGAAGGAGGAGCACCCATCCACGTTGAGGGTCTCTCTCTCGGATTTTTATTCCAGCAACAAAAGCTAGACTGGTGTGCACGTTATCACGGTTGATTCCAGCAGCAGAGAGTTGCGTTCCAGTAGCAAAATGAAGAGCATCCAGCTTGGAACAGACACCAAGAGGGAGAAAGCTTGAGGTGTTGGCACGGCTAGAGAGAAACTCACGTCTATGGTCCAGCAGAGGAAGCTACAGCCGTGAGCAATGTAGAAGATGACAAAGAGTAGTTGAAAAATGGAGGGGCCCTCACCCTATTTTCTCACGGGAAGGCAAGGAAAAGTTGCTCATGGACTTATTTTCTCACAGGAGTTTGTATGAGTTTTGGGCTATAAATGAAGCAGCAGACAGAGAAGGAAAAACTCATTAGATTTTAGATTAGAATTTAGGAGTAGTTTTAGGGAGAGCAATCACGGACGTTTTTAATTTTGAGTGTTCATTTTTCCTCCTCCTCTCTGGGGAAGGTTCTGTGTTTGATTCAAATTCCAGTTTCCAAGTTGAATTTTAATTGTATTTTTTCAGTTTGCGTTTTTCAATCAATGTTCGTTAAATTTTATTTTCCTTTACCATTTTCTACACAATTACTGTTTCTGCAATTTAATTACCATTTTACTGTTTTGAATTTTATTTCAGCACTTTTTATTTAGTTTTGCAATTTACGGTTTTTTTGTACTTTATTTATTCACTGCATTTACGTTTTCTGCAGTGTTGTTTTAATTTTAATTTAATTTTCCCGTATACAAAACATCCACAAACCCCCCCCCCCACTTCGTAAAAAATCTGAGACTGAACCACCAAAAATTGGTCCTTGAGAGACGACTTAGGAGTCACCTCCTAGCACTGTACTGCATTCTTATTTGCAATCAACTTTTGTGAGCGGTGCGACCCGTTCATCAGGGAGCATCATATTTTTCTGATACATGTGTTGATGCATCTTGATAACAGTTGAAAAACTGTTATTTTTATACTAAATTGACCTTAAAGACAACCTTTATGACTTAGAAACTAGCTTGGAATCATGCTTTTATTTATGTTTTTGAAATAAGAGAGTTGGATGGGTTTTATGCTTGGTTTTCCTTCTTTTTGCAGGTTTTAAGAAAAATTGGATGAAAGAAGTGAAGTAGGAAGAAGTTGGAATTAGAAAAGGAAGTAAAAATGCACAAAAAGAGAAGACATGAGTACCGCTCAGTGGAAATTACCGTTGGGCGGTGTTCTTGAGCTCCCGTAGTCACCGCTGAGGGACAGAAATGTAGCTGAGCGTCAAACTGAAGAATCACACTTACCGCTGAGTGGTATTTATCGCTGAGCGCCATTTTTATGGGCCTTGGGTCACTTTTCTGTAATTTTTAGAATAATATATAAGGTTTTAGTCGACCTAGGTCAGTCATCTTTGGCTGGAATGAAGCAGAATACACTTTCTTCACCCCTTAGAGGAGGATTTTGGATGCTCAAGCTCCATTCTTCAAATTCTAGGGTTTTATCTTTCATGCTTTCATTATTCTTCACATAGTTTCACCATGATTATGGTGAACTAAACCTTCATTGTTGTTAGGGAACCATTGTAATCCTTTAAAGCTCTCATGTATTAAATTGATTCTTTATAATATATGCTTTCTGTCATTAATTGTTAGGATTTTTGTTCTATACTCTATGCATGCTTTGTTCAACTCATTCAATTGCATGATCATTGATTTTATCGATATGGACACATACGGGGAAATCTAGACATGAAGAAATTCTCCCAATAATAGTATAAACCTAGACATAGGAATATGATAGTTGGTTGTCTTTAAGCTTCCATGTTAATGTAATACATGAATAATTGCTAGGGAGACAAGACATTGTAAACTAGTGATTAGGAGTAGGTTTTATTCACCAAGACATTGGGTTTAAGGTAATTTAGAAAGTGGCATTAACATTAATGAAGAAAGATGAATTCTTGAATACATGAGACTTGATAGGATGAATTGGTAAACCCCAACAACATAATCATTCATATTATCCATCAACTGTTTTTGCATTGTTCTAGTTCATTGATCAAAACCTTGCATTCATGTTTATTTTTGCATAATTCAACAACAATATTTTCAGTTACAAGTCTAAGATAATCAACAAATCACATAACTGTTTAGGCCGTGAGTCCTTTGGGAAACGATACTTGGTCTTACCATTTATTATTACTTGATACGATTCGGTTACACTTGCTGAGGGTCAACACATCTATGTGTGAATCAATATCTTAATGTTTCAATTACATTACATTATACATCCTTTTTTCCTATTGCTCAAAGGGTGAGAAATAATCACTAGTACAAAAATATCGTATAACGTTGTTGTTTTTGGGACTTTCACGTCGAATTCGAGGTCAACGTCATATCGGAAGATGTTAAATTGACGTTAAATTTAAAAAATTCGACCTTAATCAAATTGACATCGAATTTTGTTAATATTCGACGTTAAACAATTTTTTGTTTTTTTTAATTAATTGTGATCATTTTTACAACTCTACGAGACTCGAAAAGCAGAAAAATAAATTTCAGTTTTTGGTATTTTGTAAATCATGAACTATGAACGTGTAGTATAGTATCAACAACAAACAATAATAACAAACAACAACAACAACAACAACAACAAACAAGTTCAACTAAATAACAACAACAAACAAGTTCAACAAAAAACATTAACATACAAGTCCAACAAATAAGTTCTTCAAAACGAAAATGAAAACTAACCTTCAAAAGGTAGGTTCATCGGAATAAAGTGTTTCCAATAGTGTGAGAGAAAACAGAATGCGCCTATGAAGGACAAGAACACGAAAATAATCGGTCAAAACAAACAAAAATTATACATAAAGTAGTTAATAAACATGCATTTGTATCAAATGAAAGAAATATTACTTGTCATGGTCATCAAACTTCGTTCTTGAAAAGTTTGAGAAGAGAAGAGGGTCTCGCGCGTTAAGATAAACTGAATGAATTTTCAATCTCATGTTCAAATTAAAAAGGGGAACTTTTGGCTGACAAATAATACATCGAAGCTCTTACAAAATTCAACGTATTATATGTGGTTTAAAAGAAAAAAGAAAAAAAAAGAATTTAAAACGAGTTACTTTTTGGCTTATGGCTGACAAATAATACGTCGGAGCTCTTACAAAATTCGACGTATTATTTGTTGTTTAAAAGAAAAAGGAAAAAATTATTAAAATAGAATGACTCAATTTCTCACACCAAGAAGGGGGTGAATTGGTAAAATGTAAAAATAAAATCTTTTTCACAAAAATGATGCCTTGATACTTTTCTTGAATTGCAAGGTAAAAGATTTTCAATGCAGCGGAAATGTAATCGAATTAATGCAGAACATAATCGATTGAATAAAGAGAGTAGGGATGAAAAATTCAAACACCGTGTTTATATACTGATTCGGCCAAGCCTACATCCAGTGTCCTTCCAACCATAGGAAGCTAATGATGCACTATAATGATCAAGGTTTCTACAATAAGGCTTTTATAGCAACCACACGTCAAAAATATAAAACACCTCTCTAACCCTCAAATCAAGATATAGGCAATACACAACAAGACCAACAACAAGAATCTCCTCTTCTGCTGTCTAAACCCTTAGAGACACTCTCAAAGTCAAGAATGCCACACGCTCTTCTTCCTGTAATCACAATAGGGAACCTCAAACCAAACTTCAAAAGATTATAGAATATAATCTCTCAATGACACCCAAATGTGCAAGTTGATCAGCCTTTGAAAAACACAGTAATCTTGCTCTTCAAGAAATCACAAGTAGTTAATCACCATGGTCACACTTGTTTCTTGAAGCTTTTCTTTACTTTTTATAAGATCACAGCTTTCTGCAAAATATATGAAAATGTTAGAATCACAAAAGTTCTTACAGAAATCAAATGCATTGTAATCGACTTAGCTACTAATGCATTCGAATAGAACAATTTTTTTATAACAGTTAGCAGTAATCACGACAATTAATTGAATGTGCAATTAATGCAGTCGACTAACATTTAATGCTAGGTCAACACAATAAAAAATATGACCATTAGACAGTTATGTTAAGCATTAACAATAATTCAAAACAATAACTAACTTAATTGAATACAACACGCATGCAATCGATTATGCAATAGTGTTAAGCATAGTTTTAAAAAACTTTCTCTTTGAAAACTCTCACAGCACATT
The DNA here is from genome assembly GCA_034642375.1 of Vigna nakashimae. Taxonomy (NCBI): domain Eukaryota; kingdom Viridiplantae; phylum Streptophyta; class Magnoliopsida; order Fabales; family Fabaceae; genus Vigna; species Vigna nakashimae. Next base: position 17,393,806 of record CM067761.1, read on the forward strand.
TGAAAATAGTTTGTGCAAAGACATCATATTTAATCGATTCACCCCATAATGAAGTCGACTTAAAACTGTTGTTTTGCCACACATTTGAATTTCAACATAAGTGTTTGTGGTTTTCCTTTTCAACATCAAATGTCATGCATTCACACATAAAAACACATATGTAACATATTGATATGCAATGAACAACACAAACAAGCTTTCATATATACTTAAACAAATTTAACATAGTGATCAAAAGCATATAACATGTAAATATGGAACATGTAACACAAAATATACATGTGTTTTGTCATGTCACAACAAAAAAGTATATTTGTGTTGTGTTATGCATATGTGGAATATGTACATGCTTACTATGTTATATGCACATAATGTGACAAATGCATATGTTGGACATATTGTGTTGGTTATGCATAATATTGTGATTATGATGTGATTATATCTATGTATGCACATTGTATGTTTTTGTGTAATGACAACCACAATAACAAAAGCATATATGCATGACATAATTGATTACAATGTTTTAGTAATCAATTAAGGTCATCGGACAGCTTATGTTTTAAACTGTGCCAAAACAACAAGTTTGAGTAGATTACATTAGTTGTTGAATCGATTAAAGCTCGTGTCTTTGCGTATATTCTTTTCAAAAGTGTTGTGATGAATTTTGAAGGAGAAAAGTTTTCAAAATGTGTCAAAGTGTTAACCTAATCGTTTACACATTTTATGTAATCAATTAAGTCTATTATCTTTTGAAAACAGATTTCATGTTTGTCATAATTGCTTTAACGGACATATTTTTAAATATGTTTGACCAGCATTAATTGCTAATCGATTACATTAATTGAACATTCAATTAAGACCTGACTTTGTTGTAATGTTGTTACATCTGCTTTAATGTAACCGATTACATAAGTAACTGTTAAGACCTCGGCAAGTGTACCCAATCGTATCAAGTAATAATAATTGGTAAGACCATGTACCGTTTCCCAAGAGACTCATGGCGCTAAACAGTCATGTAATTGCTTAACTAATTAAGACTTTTAAGAAAAATTTAGGGTTTTGAATGCAAGAACAAGAAAGTAAATATGAATGCACTTTTGATCAATTAAAGAAATACACATGGGTGAGAATGAATGATATTGAAATTATGAGATGGGTATGTTGTTAGGGTTTAGATTTCATCTAGTTTACTCTCATGCATATATGAATTCATCTTCTTCATTAATGTTAATACCACTTTCTAAAGTACTTAAAGCTCGATCTCTTGGCGAAGAAAGCCTACCTTAATTACTAGATCACAATGTCTTGTATCCCTAATAATTAATTTCTGCATTATGATTACAAGCTTAAGATAACCAAGCGTTATATCCCTATGTCTAGGCAATAGTTCCCTTGGGAGAAATTCCCCAGATCTAGGTTTCCCCGTATGTGTCCATATCACGAAAAACAATAATCATGTCATGAATGAGTTAAACATAACAAGCATAGAGCAAAGAAGAATAACCCTACCAATTAATGAAAGATACAAATATCAATTAAAACAAATTCAAATGCACGAGGTTCCCAAGGTTTCATCATTCCCGAACAACAAATTGAATTTAGTTCCCCCTTGTCATGGAGAAACTAGATGAAATATGGAATGAGAATGAAAGATAAACCCTAAAAACCGAAGAGGAGAGCTTCCGCATCCACTTTTGCCTCCAGAGAGTTGGAAAAATCTGAATTTGTGTCAATTATGTCAAAAGATACTCCCTCTAGGATGTCCAAGTCCTTACATACAGTTGAATTGGATCATGGGCCAACGTTGACACCGCTCAGCGCCCTAAGCAAGCTTGTGAGAGGAGTGGCGCTCAGCGCCCAAGGAAGAGCGCCCAGGCGTGAAACGTTACATGAAGACTGGTGCTCAGTGTTCCTGAAAGGGCGCTCAGGAGCGAATGCGAGACTCCTATGTCGAGCGCCCTAAAAAAGGGTGCCCAAACGTCCTGCGACATTCTGCAGCCTTCTCTTCTAGTGCTCTTTCTGTCCTTTCTGAGTTTCAACTTCTTGACAATTTAACTCCTCTTCATATTCATCCCAGTTTCCTACAAAATCAAGGGAATTTAGTGATAAAATCTTCAAGTATAACCTCAACTCTCTTATTCACCAAAATAAGCTAAAAACAAGAGAACAAGCAAGTTCCTAAGTCAAAAAGGGATCTTTTAGTATCAAAATTTAATCCCAAATAACGGTGAAAGCAACCGTTCTCACAAGCCTAAACTTTAAACTTTGCTTGTCCTCAAGCAAAACAACATGTGACTCAGCCTAAACAACACTTCAATGGTTCAAAATATCACAAAGCACTTTCTTCTAAGACAAGTAATTACTCTTAACTGCTTAATATAAAAATATCAATCAGGATGCATTGATGCTTTAGCCAAACAAGCTCAACTATGGTGCTCACATATTCACAATATATAACACATGCAAACTCATGAATGATCAATAGCCAAGCAAGAATGTTATCCTATAGTGCATGGAACTATTCCTCACCAAAAACCAGTGTTTCACTCAAGCACTCAAAAGTGTATAGTGAGGTGACACTCTTACCTTAAGGTGACATGAATCAATTTTGCCTTTCATTTAACCACATATCAAACACACTCACAAGCAAGTTGTCATCACAAGGACTTTTTGTGGCTTGTATTGAGGCCGGGCTAAGAAGAAAATTGTTTTTTTCTAGACAACAAAATCCTTGAGTTAAGAGAGTGCACAACTCATTTATTCTCATTAACAATCAACTCTCTCTCTTCTTTTTTGTGAGAAACCAATCTTCAATTCATTCCCAACTTTCCTTTCATTGAGCTTAACCTTTTCTTCTCTTCTCTTTTCTTTTTCTTTTTCTTTTTTCTTTCGCTCAATGTTCTTTAATGACTTTCACAAATTTCTTTCCAGTTTCTCACAACCCCAAACTTGAACCGTTCTCGATTACCACATAAACATACTCTACTTAACCCAAGGTAAGAATTTCAAAAAGGCTTTTTCAACTTTCAACTTTAGGCTCAAGGTTCAAAGGGTAAAGAGAAACATTGTTCTTTATTGGGTTCACCTATTGCCATTGGCTCTAAGGGAAAAGAAAACATGGCCTTGATCATTTGTAACAAGCAAGCAAGTGGTTCAATCATAGAAAATTAGGCAAAATCAATCATGTTTCCAAAGCAATGGCATTCAATCAATCAAATATTTGGGGCCTAATCTCTTACAAGCTAACTCAAGTTCCACAATTTAATATCATCCTGCCCAGTAAATTAATCACATTTGACATCATGCATCTGTTTTTAACACAACTATGAGCAACCATCATTTATGCTTAAAAGTCTCATCAATCATTAACTCAACATGCATCATAGAACAATAGAGCAAACACAAGAATATTTCTCATCACAAACAACAGTTTATCACATCATACCAAACCATTGCAGCACAATTCATTAAACAAAGTACACAAACACTAAAACAACAACAAAATAAAAAAAATTCAAATAAGCATAAAGCAAAAATATAAAAATCCTGACCCAACAGCATCCATCAATAGATGCTTTCCCCTAAATCTTCCAGCATCTATGAGTAGATGCGAATCATTTTTATCAACATCCATCTGTAGATGTTGATCTTTCTCATCTTGATCGGCATCCATCAATAGATGTCTTCAGTAGCATCCATCAGTAGACGCTTAATCACATAGCATCCATCAGTTGATGCTCTCTGGTGAGTCAATATTTTCTTGATTTTGCTTAGGTTATTGTGCTGGATTTAATCAGGGAGTTGTGTTTAATTGTCCAGTATTTCTCCATTTTTCCTAATTGTGCTTAATTTGACCAGAAATTCTTATTTTAATTAATTTGAATTATCTGAGCCTATTATAATCATTATTGATTGCAGGGAAAGTTTTGGAAATACAATTTGGGATATTTGAAGGTGTAGCCACCACCCAAAGGAGGGAAACACATGAGGGATTTACTTTTTGGAGGCATTTTACATTGAATTTTTGTGCTTGGAACGCTGATTGTAGAAGCACATATTTTAACACATTGCATTTAAATCACGGGCCCGACCTAGTAATGAGAGGCACGCTGCTCACACATAAGATAGATATTGAAGTTTCAATTAAAAAAAAAAGAGAAGAAGGCAGCTGCATGTCCCACACGGGAGAGTCACGTCCAGCAGGTGGGCCACGCTATGCATTTCCTTTTCTTTGCAATCATTTGGCTGGATTCATTTTGAGCTTTGGAGAAAAGACAAAATGGTGGCTTTCTTTTGGAGGTGCACACAACAGCACGTTACGACCCACATTGTAAAAATGTGCTTCAATAGGAAGAAGGCACCAGACGCTCCAACAGGTTGTACGTCCAGCAATATGTTTAGTAATGTCCATCGGGGCCCATGGAGAAGTCCAACTGCCATCCTAGGGCACGGACATTGAAGAAGAGGACTTTGGCAATTAAAAAGAAAGGGGCACATGGGTGATTGAAGGGGGGACTCCAGCCGCCACTTGGAAGAAAGCACACGATCCTTTCATAAGTGGAAGAAGTGAAGCACGATGATGCAGGGAAGAAAGTCTCCAAGCTGCTGCAGCTACGTTGGTATTCCTTTTTGTAGAAGAGTAGCAAGGTGATTAGATAGGAGTAGGTGTGTACGGTGACGGAGAGCTATGAGGCACATGGGTGATTGAAAAGGGAAGCACTTTAATTTAGTTTTGGGGAAGCAGCGCTGTCACGGCTTGCTGGATGCACGGTGATTCACGGCCAACTGGAGATGCACACATGGAGCTACTGCTGCCACGTCCAACATAGGATTTCAGTCTTCATTTTCAGTCATGTCCAGCAAGGAAGGGAGTGGCTGTCACTCGTGTACATTCATATCTTTTTCTTAGGAAAATGTTGACTCATGATAGAAGAGAGTGGTGCATTCAACTTTTCAAGTGTTGCCCCATTTCTCTGTTTGCATTTAAATACTTAGCTTGCATCTTAAATTGGTTTACACACTTTCTTGAAGTTACATTCCAACTGCACGGGTTTCTAAGTTACAATGTGCTTTTCAATTATTAGCTTGAATGTTACAACTTTTTATTCCTGCTGCAATGATACTTTGTCTGAATTAGCAATGACATTCTAATGATTCACGCAACTTGCATTGAATTTTATTCTGTGGCATTGTGCTTTAAATTGGTGACGCGTTACATTCAAAAGTAATATATGCATTTTCGTTAAATTTTAGTTTCGTTGCTTGTGCTTCCAAGGCTGACGCAAGCAGCAACTTATGGATTTGATAAAATAGGACCGTTTACTGTTTTCGTTCACTTTTATGTCTATTATTTTCGGTTTATTGTTTCCGTTCACTATGTTGTCTATTTTGTTCGGTTTCTTTGTCTTCCTGCATTTCCAATGTCCTCACTTGCTTTAGAGATCATTCGGTCTTAATGTAGAACCCCGTTCAGTCATCTGTATGACCGTTCGGTCTTCATGCTTTGTTCATTTATTTCAAAGTTTTCAATTATGTTCGGTTGTAATTAATTTCCAGTTTTAATTTAGTTCATCAGTAGATGCTTTAATCACTCTCATCTGAATCTTCATCATTATAGCATCCATCAGTAGATGCTTTAATATAGTAGCATCCACCAGTAGATGCACCTCTTCATAGCAGCATCCCTGTTGTTATTACTATAAAGAAAAATCAAATCCAAACCACACAAATAATCAATTAAAAAGAAAAAGTCAGAAATTGGGTTGCCTCCCAATAAGCGTTTGTTTAACGTCACGAGCCTAACACCATTAAGTATAATCTGAATTTTTTATATTGGTGTTTTTCTCTCTTTCATCACACCAAAATAACTTCAACAGATTCCTAGTCACCATCTTTACTCTCCTTAAATAAGGAGCCGCAATCTCAATAACTCCATTATCTTTAAAATCTTTAATCACCCATAACTTGTTCTTGAATTTCACCGGTTTGCCAAGGTAGGGTTCATTATTTTCATGCACAGAGTCTTGATGAACTAGTTTCTCTTCATTATCTGCCTTCTTCATCTACTATTAGCAGTCTTCTCTACTTCCAGACCCAAAGAGAAAGATTTTGATGATCTTATAGGTTGGCGTTCAGCGCCCTTAATGGGGCGCCCAAGCGGTGATGCGTGACATCCTGCGCTGAGGGCCCTTAAAGGGGCAACTAGGCACCCTGCGACCTTCTTCAGTCTTCTTCTCTTTTTGATAATCTTGTGCTCCTACTACAGACTTTCGGATTTAATCCTGCAAACACTAAAGAACATTGTACTAGAGCACCCAATTAGCACAAACAGATAAAAAGAAAAAATTAAAGATAAAATAAAAATTAAAGATAAAAAAGATAAAAATTAAAGATAAAAAGATAAAATTAAAGATAAAGTCTAATCAGTTAAGAATCACACAAAAGTATAGTTTAAACAATGAGTCACTGGCAACGGCCCCAAAAACTTGTTAAGATTTCGGCAAGTGTACCGAATCGTATCAACTAATATAAAATGGTAAGACCAAGTATTGTATCCCAGAGGACTCATGGCACTAAACAGTTTTGTAATTGCTTAACTAATTAAGACTTAAGAACAATTTTTGGGGTTTTGAATGCAAATGCAATAAAAATAAACATGAATGCAATTTGATTAATTGAGGCTAAACACTAGAATGAATGGATGAAGTTGATAATATGAGATGATAATGTTGTTGGGGTTTAAATTTCACCTAGTTTACTCTCATGCATATAAGAATTCATCTTCTTCATTCAATTGTTTATATCACTTTCTAAATTACTTAAAACCTTATCCCTCGATGAAGAAAGCCTATCCTTAATTACTAGACCACAATCCCTTGCATCCCTAATAATTAATTATGCATTACGATTAGAGGCTTAAGATGACCAAAACTCATACCACACTACTACAGTCAAGGGATATGGAACCGGTTATTTTCGCTTATAGGCACTGGTTATACAACCGAGGCATATACAGACGAGGTAAAAAGGGATAAGTTTTTTGCCTCGGTTCACCGGTAACCGAAGCAGTACAATTTTCTTATATTTTTTTCGAAGAATGTTTCGCCTCGGTTCCTATTGAACTGAGGCAGTATCTCCATATCCACATTAAGAACAATTTCTCTGCTTGTAGATCTTCCAGCAATCAAGGATTAAGCTACTCAAACCACTACTTTCTGTTAGTCCATAACCTTGCCTTAGTTCAACCCATTGGAAACATTCTTCTTACGCTGGACAAGTCACACCTAGCTTTACTTTAATACTTCACTAACACAAGGATCACTAGTGGCACTGCTGGCACGTTGTTAACCTTATGCTTCTGGATTCCATCAAGCATATCTTGGAAGTCAAACTTCTGCATCAAAACTATTGTTATACCAGCACAATACAATCCTAATCCAAAGAATGCAAATAAATATTGAAACATTGGAATGAAGGCCAAGGGAACTTGCAGCAGTGTAAAATCAATAGATCTAAAATATAGCATTAATGTCTCACTGTGCCATAGGAACTTGTGGCAACTTGGTTGAACCGTAGACAGACACGTGAAGGGAATTTGGGATTTTTGATTTCAGGGTTTGTAGGTGATGAAGATGAATGGTGGCATGTAGAAGGAGGTTGCAAGGCTAACGCTGGAGCTTCGTGAAGATCACCATGGAAGATAACGTCGGCGCGATTCTGCTGAGGACACGATTCTAGTGGGGCGATTCTGGTGAGGCCGCGATTCTAGCTGACGGCAAGGCGGCTAGGGTTTCGCCTAGTGGTGGTGGAGGTCGTAAGGGAAGAAGAAGATCGCTCCAGGGGAAGAAGAAAACCCTCGCCACCGTCACCGGTTTCCTCTGCTCCCCCGCCTTCCATGAATCCTTCGGCGCTGTCATCCCTCCGCCCTCCACCCTCACTCGACTGTGGGCTCTGTGGCTCCCTAATGGACAAAGCTGGTGACGAGAGGCTCGCCCAGATAAAGCAGGCTGCCAATGACGAGAGGGAGCTCGAGGGACGACAGCAACACTGTCTTGACCACGCGACGGCGAGACAGCAACAGGGAGGTCGTGGCGGTGACGTTGTGGATGCAGCGGGGAGGGAGCAGCAGCGAGGCAACAACAGGGAGGCGCGACGTTGAGGCAGTGGTTGGATGGCAGCGAGAGAGAAGAAAAGTGGAGAAGTATTTTTTGGATGCAGTAGAGAGAAGAGCAGTAGTAGGTAGGGTAAGCGTGTAGTAGTAGGTAGGGTAAATTGCCTCGATTATTCCTTTAACCGAAGTAATTGACTTCTACTGCCTCGATTCCTTCCTCCAACCGGTGCCTATACACAGATTATACGCTTCGGGTAGTTTCTAACTGAATTAATATGGTTATTATGCCTCGGTTCCTGTTGAACCGAGGCCTATAAGTTCGCTCAAATTACAATACTGCCACCACATTTATATTTTCTTTGGGTTTGTGCAAACCGAGACCTATTAGCCACGTTAGAAACCCTTTTTTTTACTAGTGCCCCCATCCCTAAGCAATACTGCTTTTGGGAGAAATTCTCCACATCGTGGTTTCTAGGTATTTTCCAATGACAAAGAAGACCATAAAATCATGCCATGAGTGATCAAAACATAACAAGCATAGAGCAAAGGAGAAAATCCCTAACAATTGATGAAAGAAGCATAAATAAATTGGAATCAATTCAAAATACATGAGAGTTCAACAGGTTACATCTTTCCTAACAACAAATAAGATTAGTTCTCCATCGTCATGAAGAAACTAGATGTACAATGGAATGAAAGAGATAGAAAAATCGTAGAAAATAAAGAGGAGAAGAGCTCCCACATCTCCAAATCTGCCTCCAAAGGAGCAAAACATGTGTTTTTGTGCTCAAGCCATCAAGAGATACAATCCCTAGGACGTCCAAGTCCTTAAATAGCTCAAAAAAAAAATAGAAAACGGGTCCAGGCCCAACAAGTTGGCACTTCGCGCCCTCATTTAGGGCGCCCGGGCAAAACTTTGTGAAAACTGGCGCTCAGCGCCCCTAGAAGGGCGCCTAGTGTAGTGTGAGAAAAAGCTGGCGCTCAGCCCCCCTCATGGGCGCTCAGCCCTGGCGGTAGCATTCCAAAACTCATTTTTTTGTTGTTTTTCTTGCTTTTTTGGTTAATTCAACTCTATACATTGTTGGAGAATCTTCCAAGCACATTATTAGCTACAAAATAAAGGAAATTTAGTGATAAAATGAATTGTGCACTCTCTTGACTCAAGGATTTTGTTGTCAAGAAAAACCAATTTTCTTCTTAGCCTGGCCTCAATACAAACCTCAAAAAGTCCTTTTGATGGAAACCCATTTAGGGAATTCCATTCAAAGGAGTATCAACTAAATTTAAGGCTAGGAAAGGGAAGTTGAAGAAGAACTTTTAAAGGCTCTTTCTTGATTTTCTATCTCTATGTCTTAGAAGGATTCTTGATTTTCTTTCTCTATGTCTTAGAAGGATTCCTCTTTTAATACTATATGGTTGTTTTGTTTGTAGGATACAATAAAGGCAAGAACCATGGTCAACCAATCAGATTTGGGAAAAGAACTCTTCAAGGAATTAGCTCCAGGGCCGCTCAAGCGCCCTTAGACCGGGGGGGCTCCAGCGCAGATACACCAAATGGACTTCCCAGCTCACGTGCACGCTTAGACAGGGGGGGTTCTAGCCAGCAAAGCAGCCTGAAGCACGTTTTGGCAACACTGTCTATGTGACCAGCATGCTTCCCGTGACCCAACTAACTCTGCCTCCAAGCTCGTATTTTATTTTGAATTTTTGAGGGAAATTGTCTCAAAATTGAGGCCCTTCTTCACCTATAAATAAGAGGGCCTCCCCTTTGTAATTCTCACTTTTAGATGTAATGAAATGTTGCAGAATTTTTTGCTCAGCCTCTTATATCCTTAGTCACCTCTGAATTTCGAATTCAAATACTCTCCTTTAGCTTCCTTCCTTAGTAGGAAGGCCTTCTGAGCTTGGAGGCATCATACACACACCATACCTTCATCCAAACTTTCATCAAACACCTTTTATGCATCCATTTCACTACACCATTTTTCATTCTTCTATGCATCTGTTTTGGAGCTTCTTCTTGCGTGCTTAATGCTAGGAGAGGGTTCCATAGCTAAGTTGTTCCTTTCATTTTATACTCCATTATCATTCTACATGTGTTGTCCTGCTATCATCATGTACCAGTCCACTATTTCAGTCATTTTATTTCTGTTTTGTGCTTAATTTGTGTTTCCAATTCTGATTTTTGTGTTTCTATTGTGTGTCCATGTTTATCTTTCATTTTAATCGGTGAAACTTCATTGCTTGTGTCTTTTCCAGCTTTATATTTCAATTCCAATCATGTCTTAGTCTTGTGCATTCCATATTTGTAGTTTTAATTCTCTTTCTGTTTGGTTTTCTGTTCTGCTGGGATTATTTTGGCTTGTTTGAGCTTGGAGTGCTGGAAAAGCTTTAAATCAACGAAATAAGGCAATGACAACATGTTCTAGCCATGGTGATAGAAGCAAAATCACTAGAAACTAATTCTGGTTTCAAATATGCTCAAGAAATTCAAAACTGGTTTTGAAATTTTCAAATCTGTTTCAGCAGGTTTTAGTTGATTCTACTGCTTGGCACAAATTTGATTGATGTTATTGGAAGTGGCTAAAGGTATTGCAGACCATTAAAAGCAAGGAAATGCATCTAGCATAGCTTGGTTGTCTTATAAAAACTAGTAGCCTTTGTTGTCCAGTTTTCTGCTCCAGCTTTTCACGGTGCTCAACATATTTGAACTGTGTAATCTGAGTTTGGTCATGCTAAAGTTTCTAATTCTAGCTTAGATCAATTCATTTACACTTCCTTGAGTCAATTTGATCACTGTTCCAGTTTTTGATTTTGTTAAAACTGATTTTGATGGTGAGTTGGTGTATTTTACTGCATATTTGGCTATTGCAAGGTCTGATTTCAGTTGGTGTTGTTTCTTTGTTGTTTAAAAGCTTGAGCAAGTTTAAATTGATGTTTAAAAGTTCCTAGCACTGTTCATTTGGTCATATTTTAGCCTATATGCATATTTGCCTATTAAACCATCACTTTTTGAGTTAAAATGGAAGTGGGATGATGATTTTGAGTTGTCAACAATTTATAAGTTGTTTTACAGTTTGAACACACTCAAAATCATCAATTAAAGTTGCTTGAACTGGTAGTTGTGAGTTTAAGACACTTCCTTATAGTTTTGGGTATCAAACCACCAAAATCAGGCCACTTTTTCTTGGTGCAGAGTTGAACATTAGGTGTTGTTTTGATGAATGTGATTTGAAATCCAATTTGGCTTGCAGCAATACCTGGTTCAGTGATTAAAAATAGAATTAAATGGTTAAAAGAAGCAAAGCAAAGTTTTAAAAGGGATTCTGAACCATGCAGCCTAGTCCAAACCCAAAAACACAAAAAATTTGGGTTTCTTTGAGGCATTTCATCGAACACCTTCTATTTTTATCAAACAGTTTGATGCTAACTGTCTTTCAACCTGCATTTTGAGTTTTCTTATTTTCTTAATCTGTTCTAGAACCCTTCTTACGATTCCTTTGTGTGCTTCCTTCATTTCTACACATTTTTCATTGCTTTTAAGATTTTTGGCTTCTTAAGTGTCAATTCTAGAACCACTTTTTGGTGCAAAAATCTGGTGCAATTACTATTATGTTTGGTGATTTTGTTGGCTGATGTCAATGGTGTTGTGAGGTCCAATTTGAGCATTCAAGTTGCAGAACCCTTTCCCTACCAAGGTACATCTTAGGAAGTGGATAGGAACCTGAATTTTAGAATTCAAGTGTGTTGTCCAGCAAACATTAATTGCATTTTTCAGCAGCATAAAACACTTTTCTGCAGTGAGAATTTGAGTGAAAATTGGCAACTCCTATAGCCAAATTTTGAGAGACCAGCTCCATACCAAAGTGAATGAGAGATTGAGTGTTTGGAACCTAAAAGAAACTTGCTAGAGCACCTTAAAACAGTTCAGAAGTGAGATTTGTGTGGTTGCACCTAAACCCAAATAGTCTTAACCGAGAGAAATATTGCACTATATTCCAATGCTGAAATGTTCAATTTCGTGAATCTGATTTGTGCTATCCAATAGGCCTATGCAGTTTTTGTTTTGCAAGGCAATACAAATGATCAAAAAGATTTTTCAAAGACTTTTTTGAACTGGTTTTTGCAATTGAAGAATTAATTTGCTCAATGGGAGCATTAGCTTTTCTTTGATATAACAGTGCAGGTCTGAAAATGAATGTTGATCTTCAAGGAGATGCAAAAATGGATCCATTTAAGCTGAAGTGCTACTGATTTGACGAGAAAGCAATTGGATGAGTGCAAACCCCAGATTTCTCTTTGCAGAATTGTTTTGGGATGTATCCTATAGCTAACTGCAACAGTTCACATAAACATTGATTAAGCACTGTGCCAATCACCAAGCATACATGTGATTGCATCTCAAGGGCTAAATACAAGTTGTTCCAGTGCAGAAAACATGTTCTACAGCAGCAAGTTTTGGTCTACAAGATTGAAACACCAATGTATAAGAGTTGAATGATCAAAACAAGTAAGGAGGCAGCTGGACAAGTTCAAAGAAGTGCACATATGGAGCAGCAGAGTAGTTTAGCTTGATTCTTTTTGAGTTTTGAACTTGTAATACGTTTCCATTTTAGTTTTCAATTTGTTTTTATTTGTAAAAGGCCATTAAGACCAAGTGTGTTTGGAAAAGTCCTTGGTGCTCTCTCCAATCTTGGCAATTTTCTTTGCTTGCTTTGATAGTAGAAAGTGAGTGTGTCTTGTTAAGCTACAAGCCTCACCTAGGATTTCCTTTGTTTTATCTTCACGCTCTAGGCTTTTGTTCCATTAGAAGTCCGAAAATTAGAAGTCTAGGTGTTTTATCTTTCATTTTGATTGTTTGAGTCCATTTTTAAATTCAATAGTGAATCTTACTTTGAAAATGGTCAAGTAAGTAACCTTAGACATTCTAAGACTTGGTATTTAAGCGGCCTTTGGCTCACCTCTCTTACCTGGGAATTGTCTCTTGGTAAAATCTTAAATCTTTTCAAACTAAGAATCCACTTTTGAAATTAAAAAGATGTCTGAGAAAATCATGATCACCAAGAGAGAAATAGAAATGAGTGAGCTTAGGAACTTGTTTGCCTAATACATGAAAAATAAAAATGAGGGTGACCAAAAAGAAAGAAGGAAGGATGAAAGGTACAGCCAAGCTAGGAAAGATATTCCATTTTTTGGTAAGGACATTAGTGTTTTAACATACTTAGCTTGGGAAAGAAAAATTGATAAAATACATCCTTTTCTTGCTAGATATAGTGAATCCTTTGCTCTTAACATGTATCTTTCTAGATTAGAAGAACATGCAAGTGAGTGGTGGAATCATAGGCAATATAATGTCAAGAAAGGTAGAAAATTATCCATTCATGATTGGTATGAACTAAGACTTTGCATGAGAAGAAATTTTGTTCCTCCTTCAGCCAAGAGAGATCTAGAATTAATGGGACACTTCATTCAAGAGGGAAAAACATTTATGAAAGGTCTATATGGTTTCTTTAGTAGGAAAATTGAATTTAAAGAAAAACTTGAGAAACTCTTGGATAAGAGAAGAAAGAGAGAGACTAGAAGGAGAGAAGAGGAATTGAGAGAAAAGATAAAAGAAGAAAAGAGAAAGAGAGAAGAAGAGGAATTGAGAGAAAAGATAGAAGAAGAAAAGAGAAAGAGAGAAGAGAAGAGAGAAGAAAAGAAGAAGAGAGAAAAGAAGAAGAAAGAAGAGAAAAAGAAAAGAGAGAAAAGGAGCAATTGCTACTGATGGCAAATTCTACTCCTACAATTCAAAGGGAACCAAAAAGGGAAGGTTTCCAATCCTTTAATTCTTCATCAATTATCTTTAAGTCTTTGCATGATAACTTCTCTTTTAAACCAATTGCCACACCAATTTTCATTATACTATCCTCTTCAAAATATGGCAATTTAAATCTTGAGTTATTGTTACCCTTAGTGATACAAGAAACTCAAGATAAAAGAAAAGTGACTTGTGAATTAGGACTTTCATATTTCCTTAAAACTATAAAACAAAGTCCTTATTCTAAAGTTACTTCCATAAAAAATTCTTTCTTGGATTGATACTAATTGGAGATATATTTGATGCTTATTGTAGATATATTTTTGATCCAAGAGGAAAGTGACAAACTAAAGTTGTCCTTCTTTAAATCTTCCCGATTTGAGGATAAATCGTTTTTCAAGAGGGAGGGTATGATGGAAACTCATTTCGGGCATTCCATTCAAAGGAGTATCAACTTAATCTAAGGTTAGGAAAGGGAAGTTGAAGAAGAACTTTTAAAGGCTCTTTCTTGATTTTCTTTCTCTATGTCTTAGAAGGATTCTTCTTTTAATACTATATGGTTGTTTTGTTTGTAGGATACAATAAAGGCAAGAACCATGGCCAACCAATCAGATTTGGGAAAAGCACTCTTCAAGGGGAAAGCACTCTTCAAGGAATCAGCACCAAGGCCGCTCAAGCGCCCTCAAATAGGGTGGCTCCAGCGCAGATGCACCAAATGGACTTCCCAGCTCACGTGCGCTCCAACGCCCTCTGACAAGGGGGGCTCCAACGCCAGCGAAGCAGCCTGAAGTACGTTTTGGCAGCATTGTCCATGTGACCAGCATGCTTCCCATGACCCAGTTGACTTGGCCTCTAAGCTCGTCTTTTATTTCGAATTTTGGAGGGAAATTAGTTCATAATTGAGGCCCTCTTTCACCTATAAATAAGAGGGCCTCCCCTTTGTAATTCTCACTTTTGGATGTAATGAAATGTTGCAGAATTGTTTGGTCTGCCTCTTATATCCCTTAGTCACCTCTGAATTTCGAATTCATATACTCTCCTCTAGCTTCCTTCCTTAGTAGGAAGGCCTTCTGAGATTGGAGGCATCATACACACACCATACCTTCATCCAAACTTTCATCAAACACCTTCTATGCATCCATTTCACTGCACCATTTTTCATTCCCCTTTGCATCTGTTTTGGAGCTTCTTCTTGCATGCTTAATGCTAGGAGAGGGTTCCATCACCTTGTGATGATAATTTATTTGTGAGTATGTTTGATATGTGCTTAAATTAAAGGCAAAGTTGATTCATGTGACATTGTGATGGTAGAGTGTAAGAGTGTCACCTCACTATACACCTTTGAGTTTGAGTGAAACACTTTTGAGTGCTTGAGTGAAACACTGTCTTTGGTGAGGAAATGTTCCATGCACTATATGATAACATTCTTGCTTGGTTGTTGATTACTCATAATGTTGCATCTGTTGTGTATGTCTTGATTATGTGAGCACCATAGTTTAAGCTTGATTGGCTAAAGCATCATTATATTTTGACTAATCTTTTTATGATGAGCAAACATGAGTGATTCACTTGTCTTGGAGAAAAATTCTTTTTGGAGTGCTAGACCATTGTAGTATGATTATTTTGTTTAAGCCAAGTTACATTTTGCTTGAGGACAAACAAAGTTTCAAGTTTGGGGTTGTGACAACGGTTGAAAATATCATTATCAGTGATTCATATTTGATAGTAAATCAACCCTTTTTGACTTAGAAGCTTGCTTGAACACATGTTTTTAGTTTAGTTTTATGAAATAGTGAATAAAGTTTATACTTTATGATTTTATCACTAAATTCTCTTTCTTTTGTAGCTAATAATGTGCCTAGAAGAATATCCAACAATGTATAGAGTTGAATCAGCCATAAAAGCAAGCAAAACAGAAAAAAAAAAGTGAGTTTTGGAATGCTACCGCTGGGGCTAAGCGCCAAAAAGGGGGTTTGAGCGCAAATTTTATGTATTGCAACAAGTTGAGCATCATTCAAGGGCGTTGAGCGCTAATTTTCATGCAATTTCGCCCAGGTGCCGTAAATGAGGGCGTTGAGCACCAACATGTTGGGTTTGGACCTGTTTTTTGTTATTTTTTTATCTATTTAAGGACTTGGACGTCCTAAGGATTGTATCTCTTGATGGCTTGAGCACAGAAACACACTTTTTGCACCTTTGAGGCAGATTTGGGGATGCAAGAGCTCTCCTCTTCAGTTTCTAGGGTTTTTCTATCTCTTCCATTCCATTGTTCATCTAGTTTCTTCATGACGATAGAGAACTAATCTTTTTTGTTGTTGGGGAAGATGTAACCTCTAAACTCTCATGTATTTGAATTTGTTTTGAATTATTATATGTTTCTTTCATTAATTGTTAGGGATTTTCTCCTTTGCTAAATTGTTATATTTTATGATTTGTCTGAGTATCAGGACATATCTTACGAATCACGATCTGGAGAATTTCTCCGAAGAGCAATATTGCCCAAGGATGGGGATAGGAGGATTGCTCGTCTTAAGCTCCTAATCATAATGCATAATTAATTATTAGGGATGCAAGGGATTGTGGTCTACTAATTAAGGATAGGCTTTCTTCGCCGAGGGATCGGGATTTAAGTAATTTAGAGAGTGACGTTAACAATTTAATGAAGAAGAAGAATTCATATATGCTTGAGAGCGATTAAGTGAAATCTAAACCCCAACAACATTATCGTCTCATATTATCAACTTCATCCATTCATTCTAGTGTTTAGTCTCAATTGATCAAATTGCATTCATGTTTATTTTTATTGCTTTTGCAATCAAAATCCCAAAAATTATTCTTAAGTCTTAATTAGTTAAGCAATTACACAACTGTTTAGTGTCGTGAGTCCTCTGGGATACGATATTTGGTCTTACCATTTTATATAACTTGATACGATTCGGTACACTTGTCGACATCTTAACAATCATCAATCTTCTTTAGCACAGATAAGGGCATCAAATTGATGCTAGCCCCTAAATCAATTAGAGTTTTCCCTACATCACAATCCCCAATAGTACAAGGAATAGTAAAACCTCCCGGATCTTTGACTTTAAGAGGAAGTGTCTTCTGCAAAATTACACTACAATTTCCCTGTACTTCAATTGTTCCCTCATCTAAATATTTCTTCTTTCTGAGGGACTCCTTAAAAAATTTTGCATACGCAGGAATTTGGTGCAATGCCTCAGTCAATGGAATAGTGATCCCCAAATTTCTTGAAAACCTCCTTGAAACACCCTAATTTTCTCTCTTTTTCCTTTCTAGAATAAAGTTTAGGGTATGGAAGAGATTTCTCAATTTTTCTCACTTTTCTCTCGCCCTCTTCTTCTTCTTTTCTTTCTCCCTTTTCTTTATTTTTTCCTTCCTTTCAACCTCACTTTTTATCTCTTCAATTTCTTCTTCTTTGTCGTTCAACTCATCTTTTTCTTTTCTCTCAATTTTTCTCTCTTTCAACCTCTCACTACGTATGCTCATGATAGTATTACACTCCTCTTTAGGGTTAACTTCATTATTAGCCCCAAACTGCTTTTTCAGATTTCTTCTCCAACTTTTTAGCTAGTTTTCCAACCTGTATCTCCAAATTTCTTATAGTAGCTTCAGTGCTCTTATGATTGGAGATAGACACTTGCATGAATTGTTGAAGTGTCTCTTCTACCTTTGCAGTTCTTTCATATAATGAAGGTTATTGTTGTCATTGTTGTTGTTGTGGTCTATTGAATTGTCCAGCTTGCCCTTGACCCATACTTGGGTGAGGTTTCCATCCTTGATTGTAATTACCTAAACGAAATTGATTATCTTGACCCATGAACTTGACTTCCTCTTGGGTATCTTCTGGCATAGCACATTGACCATTAATATGATCTCCACCACAAACCTCACAAAGTTGTTGTTGAACTTGAGAAACGTTCTACAACTCCCTTGGTAATTGAGAAATTTTCTTCATCAAAGTTTCCAGTTGTTGAGTCATAATCTTGTTTTATGCCAACAGAGCATCTTTATATTGTAATTGTAGAACTCTTTTTTGTTGAAATTGAGTTCTCTCACTGTGCATCTCATTGTCATTTGTAGCCATTTTTTCAATCAACTCATAGGCTTCCTCTAGAGTCTTGCACTTGATATTACCTCTAGTTAAGGCATCTAGCATCAATTTAGTCTGTGAGCTTAGACCTTCAAGAAATAGAATGACTATTGTAGGTTCATCAAAGCCATGAGTGGGCATCTTCCTCAACAAGCCTTTAAATTTGTCTCATGCTTGACCTAATGTTTCATCCATGCCTTGCCTGAAAGAATAAATTTCTTGTTTACCTTTGTTCACCTTTGATTGTGGGAAGTATTTGTTCAGAAACTTTTCAACCACATCTTAGCATTGCCTCCCAAAGAGAAAGAAAACAAGCTTAATCTAATAGCTTCATCTGGCACGTCTTCACAGTATTGCATATCTCATTGAATGTGGTCAGATGCTCATATGGATTTTCATGTGATAATCCATTAAATTGGTTGCTCTTCACCAATTAAATCAAAGCAGGCTTCATCTCCATATTTGCAGCATTAACCCTCGGTCTTGCAATGCTATTAAAATAATGAGGGCCAATGACTGTTTCATAATGTGTCAGGGTACGTCTACCATTTTGCTATTCGGCCATATCTTCTGTTTCCTTGTCAGATATTTGAGGTGATGGTTGTAAAAGAGTCTCAAGAGAAGGGAAAAGTTCTCTAGACATCCTGTTTCACCTTTTTCTTCTACTATTGTCTAGACCTACAAGAAGAGATTTAGAAACTTTCGTGTTTCTAGCCCGAATTGTACCTTGCACACACTAGAGAACAAAACACTAGAGCACCCAATTAGCACCAAAAGAAAAAAAATTAAAGATAAAACAAAAATTGAAAAACAAAAAGATAAAATTAAAGATAAAGTATAATCGGTTAAGAATCACACAAAAGTATAGTCTAAACCATGAGTTCCCGGCAACAGAGCCAAAAACTTGTTAAGACCTCGGCAAGTGTACCAAATCGTATCAAGTAATAATAATTGGTTAGACTAAGTATTGTTTCCCAAGAGACTCACAACACTAAACAGTCATGTAATTACTTAATTAATTAAGACTTTTAAGAACAATTTAGGATTTTGAATGCGAGAACAAGAAAGTAAATACGAATGCACTTTTGATTAATTGAAGAAATACACAAAGGTGAATGAATGATATTGAAATTATGAGATGGGTATGTTGTTGGAGTTTAGATTTCACCTAGTTTACTCTCATGCATATATGAATTCATCTTCTTCATTAATGTTAATATCACTTTCTAAATTACTTAAAACCCAATGTCTCGACAAAGAAAGTCTATCCTTAATTACTAGATCACGATGTCCTGTATCCCTAATAATTATTTCTGCATTACGATTAGAAGCTTAAGATAACCAAGCGTTATATCCCTATGTCTAGGCAATAATTCCCCTGGGAGAAATTCCCCAGATCTAGGTTTCTCCGTATGTGTCCATATCACGAAAACGAATAATCATGTCATGAATGAGTTAAACATAACAAGCATAGAGCAAAGAAGAATAACCCTAATAATTAATGAAAGATACAAATATCAATTAAAACCAATTCAAATACATGAGGTTCACAAGGTTACATCATCCCCCAACAACAAATTTAATTTAGTTCCCCTTGTCATGGAGAAACTAGATGAACAATGGAATGAGAATGAAAGATAAACCCTAAAAACCAAAGAGAAGAGCTTCCGCATCCACTTCTGCCTCCAGAGAGTTGGCAAAATCTGAATTTGTGTCAATTCTGTCAAAAGATACCCCTCTAGGACGTCCAAGTCCTTGTATACAGCCGAATTGTATCATGGGCCAACATTCACACCGCTCAGTGCCCCTACTTAGGGTGCCCAAGCGAGCTTGCGATAGGAGTGGCGCTCAGCGCCTGGGGAAGGGCGCCCAAGCGTGAAACGTTACATGAAGACTAGCACTCAGCGTTCCTGAAAGGGCGCTCAGGCGTGAATGCGAGACTTCTGCGCTGAGGGCCCTAGAAAAGCGTTCAAAAGCGTCTTGCGACCTTCTGCAGCCTTCTCTTCTAGTGCTCTTTCTATTCTTTCTGAGTTCCAGCTTCTTGACAATTTAACTCCTCTTCCAATTCATCCCAGTTTCCTACAAAATCAAGGAAATTTAGTGATAAAATCTTCAAGTATAACCTCAACTCTCTTATTCACCAAAATAAGTTAAAAACAAGAGAACAAGCAAGTTCCTAAGTCAAAAAAGGGTTCTTTCAGTATCAAAATTTAATCCGAAATAACGGTGAAATCAACCATTATCAGTAACGTAATCGATTGTTTTGCGTGTGAACTGATAAAAACTATATATTGACGCATTGCTTGAAATACTGTAATTTTTTGGATCAAATGAAAATTGTCATATCTGATATTCTCGTGAGAAAAGATTTTATAGGTTGCACATACGCTCCAAGAATCAAGAACATGAAGAATTTGAAGAATCTTGAGGCATTTTCGTGGATTACATTGGCTGATCACATTAGCACTACTGTAGGTGTATCTGGTTTGATTATAAGAAGTTTCTGCAATCTTTGATTTACTGTTTCCCTGGACATGCGCATCAAGAAGAAGAGTGAGGAGCTCTTGGACTTTGAGAGGGGATTCTCAAAGGGTTTCTGCAACAAGGACAAATGGTTTTGTGTGTGCAGGTGTATTGTGTTTCTATATTTGATTGAGAGTTTGGAAGGTGTTTGCATTTAAGAGAGCTCTGTAAAACCTTTGTTGTAATACTCTGATCATTATAGTGAAATATTCTTCAATCTAAGGTTGATTGGGAGAGTGACTGGATGTAGGCATTGAGGCCGAACTAGGATAAAAAATGTGTTTGATCTTCTCTCCTTATCTCTTTATAATTTTTTGCATACATTCTTTGCTTACTGCGCAAGAAAGATTTCAAGATCATTCTATTTCTGCAAAAAGATTTTAAAAGTGCATGTTTTTTTAAAAGACCAATTCACCCTCCTCTTGGTGTTGAGAAACAACTCTCCTTATTTCTAACAGTAGTGAACCTTGATCTTGACCAATACCTACAACAAATAATAAAATAAATATTAACATTATATCAAGAATTAATTGTGTTGTAGTTATGAAGACTAACCTTGGAGGAATGGCGATCAAATGCTTAAAAGCATCTTTATTCAGGGCTCTTATGTTCTCATCTCCATCTCCCAGGTTTGTGAGCATGTGGTTGTAGCTGTCGTCAACATTAAATGCTTAAGGTTTTTTCCAGGGAATTTCTTCCTGAAATTGGCATACAAGTGCCTCACATAATATCTCTAGTCAACTCCACAAAGCAATTCTTGTATAGCTGGAAGTAGACCCTGCGGTTTTAATAAAATAAAGTGTAATTAAAATATACAAGTAATTTAAAGGCACACCTCAATGTAAAAAGAGTACAAATTAATCATGAGTTTTACCTTTTTTTGGTCTAATATAAAGGTAAATGAAGAACATACTTCAGCCCCACCAAGGTCAGCAACCAATAGTTCTAGAAACCAGCTCCAAGAATCCTTGTTCTCAACTTCAACAATAGCGTACGCAATAGGCAACATCTGCTCATGTGCATCTTGGACCACAGCCGTTAACAACTCGCCACCATACTTGCCTTTCGAAAAAGCTCTATCTAAACCAATAATTGGCCTGCATGACACAAAACTGTCTTTACAGACCTTCATACATAACAAATGTTGCAATAGTCCCATAACCCTCTACAATGTTAACTTCTTCATGACTATATGGTCCACTAACTAATTCTATAGATTCCCACTCATCATCTGATAAACCTCTCTCATTCCCACCCTTTACATTAACATCAAACTACTATCAGAACTCCCACTAGAACATGGTCCATTAAATTCATTTAAAACACTTTGGACTTCAACTTCCACATTCCCTTCTCATTCTAAATATGTATATCACCATCTATATCGCAACCAACATTAACATCAACAAGCCCCTCCAACCGCTCACTATTTCCATCATGACAACCATGGTTAGAAGAGGAATTACAACTTCGCACATCAACCTCTTCATCTAAGTATTCATGACGGTCAGCCCTCTTGTTCAACTCCATTGACTTGTTCACCTTGCACTTCACCATCAAAATCAGCCATGTCTTCCTTTATATTAGCCTCAATTTCCACTTGATCATCTACATCAGCCCTTTCTTCTGATACACCACCATGTTTTTCAACTCCACACATATTTTCCTCCATAACACTTTCAACTTCCACTTCCCCACCACCACCAACTTCTTCAACTCCATGTACCTCTTCCTCCATAACAGCCTCAACTTGCACTTGTCCATGAACATCACCCATCTTTTCTAACACACCACCAACTTCTTCAACTCCATGCATCTCTTCCTCCATAACCGCATTAACTTGTTGTTGACCATCAACATCAGCTCTCTCTTCAGTTTGTCCTTCATAATCACCAACATATTTCAGCATGTGTATGACTTCAAGTTCAAACAGGGTATACCACAAAGACATGCACCTCACCATTCAGCCTAGCTAAATTTACCATATGCATGGCAATAGTGTCATCACACAAAGGCTCTGATTTATCATCAACACTAAAACCCCTCCCAAAGAGTACTAGAGTTCTTTAACCCCATCATATCCCAAACCTTTCACTATACTAAAACCCATAAAATAACTCCAAACATCTGGATTAAACAAAAACCTACATGTCTTCCCCTTTCATACTTAAGCTTCTCATCATTAACTAATTTCCCTCCATGGTGAAAGACAACCTCAATATCCTCGTCCATGATGCAAAACTATATATATATATATATATATATATATATATTATATACATATATACAGTATATAATATATTATATACATATATATTATAATATATATATATATATATATACATTATATACATACATATATATATATATATATTATATATTATATACATATACATATACATGTATATATTATGTATATATATTATATATATATATATTATATACATATAATATGTATATATATGTACATATACATGTATATATATGTACATATATACATGTACACATATGTACATATATACATGTATACACCTATAATGTAATTACATGACAACAAAACACATATTAAATTCATGAACAAAATGCACTCACATAGACAAAGCAAAACAACTTTAAACATGGGACCATAACATCGCAATAAAAAACAAAACGCAATACAACCACGGGGAACCATCACTCAATATCGCAATGAAAAGAAGATAACATATAATCCCTATGATCAATACAAAACCAAACATTTACTGACTTGGCAACTCGAGATTCCAGCGAAAGAGGGTCTCATGACTCAAACAAATTCCAACGAAATGGAGTTGAAAAGGTGCTTCTACTAATGTCAGCCACGTCAATTAAAATGATAGTTCATTATGTCACGTCAATTATAGATTAACGTCGTTGGGTCCAATTTAACGGTAGGAGTCCAATTGTTGTAATTTTTACAAAATAAGAATACAATTAAGACGCCGAAAAAAACAAGACCAATTTGAGATTCCCATCCAAAAATAGAACTTGCGGAATGATTAAACCTTTTTGAAATATTACATTAGTTATAATAACAACTATTGTAATTGATCATTTTTAGTGCACTTTCACATCGATTCATGTTTCAACGGTTTTAAAAGGGAATCTTGAAGTGTATTTTATATCTAATTTAGTATAATTTGATGTATTATATGTTTATTTTTATTATAAAATTGTCGTTACTTTTTTACAATGATTTTTTACTAAATCGATTAATACGTAGTTCTAATAACAAGATAGTTTCACACTAGTTAATATTTTTCCTAATTATTTTCTTTTTTCAGTGGTTGTGAATGTTTCTTGAAGTGTTATTGTTGTGTTAGTTTGAATAAGTTGATGTGGAACTTTGTTGTTTTTTTCTAATTGGTTGAAGTTGTTTTAGTCTAAGTGTGTCATTAAGATAAGTGATACATATCTTCGTTATATTATTGAAATTAAAATCATTTGTTATTTTGAGATCTCAATCATAATAACGTATGAATGTCTCTGTTAACATTCTTTGTCATGTAATTTTTGTTTCTACCATTTCACTTACACATTAAAAAAACTAACCCTTGATTCACTTGTGTTCTGTATTTTGTGATTCTAATTTGTTGTTAATGCTTTTATTGTTTTCGATATTCATTTTCCATATCCTGAATTCAGTGAATTTGCTTTAATTTTTGTGTTTTTACTATTCACATGATTTTGTAAAAATCATTAAACATAACCAGAAAATAATTTCTAGCCCCAGTGGTAACTTCTTTTAGTGTACATTTGATAATAGAGTCCTTAAATTTAATAGAATATTTTAGTGTACATTTGATAATAGAGTCGTTATATTTAATAGAATAGTTATAGGTTTTAAGATACAAAAATTTGATAAAGAAAAACGTCAAACACTTAAAGCTTTTGCTATAAAGTTCGGATTGAGACACACTATACATGAAAGTTCCTAAGAAAAACGTGAGGTTGGACAATCTCAAAGGGGATAAGGGGATAACGGGACTGAAATCTTCAAAATTCATCCATTAGGTAAAAAAAATATTTTTTTAGTATTTTTTGGCATTTTCTAAATTTTATTCATTTAGTTTACATATATACTTGCCAAAATATTCTAAAAATTTTGGTTGTATTTTCTTATACAAAATAAAGATTTATTAAACCTTTACATCTTAGATATTTCATACTTTTATTTTAAAAAAAATCATTTTTTGATTATTTTTTTTTTCATTTTGTATAGTATTGTCATTTTACTTATTTTTTATGTAAATGAATATTGATATTCTTCTATGCTTCGTAATTTTATTTTAAGCCAAAACAAATTAAACTTAAAATAACACCAAAAAATTACATTGGTTTATGCATTAGATGACATAAATTTACATCATAATTTTTGTTCATAATAAATTTATATCCCTCACTTTTACAACATATACTTTATAAACATAATCAATCCTAAATATCTGACATAAAAAGATCTCTTTTATATCTCTTATACTAGGAAATATATAGTGAGTTATGAAATTTTCTAAGAATTGATGTGCGATGTGTTGCTCATTTCTCAAATTATATTTCATAAATTAGTTTTATAGTTTATTAGTTTGGAATGTTTGAATAAAAATTTTAAGTGGCTCGACCTATTTAAGTCTGTTTCACACCTAACCTTATGAAATGCAGGTTGGGTTAACTTGTCGTGCTTTCAAAAAGCAAGTTGAATGTTATGTCTCGTCTTGCATATGTCTAGACTTATGAGCCTTCAGGTTGGCCTGTATTTTGTTTCACTATCTTTTCTTTTTTTAGATTATGACTCCATTGGATGTGTTATACTTTGTATAGAGGCAGTGGTACCCGTGCACATGTCTAACAAATAAAAATCAAAACTTTTGACATATGTGATTTCAAGAATAAAAAATACCAAAATCTTTGAATCTATGTACCTGCATGAATTTTTAGCTAGAAAATTTATTGAGATTGATCTTTGAAAAACAAGGTAAGTGTTGACGGCATTTTGCATGTTCTCTAATAATTTATGAATTTTACATTTTGCATGTTCTCTAATAATTTCGGAATTTTGTGCTTTTCTTGCATTGTCGCAATCTTTTTTAATTCAAGATTAAGTTTTGTCACTTGAAAGATATATAATCGTATAGTATATTTTCAAAAAGAATTGTGCATATGGTTAAAAAAAAACTTGATTGAGTGAAGAACCAACTAAGAGAGATGCTTCCATGCAAAGGTTTTATAAACATGTCATTGGACTCACCCGCCCCGCTTTATTACCCCTAAAAAATGTTTTAAAATGTTATTATTTAATAAACTAATGCTTAGGGGTGATATATATATATGCGAAATCAACAAAGTAAAATCATAAACAAACCGACCAATCCCTCAACCCTTCTAACATCTAATTGAACATGGTTTCCCTCAAACTAGTTAATATATCCCAATCTAAATATGATTATACTACATCTAACACAAGTTTACCACTTAACCACAAAAATAATCCAATTACTTTCAATCCAACCATCTAATATCAAATTCGAGAAACAATATACATGAGTCCAAATCAACAATTTCAAATCACAATAATAGTAATGAATTATGAATTAGTTTCTCTTAACTAGATGTTTGATTCTCAAACAAAGTAGCTCTACATCGGAAGAATTGAAAATATTTTTCAAAAACTAAATGGCTTAATACCTTATTTTGTCTCTAGTTTCGTTCGAAAATGTCAAATTAGTTCATCGTTTAAAAAATGTGTTAATTACGTCCTCACTTAATAAAATTTACATTTTCCGTTAAATCCGTACAAACGGCGTTAGTTAAAGAAAGAGAAAAATAATTAACGTTGTTTGTACGGATTTAACGGACGGGATGTCATTGATGCAAATTTTATTAAGTAAGGACATAATTGACGCATTTTTTAAAAGATGGATTAATTTGACATTTTCGAACGAAACTGAGAACAAAATAGGAGTATTAAGCCAAACTAAATCAACAAAGAGAATATCATTCTCTAACCTCTAATCATCATATAAAAATACTTCACATGTCATTTATTAAAAATAATACCTTACATAATTTTCATAAAATTTAAAAATGAAACCATTATGATTTAATTTAAAATAAAATATTTTTTATAAAAATTTAAGACATATTTAACCATTTACATATGTGTACTTGAAATAAAAATAAATACAAATTATGTGACTGCAAATGGATAAGTTAGTGTGTCGCGTCATACCCCATCTTGTCATGCAAAATTTGGAACAGCGAAAACAAATGTTTCCCACGTGACAACAATGTCGAACTAGTTGCATTCGAAATTTTTTTTACCACATGTCGGCACAACTAATTTCTATGTCCTCTCATGTCCAACTTGACTGTACCAATTAGAAAAATATAGATACGTATAATCTTTTTTATCGACATAAATACGACATAATATACGCTTTTATCTCATTGGATGATCAACTGATAAATTAATACTTACATAGATTGTTTTTAAAAGTTACAATTAGTCTCTTGCATTTTATTTTTCTGATATTGTAAACACTTTCGAAGTTACAATCCTCAAAAATAAAATAAATAAATAATAAACCGTGGAAATGTTAACACGACACGTAAAGGCCGGTATATTACATCTCATAAATATAAAATTTAGTTTATAAAAAAATATTATTTTTTTTTTCTTCTCAAAATTCTTTGAAACATGTTTAAATTGTTTTTTATGAAAATCTACAAAACGGTTTGAATATTTTTAAGAAAATAAAATTTAAACAATAAAAAAAATTAAAATAAAATGATTTTTTGTTATATATATATATATATATATATATATATATATATATATATATATATATTAAAAATAGGTATTCTGTAAAAGAAAAATACTTCAATCGTTATACATGTAATTACTTTGAAATATAAAGATTGAAACATTTTTTGTTCATTGATTAATTTTCAAGACAACTTAATTTATATAAAAATCTAAAACATTTACTTTATGTGCTCGTTAAACTCTCTAAATCTACTATATAGAAATATTTTTCCTTGACTACTATACATATAGAAGCTAAGTGCCAAAATAAAATACATAGAAGTTTTGTTTGTTTGTTTATAATTGTTTATCCTTATAAAAGTGGAATATCAGCTTCTGGAGATAAGAAAGTGCGTTGTGTTCTGCCGACTTATATATTAAGCTACTAAAAGCTCTATTCATCTAAGTGGGATGCTTTCATTCGTTCTTAAAATAACCTACAAAATTCAACTTATGTTTATTTGATCACATGTTAGTAAATCAATCATATATTATTTACATGTTTTATAAGTTTTATCACGACTTAAGAATTATTACTTTTCGTTATATCTTTAATATAACCTATATAAATTTAGATACATTACAATATTAATCCTAAATATAATATTTTAAGATATTTATATAGTATTTTGTCCACGTATTTATTTTATATTATATATTTTGTTTATTTAATTTCTTTTTCTTTATGTTGAGATTTTATTAGCATATCAACATCCATTTGATACAAAACTCTTTATTCATTATTATTCCCGTCTTAACTCCAACATTTAAGTTTATAAACTAATCATCCAAGTATGTTAAACATCCCATAAAACTCTTTTTCACTGTATAAGTTGATAAAAAAAATTGACATCTTTTTAATAAGGAGTTTTGATGATGATAACTTACATATAATGTTTATATAATGGTTGAAGATTTAAATAATGTTTAGATTTAAAATATGTATCGAAGATTTAAGAGTTTAGTTATTGAATTTGTTAATAGGTCAAGAGTATAAAGGTAAAACAACAGATAATTTATTAGAAAGTGGTTTTAAGCCTAACTCAATCTCACAAAACTGGTTTGTATGGTGAGGTTGGTGAGGTTTGCACCCCACCTATATATTATAATTTATCTCTAGTAGAATTAATGGATGGTCCGATAGTGGTCTGACAACGGAATAGAATGCCTACATAGATCTCGCTAGGATAGGCTTTAAACATGGCTCTGATGCCATATTATAAAGTGGTTTTTTTAGCCTAACTTAACCCCACAAAATCGGCTTGTATGGTAAGGTTTGCACTCCACTTATATATTATAATTTGGCTTTATCTCCAGTCGATGTGAGACTTTTAACATAATTCATGGAAAGTTTTATTTTTCATTAAAAAAAACTCTTTGATAATCGATTATCACTATTGATAATTAATTATATAAACAAAATCCAAATTTTCACAAAATGATTTTGTAATAATCGATTATCCATTTCTAGTAATCGATTATCATATCGAGAAAATGTTTTTAGAAAAGTTTTTGTGATAATCAATTATCACTTTTAATAATCGATTATCAACTACAATTGTGACTTGACTCTTCAGTTTCTTAACCTAATTTCGAAAATGAATTTTATAAATAAAGTGGTAGGTTTTCATTTAAAAATACAGAAGTTAGAAAAGTCCAAGTACATGAGAAATCTATGTGGAAAGACTTTAAAAACCCAATGTAGATAGAGTGATAACTTTCACCAAGTGAATTCTTATATGATTCATGAGTGTTGTTGCAATTGATAGGAGAAATTGTTCATCCTTTATGTGATTCAAAGGGGGTGTTTATTCCTTGTGAATGGAAGGAATGCGTTTCATCATCTCTTATGTGATTCGAAAGAGGTGTCTTCATTTTTTGTGGACATGAATGAAGTGTTCATACCTTTTAAATTTTAAAGGAGGTGTCTTTGATCTCTTGTGACTTTAAAAGATATGTTTTATAAACTTAAACTATCATTTATATGATTGCAAATTCTGATTTATTTCACTAATTGGTTAATGTCTAACACCTAGACATAACGTCTTTTAATCTAAACCAGTAAAAAATTATTTATGCAAATCTTTTTTTTTCTACACTCTTTATTTATCTACTATTATATTAAAGAAATCATTTTTATTGCTAAGTCAAATTTAAAAAAAAAAACAAGAAAAAACATTGTTTCATTAACAAACAAATTCATCCCATCTCTTGGTTTTTGTCTAAATTTGATTATTCAGCTACAAAATTTTAACATAAATAAATTGTTTATGTTCTTTAAATTATCAAAAAAATTACGTTAAATTTTATAATAGTACTTTGACTATTCTACTTTCATGTTGTTAAATCATGTGTATATGTTATATAACTTCGTCATCATTCATCAAGATAATATATTGTTAAAAACATTATTTCATTTTATTATTTATTATTAAAATGATTATCCACATATAATATACTTTTATTTCATCTTCACATAGAATGTTTAAATATAATATGCCAATAATTTATCAACCTTAAGGATTTCATGATTTTGAAAAATACTTCAAAAGATGTAGAAAAAAATATCCTAAAATTTTGATAATAATATTTTAACATAAATATTTTAATATTAAAAGGTGGCCTATAATTAAACAAATTAATTTTCATGTCTATTACAAAATATTTTATATTATTATACCTTTATATATATATATATATATATATATATATATATATATATATATATATATATATAACAAATAAATTAAAGATACATATTATTCACACATTAAACAACAACATTCTAGTCTTAAAAAAATCAAACTATCAATTTGTATAATTAAAAATAATAAATAATTACTGAAAAAAGTTAAAAAATAATGTTTTTGTGGGACAAACTCTTGTTTTTCAAGAGAATTAAAACTCCTATTATTTTAGTCTTCAACTAGAAGAAATGGAAAAGTGATTTTAAAATTGAATATTTGTTCTTGTTATACCTTGATTAAAGACTTATTTTAGTACATCGAATTTCACATCATTTAGTTAAAAGATAATTTTAATTACTTCAATCTTAAAGAAGTTTTTTAATGATAAAATTGTGATGGAACTTTGAGTTCTGGAAGAGACAATATTTTGAATATGTTGATTGATAGTGATATTATCTCAATAAACTTGAAATCAGAACACAACACTTAGAAATTATGAGGTAAAATCATTTAGTCACGATGATGTTTAGTTCTCTAACTATTTTGAAGCATAATCAAATTTTGAGAGAAATGAGATTGGAAAAATTTGATTGGAAAGGGTGAAGGTAAAATAAAAACTTAGGAAAGAAAAAAAAATGACTGATAAAATGATAAAATTGAAATAAATTCTTGTATTCTTTATATATCATGTTCTGAATAATCCTTATTCATAAATTTCTTTAAAATTGAATTTAATAAATTTAAGAAATTGATTACTAATGAAAATATTTTTTCAACCATTAAATTTTTTATTAAGTTTTTTTTAATGTCTATCTACTTGCATTTAATTAGTTTACGTTTATTATTTAAAATTATTATATTAAGATCAAAATTAAATAGGAGTAATCTCTGTAAGTGATTTTGTTGAACCATAGCTTGTTTCCATGTTATTATTTTTATCTAATATTATATTAAGATTAAAATTTAATTATCTATTTGTTTACTATTTTCATTTAAATTTTATAAGAAACAAACTCAAGATTTGAAACTTATGGAAAAGATGCCTAACCCAAATTGACATTTGAAATATTATTTTTCATTCTATTTACACACTATAAAAATTTATTGAATAATAATCAATTTTAGAGATTAATAATACTTAGTTACTATATTGACTAAACTAAATATCCTTTTATAAATTAATTTTTTTATCTAAAATGCTTTTTATTATGAATACTTTTTTTGAATTATAATATAATTAATTAGTTTCTAATATTAGCTATTAAGGAATTAGTATTTAAACTAGTCTTTAATTCTTAAAAACTAATTTAGAATCAATCTTAGTAGCTACTATTAGAGAATAGTTTATATTTTAATTTAAAACTAATTATAAGTTTTTATTTACAATAGAGAATATGTTAAATATTAATGATTTTTAATTTATAAAATAGTATTAACTTAGTCTTTAGAGTGACGAGTTATTTTTATTTTTAAACTTGATTTCGATTTTATAATTTTATTGTCGTGACAATTTTAGTTTAAAAACATGTCTATAATTCGAAAGACTTCTATTTCATCTAGTTCGCGATCTTTCTTTTATACATATTACTCTCGTATGTTTCAAATTATTTGTAAGATACTAGAGTTATTTTGCTTGTCAAAAGAAATAGTTTATAGTTTCGAATTTTAATTTAGCACAAATGTTTTTAAATCAGATTGATTGTTAAATTGATCGAGTTATTGAGTTGCTATCATTGATTGAACTAATGAATTAATAATTGAATTATACAAATTAGTGTAAAATTTTTATATAACTAGTAAAAACATACTGTATATCTATGTTTACTTTTTCTTTATAAGAACAAAAAAATAATAAAATTATTATTATTCTTACTATTATTATAAAAATAAATACAAATATTTTTTACAAATTTATTATAGATGATTTTTATTTATTTTATAGGTAATTTTCTTATAAATAATTATTTTAATTTAAAAAATGTTATATAAAAATTAAAATAAAAAAAACATATAAAAGAAAGAATCATATACATATATTAGATCAATTTATTAAGATCATGAAATTTTTTATATTAAAAGTGGTAACTTTTAAATATCAATGTACTTAAAAATAACACAATTTTTATAAAAATTAATTGAAGGTCTCAAGTAAATTAACAAGTGAATCATAATAGTTCAGCCGAATTAAAAGAGATATAAAACATAATTTGTACATAACATATAAATATAAGAGAAAATATGGAGTAAGATTCTAGATTATTCATACTAAACTTCTAATCGAACCCGTGGAAGAGTAAATTAGTTTGCATTGAATTAGGAACAATAAATAAAATTTAATATAATTTAATTAAGTTGAAATAGATTGAGTAATAAAGTAGTTGAACGCTATATTACGTTGATAAGTGTTGAATGGACTATTTATGAATTCTGAATTCCATAATAAATAGTAGAACTTGAATTCCAAAAAGTGACTTTGGAATTAATTCATTGTATGAATGTTGAAAATCAAAGTCAGTGAAAATAAGTATGACAGGCTAGAATTCATTAAGTATAGTTAGATGTCAAAACTCACCTAAATAATAATTTCTCAATCAGTTCCTATTCAATACATAGCCTACTCAAATTTGGCAGTACCTAGAATAACAAGTTTTTCTAGCTAAAATTAGATTATTAATAATAAAAAGTTAATTTTAACTGATAAATGTAACATCCAAACGTATAACTACTAAATAAAATGTTAGAAAAATCTAGAAAATTTTAAAGGAAAAGATATACATCTAATTCATGAAAATTGTCACTATTTCACTCCTATCTAGTACTAGATCAACAAAGATATTCTCCTAAACTCACATCATTTAAGGTAATAATTGTAAAAGAGAAAATAAGCGCAAGCGAGCAACAACACAAGAAGAGTAAAATAATATTATAAAAAAATTCATTCAAGCAATCATAAAACATCATATAATATAACTCATTTCCAAATTAAATCAAATCTCAACATATATATGATTTCTAGACTTGACCAACCCGGATATATGTATTGATGTCAGACTATGACAAATTTTTACATTTGTAGTGGTGGAATAGCTCACCCACCCTAAGCTACCACACAAGACTAGTTCGTGTACCACATATGCACAAAGAATATCATATCATAGACTAGGACTTCCGCTTACTCCTCACCACATAATCCCTTTCTCTATTTGAGATGTAGTGATTATTGGAACGTTAGGATAACTTCCAAGGTTGAGTCTCTACATCAATACATCACTCTACTTGAAACCACCATCAAGAATTTCACCCTAGAAATTCTTTTCAAACCACACTTTAATTCAATTACAATCTCATTCATAAACTGTCCAAACATTCCATATAATATACCAAACACACCTTAAAGTATTATTTATCATTCATAAGAAAATAAGAGAAAAGAACACAAAACTCATAAAATGAACAGGGCACTTAGAGCCAGAACCTTGGCGCTATGCTCGCCCAACGAGCAGCTCTCTGTCGCCCAACGAGAATGCAAACAAAAAGTTCCCCAGCCCAACAAGAGCGTAAACAGAGAGCTCCCCTAGCCCAGTGAGAAGTCTCTCCTAACCACTATAACACACTGTCACTTATCTCTATTAACTTGCCCAACGAGCCTGTACTTAGCTAGTCTACAAAATTTTGCATCAATTATGCAGAATTTACACCCCAAACCTCACATGTTCTAACTCATATACATCCACATACACCTACAAATCTCCTTTACTATTCCAAACCTTACAGTGATCTAATCCTAGTGTTTATAACTCAACCTAAAATGTTATAAGCCTTATTTTTTCACAAGTTTCTAACTCAAACAACTAAACATCATTCTATAATCTTAAAAGTCCATTCCTACTCATTCATAATAACAATTTGGTGAACTTAACCTCTAAACAAGTCACAAATAGTCCACCAACAAACTTTAAACCTCTAAATTCTCCATTCCACCCTTATCTCAAAATTCCACCTATCAAAACTCTCATTTAACACTAAATTATCCTACAAGTCTTACCAATTCAGAATTTCTCAATTTACTATAATTTTTTTTTGTTATCTAAAGACTCATACAAGTTTTAAATGATCTTAAACCAAATACCAAACATCAGTTATCACTCCCAAGTTGCTTTTATAGAAATTCACCCATTAAACCCTCAATTTAGACTAAACACCAATCCAATAACACTCTTCATTTCCTACTTTCAACTCTACATCATTTTGCACCACCATTATCAAATCACAAATGTATGTCGACATATTCTTAAATAGGCAATTATGCACTTATCAATATACAATATCGTACCAAGCATAAATTTCATTACCTATCAAACATAATTTCATGCTTTTCATACAAAATTAAAGCGAAAAATTGGTTCTCTTACCTGAAAGATGACCAAACCGCTTGAGGAAGCCTAAAGCCCCAAATGCACAGGAAGTCCTATATGCTCTTACGAATCACAGAAATACGATTGCCGTTAGAACAACTTATCAGCAGAGAGTCTTATAGAAGACTCAAACTCAACATCCAAAACAAGGAATACTAGCATCAAGGAAAAAAAAAAGAAACTAACTAAAGAAAAAAGCAAAAAGACAACTTACTCTATTGAAGAAACCAATCGGTTATACTTGAAGATCTCGCAGTTGTAATTACTTAGGTAGTCTTTAATCTTCAAATAGATGAATAGGGAATGAGAACCCTTAAAGAGAAGTTAGAGAACTCTAGAAGAATGATTTATAAAGACTGTGTATTTTAAAATAATGAAACTCTTTTTTAACGAAACTATTTATACTAAAATCTTTTAATATTAAAATAATCGAGTCTCATTATTTTTAAACCATTACCACTTCTAAAATATGTTTTTATGTCTTTACAATAAAAATGAATATAAATATTTTTTTTTTGAAATATGAATTAAGAAACAATTACTTTATGTAATAAAAAATATTAAAAATGATTTAAAATTTGAAATTTATTTAATTAATTAATTACAAATAATATCCAACTTATTTTTCTGATATCAATTTTAAAAAGTTAAAATATAATAAAATTAATTTACAAGTTAATTGATTGAATTTGAATATTTATAAAATTAATTATTAAATATTAAAATAATTACTTCATAAATTATCAAATTTAAATTGTTTTATATCATAATATTTCTTATTTTAATAATTTAGTGTATCATAACAAAAGATAAATATTTTAATTAAAATTTATTTAATAATTGTTTGTTCTTACGTACCTAAACACACTCATAAGATATATTCACAGATAACATTCCTTCACCGTGATCTTCAATTTGAGTTATACCAAATCTTTCTATTTGGAAGCTGAAATATTTTTCCTTGACTCCTAGTATTTTTAGATCTAATAGACACATTGAGACCCAAACATGAACGTAAAAAATTAATAAATACGATATTAAATGTGTAAAATTTATTTGGTAAGAAGTGTTATTTATAGCATTTATGAGTTTTTACTATGTAGATTAGTAAGTCAATAGATGGTTTAGAGTATAACTGTTAAATCATGTTAACCGGTTCAATCTGATCTAGCTCACTAGGGATTAGTAGGTTAAACAAATTGGTTCACTTTACAATTATTATTTTTACAATACTAAAAAACTACAATTTTTTTTTATTGAAATCAAAATAAAGTTTAGTTCAAATACAATCGAAAATGATATTAAACTACAAAAATACAATAAAAAATACAATACGATCCAAATACATTTAAAGATAGAAAAAAATTTAGAATTTTTTAATATAATTTAATATTTAAAATTTATGCGTAGGTTGAGGAGCAAACTCTATTCACTATGGATTCAATCGGAATGAACCGAATTCTTACTGGATTAAGTTTACTTTTAGTCTGATTGAAATTTACAATTTTTTTTAATCCATATTAAGTTCAAATTCATAATGAACTGGATTGACTTACGAATTTTAATTCATTTTCACAATTTTAATTTAAAATTTTGTTGCACTTGTTTATCTATTCCTAATTAATTATATTAATCACTTGTTTTGAGAGGTTAATTGTAGAATACTTATGTTAGGTTATGTGGTTCCATACAATACATTTTTTTATTTAATTTTTTTATGCATACATATTAATAAAGTTTTTATAACATAATCATTATATTTTAATTATTTTATTTTATTAGAATTGATAGCATGAATTGGTTCGACCAACAGAGGACTTTCACGTTAATATATTTGTTTGATCTTATATGTATAAATTTTAAAAATTGAAAAAAATCAACAAATTCTTTTTGTAACTTTATTACAATTTTAAATTTGAAGTAAGTATGTAACACAAGTGTAACCGATAAAAGAAATTTTTTTAATTAATAATTTAATATTTAAATCATATAAGTAAAAAAAACTATTATAAAAAATTAAAATTAAATTAAAATTACGTGATTTTAAATATGTTAATATTAAAAAAGTAATAAACAAAAATAAGTGATGCATAAGGAATATATACAAACTGTCCCATCAAGGACTGATAAGAACAATTAAGCTGGAATTACATTGTAAAAATGTAAAAATCAATATTATTATTAAAAATGAGGGTTAAAGAGATACCAGCAAAATAGAGAAAAGTGATGAAGCAGACATTTGAGCTGGCTGATATTAATCCTGTCATTTATGTCCTATGTCGACCAAAGCACATTATTGGACAGCCTCTTTTCTTTCTGTCACATTCTCAATTAATAACACCAACAATTTCTTAAAAACTTCAATTAAAAAATAGTGATTTCT
The DNA here is from genome assembly GCA_034642375.1 of Vigna nakashimae. Taxonomy (NCBI): domain Eukaryota; kingdom Viridiplantae; phylum Streptophyta; class Magnoliopsida; order Fabales; family Fabaceae; genus Vigna; species Vigna nakashimae. The sequence goes on from CM067761.1 coordinate 17,430,661, forward strand.
TTTAAGTACGATAACAAAATCCGAAAAAAAAAAACAAAAGAGGAAGCAAAAAATAATGAAAATTTCAATTTTGTCAAACATATTGCATTTAGTAATTCCTTGACTTTGTTTGGTGTTAGGTATCAATATATACTATTATTATATATTATTATGGAAGACAATTCTAATTAAGCTTGATAGGACTGAAATTACTGGTAAACTTCCTTTCTAGGCATATTTAACACATTTCTCTATTTATTAATAAGACCTCTTATTTAATTCACACTTTCCGTGATTTTTAGTTTCTTAAAGCAAAATAAAATATAATAAAATCAAACCAATTACATTTTATCTATGTATAATAATAATTATTAAATTAATTTTATTTAAGTTGAAAATGAGAATTATATTATATATAAATAAAATATAATAGGTAGAAAATGTTACGTATTTTTCTTGTCAGAAGTCTCACGTCTAGATATAAGGCCAATTTAGAATATATATGAATGTAAATTTCTCCTTATAAGTTGGTTTTGTGGAGTTGAGTTAATCTTAAAATTCACTTCTTAACATATCACAATTTATCCTAACGAGATTTGTATAGACATATATATTATCGGACCATCCACTAATGTATAGTCTCACGCTGAAAATGTATATTCTTCGACGACGTGTGAGGATGTGTGTTTTTAGATTGAATTAGACTTAAAATCTACTTTTTAACACCTTTCTTTTCAATAATATTGAAAAAAAAAATAGTTAATTTAAATTAACAACTAGTAAAAGTAATTACATGAGAAATTACATTGATTAAACATAGAATTAAATTACAATATAAAATAATGACAAATTTCATCCATTGAACCAATTTTATAAAATAATTTAAATTTAAACATAAACCTTACTACAATATCACATTTAAAATAAAATTAGACTGAATAATATTATTTTGTTTCTATGAACAATTATATAGTACAATTTTTGACTTATTAGGACGTGTCGAAATTTGTTAGAAACAATAGTTAGGTGGCAACACACAAACACAAACTTTGTTTTGGTTTAATTAGAATAAAAAAGCGGTAGCTCTACGATATCTTAAAAAGTACAGAAGAGACCAAAACTTTTATATTTATGTTTTATGCTAAATGCCGTCATGTTATTTTCTATCCCGATGTAGCATGTTTTCCATATGTTGTTAGACACAAAACTAATACACATAAGATATTCTTATTTTTCACTTTTTCAGAAAGCATACTTATTTTCTTTTATTCGAGAACTGATATTGATATTCATTTAATACATATTATAAGAGAAAAATAATTATAAAAATATAAATTATTATATTTATTAAAAAATTAAAAAATAGTATAAATAATGTAAAATAATTTATGTAATCAAATTATTATTATTATTTGGTTGTATATGGTTGGGGTGCACGTCAGTGCACAGTTTTTTCCAAGCAATTTCCAAATTTTCAATACAATAATTAAATAACCTGTTTAGTAAAAGAAAAAAAATAGGTATGAGATAAGATAGGACACATATATATATATATATATATATATATATATATATATATATATATATATATATATATATATATATATATATATATATTAAATATAATTTATATTTCGAAATTTAAGCACAAAATCAGACTTGATTTCGTTTTTAAATTTTGATATTTTTTTTCTTAAAAATAAGAATATAATTCTATTAATCTAATTGATATTAACTTTTTTAATGATAAAATCCAAGTATGTTAAAAGCTAATTTGAAATAATTCAAATACCAAACTAAAACCTTGTTTGATATATAAAAAACTTTAAATAATTAAATTAAAAGAATTGCATGAATAAATTTTTATATTAATTTGAGATTACTCTTTACTTTTGCTTTCTTTTAATAAAAAAGTTTACAATTTTTTTTCAAATGAATGGATAAATAAATATAAGTATGTTATTTACTTTATATTTTTAATATATCCAAAGTATGATAATACACTTTTACATTTAACACACAATATAAAAGTAAAATATAGTCTTTTAAAAATGAGTCATCTAATTCACTATAAATTGGTCACTTAGTGAATGAATTTAATCAACTCTTTATTAGTGAATAAAACAATTTGAACCTGATCTAACTATGGATTGATAAATTACACATATTGGTTCACTGACTTAATTACAAATTATTTTTTAATTTCAAAAAATTAACAAAATTTTCTAATTCAAATCTAAATAAATTTAAATTCAAAATAATATTATATTTAAAAATAATTCAAAATTAATATATATATATATATATATATAATACAATCCAAATATAATTTAAAATCATTTTAAACTGTAAATACAAGAAAAAAAATTAGATAAATTAACGAGTGAATTTATTTTATACGCATTCAATTTAGGTAAGTTAGACTCAAAATTAACTCGTATAAATTTTTTTTTTTCAATTAAACTAGCTGAATCCGTGATAGATAGAGTTACTTATAGAATTGTAAACTATTTTGAAATAATCCTATTTTGGAATATTATAAAGAAATAAATTTTTTATAATTTTTAAGAAAAAAAATAAAAAATTAAAAAACTAATATCAAAATGTAAAGACATAAGGGTGAGAAAAAGAAGAACAGAGGCAACTCAATTTCATCACGGCGCCGAAATTATGCATATGGCATCTAATGCTCTGTTATCTATATATAGGCTTCTCGTAGTTGCTCTCAACCACACTACAACATAAGCTAAAAGCAAAAACACACTCAAAGGCACTTCTCAAAATTTTCTCCAATCCCTCTTAGTTTTTGTGCTTTACTAGTTTCCAGAAACATGCTGAGTTGCCAAGCATGGCCAGAACCAGTGGTTCGAGTTCAAGCCTTAGCAGAAAGTGGCCTCAGCTCTATCCCTTCCCGTTACATTAAGCCACTCTCCCAAAGACCCTCCAACAACACTCTTCCCTCTCCTCAAACTCATCACCAACATGCTCAATACCATGATCATGCCAACATCCCTGTCATTGATCTTGAGCAACTCTCTTCGAAGAATGAGAGTGTTCGAAAAGAGGGGCTGAAGAAGATGGCAGAGGCTTGCAGTGAGTGGGGTTTCTTTCAGGTGGTGAACCATGGAGTTAGCCATGAGTTGATGAAGAATTCTAGGGAGCTGTGGCGTGAATTCTTCAACCAGCCTCTTGAGGTGAAGGAGGAGCATGCAAACTCCCCCACCACTTATGAGGGCTATGGAAGTCGCTTGGGAGTGCAGAAGGGAGCCTCCTTGGATTGGAGTGACTACTTCTTCCTTCATTACATGCCTCCCTCTGTCAGAAACCAAGCTAAATGGCCTGCATTTCCATCATCCTTGAGGTATCATTATCTTCTGTCTATTCTACTTTTTACAAGTCCCACATCCATTAGATAGATAAATTATTTCTTTGTCTCTTTCTTATAAACTAAAAACACACTTAAAATGTTTTAGTATCTCTGTCTTTTGACCAGAGAAATAGAAAAATAAAGAACATACTTGTATATGTTGTTTGGTGAAAAAGAAATATATACTATAGATTTACTTCATTAATTGATAGTAACTTAAGTATAATTAGTAGAAGCACTGAAATGATTTTGACACATGCAAACTACGAATCATGTTAAAGATGTACTTATTATCTTTTATGTATGTTTGTCTACTTAAAAATAACACAGGGAAACCTCATTGCCAAATTAACCCAGATATTATATAGTGACTTGAACTTATAGGTAGCAAGTGATAGGTTGCTTGTTCAAACATCCTAGGCCCAAATTAAGAATTAAAGTATGTGGGTACATATATTCCCTTGCTATCATGACTTTTTTTTTTCTTTTCTGTTTCCAAGTTATAATGTTGCTATTTGTTTGGTATGATGCGACATGGTACTTATATTTGCTTAATGTTAGTTGCTAAATGAAGGTGTACCCAACTCATAAAAGTGGTGTTGTTTTCATCGTGTATATTAAGGTCTCATGGGAGGTTGTGAAGAAGGTACTTTGTAGGCATAAATAAAAGTGGGATAGTGAAATTAAAATCTGTCAATTTGGACAGAGCCGTGTTAGACATGAGTGAATCTCAACTTTAATAATTTTTTTTATCTAGTGGAAATTGAACATACTAATTTGAAGTAAAGTTTTGGCTTTTTATAGAGGGTAGAGTTTTTTGACAAATTCAGCATGGGTGGTGCAGTTTTTTCCAGGGTATAGAAATATGATTAACGTATAATTGTTGAACACCTTTTTGCAAAGTAAACACGTAATATACTAGGCCTTTGCATGTAAAACGTGTGGCAAAGGCATATATCTGCAGTTTATAAAATTTATAAAAGAAGATTGAAAAAATGGGATAGATAATTGTCGGAAAGCGTGACACAGTGTGTATCAGAATGCACCGATTAAAGACATTGAAGATTCACGGGTGCGCGGTGTAAATTGGATGGACCAAACCAAAACTCTAATTGGCTACCATTTCGGTCTGATGGCTCTATCTGATAAATAACTCCACATTTAAAATATGACCTACCCATTTCAACTTGTGTGAAATGATTCATCAAACTGTCTTTATCTTTGCATTTTTTATACACAACACATCATTCAAAAAGACAATTATTTATCACCACAAGTGTATTCTCTCTGCAAAGTGTGTAAGGATCTGGTGTATTCAATTGTGCTTTTTCTTTCTTCTTTTGTTCGTTGCACAGAGAGCTCAGTAACATTATTTTCTTCTCTTGGAGCTAACTCACGAGAAGCATAGTACATATTTTAGACAGGTTAATTGGTACATAATCAGAAAACAAATATTCTTGGTTAAGTGGTAGATGTGGGACCATTTCCTTAGATGTGATTATATTATTGATGTTGTCAGTTTGTGAGGTGCAGAAAAAATTATGAAAAGAATGACTTATTTGAGACAGTCTAATTATGTTCGTGTGGTGATAGGAAAGTGATTGGTGAATATGGAGAAGGAGTGGTTAAGCTGGGAGGAAGAATACTGGAAATGATATCAATAAACCTTGGTTTGAAAGAGGATTTCATGATTAATGCATTTGGGGGTGAAAGTGAGGTTGGAGCATGTTTAAGGGTGAATTTCTATCCAAAGTGCCCTCAACCTGACCTCACTTTAGGACTCTCCCCTCACTCAGACCCTGGTGGCATGACCATTCTCCTCCCTGATGATTTTGTTTCTGGCCTTCAAGTTCGCAAAGGGGACCAATGGATCACTGTTAAGCCTGTCCCAAATGCCTTCATCATCAACATCGGTGACCAAATTCAGGTCCTAACCTTCCCTACACTCTTCAAACCTTTTACCAGTAAAGCTGTTATTTCATGAAGAAATGGTAATAATGAATGTTGAATGGCATGTTTGATTTCAGGTGCTGAGCAATGCAATTTACAAGAGTGTAGAACACAGGGTGATTGTGAACTCAAACCAAGATCGTGTTTCTTTGGCCATGTTCTATAACCCAAGGAGTGATTTACTGATTCAACCAGCCAAAGAGCTTGTGACAGAGGAGAGACCAGCCTTGTACTCACCAATGACATATGATGAATATAGACTTTACATTAGGCTAAATGGAACATGTGGGAAGGCCCAAGTTGAATCACTCACTTCCAAATCCTCCTTACAATAAAATATTTACTGTGTTTTGCTCTCACTTTTCCAACTTAATTTTCCATGTTCAGGACCTTGTTTTATGAAGTTAATAGTTGTAACTTTTTACTTGTTAATGTAATATCCTGTTCTTGTTAAGTTTATCGAAACATGGTATGGTTGTTTTGAATTTATGTATTTTGATAATTTAGAACGATGTGAGATGACAGTGTTAGATGGTAGATAGATAAAGATGTGTGATGTTATAATTTAGGGGTGCAAGAGTTGAAAAATAGAAGAAGAGGTTGAATTGAAAGTGAAAGGTTGCCTTGGTGAAATGGGGAAAGAATTGAATAATGGAAAGTGAAAGGGTGTGGGTAATGGAATGGTGAGTATTATGGCTCATAAGAAAGGAAAAATATAGCACTTTGATGGATGGGACATTATTTTTCAAACTTCCATCTAGTTTCCATTTATACACGTTTCAACTAAGAAACCTTATTATAAACATTATATATTATTATTATTAGTTTAGACACGTTGCAAATACCCCTCCAACCATCAATAATCTCACATTTTTAAAAAAATACTCGGAGCTTTCAACTGTCTAATTCAATTGCTCTTAGGATGCCAACCGGCTCCCTACGTTACCCGCTACCTAACCTCTTCTACACAATTGCTTTTATTATTATGTTTCATAGGTATTTATCAATATTTGTATCATTTTAAATAAAGATATTTTAAAACAAGTTTTTTAAATATAATTTAGATAAAAGTTAATTTCAACATACGACTTAAATTAAATTTCATATTCAAATGTTAATATAAATAAATTTGGTCTTTTTAAAACATCAATCTAAATGATTTATACAAAGATATAAATTTTAAAATTTAATATTTTAAAGAATAATTTTAGTTTTATATGTGTAAATAAAAATTACAAATATTTCAAGTGAATTCTTAGTAATTCTCTAATAATTAAAATTTCTTTAACTAATAATTTTATCACTTGATTTAAAAAAAATTAACTAAAAATTTATTAATATTTATTAACGTATAGCATTTATACATGAGTTAATAGCTATGTAATTAAATATTCAAATCTATTATTTACGAATATCCATCTTAAATGTCTGTACTCATTATTTATGGGTATTCATTTAGTAATAAATTTTACTTGTAAATATTTACGGATATTAATTTTCTTTTGCCATCATAATAAAAATACACTTTATTTTGATAATAATTTATAAATATTTCATTATATTTTTTTATCAACTTTATTATTTTTTTTTCTAATAGAAAAGTTAAATCCACATCAACTTTCACCCTTCTTTCCAAATCCTTCAAGCAACCATTCTAAATATTTCATTATATTTACTTAAACTAAAAAAAACATATGATATGATGTATTTATCAAATATATAACATAAGTTATTAAGTTTTATTAAGTTCATTTAGTAGAGTGGTTTATCTCCTTTCGATTTCCTCCAATACATCTCTTAAACTTAAAACATTGGATATTAAAAAACATCGAACATAAAGTAAAATAACTAAAATCAAAATAATACAATAGTCCTAAATTTTATTAGAATAAATTTTTATAATTCTAATACTATATATATTATGATAATACGTTTAAATTTAATCTTATAAATTTGATTTGATAAAATACATTTATCTTTATTTATATATTATAATTTGATGTTATTTGAGTAATATCAAATTAACATAGAAAAAAACTATTTATACATTAGTCAACTTTATAAACTTCAATAACTATATGTATTAAAAAACTATAAATTAGGATGACTAGAAAATAAAAAATTAAAAGTAAGTTACAACTTTTCAGCCGTCCTAATTACCAATTTGGAAACGCGTGACAGTTTCTGTGACTTTTATATTTCTAATTGAACTTATGTGATTCTGTAAAATCAGTAGGCTTGGCTGTTTCCTATGAAAAACATTTTAAATGTTTAAGGAACTTAAACTTTCTATGTTTATGCTAAGTATGTTGTCTTTTCTAAATATTGTTTCTCAAATTGCTTTTCTGTAGTACACGTCTTTTGAGATACGAGATTGTTGGTAAATTACTTTTTGTCACTTGTGATAAGAACAGAGTAGGAAGCCTTCTCTCGTACGTTTTTTTAGTATATTTTATGTATAACTCAATGAAAAAGTTATAAGCACGTCAAAAGTTTTGGATTTTGGATTTATTACTTTAAGCCTGTGTTGTATGAACATACAATACTGTGGAAGCGAAATTGTGGGTGATGAATTATAAATTGTGGGTGATGAATTATAAATTGTGTTTTCTTTGATTGGCAGATACTCTCTATTTTTATTACTCGCAAAATTGAAAAGATTTGAGTGGATTATTGTAGAAAAATTGTATGTGCTTTCCAATTGTTACGGAATAACGAGGGTGGCGTAACCGGTTACAGTTGTAACCGGTTACAACAGTATGAAGTTTTGGCTGACACATGTGTAATCGGTTACCATCGGTTACACAATGGGTAACCGGTTACAGGATTATATATTATAATTTTTAAAATTTTTAAACATTAATTTTATAAATTATTCATAATTTTTTTTCTTTGTAAACATTTTTACAATTAAATATAACATTTATAAATAACATTTTATATTACTTTTATAACTAGGGATATTTTGGTAATCTTTAATTTCTACCAATTAAACTAATTTTTAAAATTTATCACATCAATCAAATCATACACTAATACTCACAAACTTTACTTCCAAATCCACTCTCGTTTACCCACAATTTCACTCAAAAAAATAACTAAAAAATTACCTTCAAATCCACTCAAATTCATTCAAATCATCTCCCCCAAATCATCTTCCCCAAATACACCCAAAAGAACAAAGCTTAAGTCCTAAATTAAATTTTACATTATTGTTGTTGTGATTAATACATTTTATTATATATGAAATTCTAGAACTAATTTTTAAATATAAAAAATTTATTATTAAAATGATTTCATAATATTGAAGTGAGAAGAGCATATGTTGTATCTTAGTATTTAAAATAATGTTGTGTTGTAAAGTATTATTATCTGTTTATTGAAGGTAATATGCAATAATAATTTATTTAGATAAAATGATAAAGAAATTAAAATTTGAAAAAGATGATGATGAGAATACACCAAGAGGCATGTGGTGGTTGATGAGTCAGCACCATGGAATTGGATAGAAAGCTACAAAAGACAAGATGTGTCTTAAATTCACTTGTTGAAGATCAAAAAGTTGAGTCAAAGTGATGCACTAGTTCATTGTAAGTGACAAAGCTAAAAAATACTATTTTGACTTAAAATATGTTTAGGTGTGAAATATGTTTCCACTACTTTTTGCAAGTAGGCAAAGTATACACAATATGATATTATTTCGATGAAATATATAAACTATTATAAGATTTATAATGTTTTGTGACAAATGTAAGGTAGTTGAAGTAAGAATCAAATAATCATATTTAGATAGTTAACTTCTTAAGTAAGAATTAATCTTAATCCTTAATTATAATTTTTGACCCAATAATGATCTAATAATTGATATTGGAACAAAAATCACAAGTTCAACTCTAGAAAAAAAAAAGAAATTATCACTATAAAGATTGTTGTATTAAATCAAACTTCAAAATTATTTGATATACAAAAAATTCTTTTTAGTTTTAAAATCCAAAAATATAATGACTCGTAGGATTTAAAAAAATAATAATAATCAAGATTTGTAATTTGGATGTAAATGAATTTATATCATCATGAGACTTTGAATGACAAGTACTCCATGATTTCTTTTTAAGAAAACATTTAAGATTATAAAAGTTAATAAAACAGTATATAAAGAAATTATAAATTTGAATAAAGAAAAGTAAAATCAATACATTTTTCAATCTTTTAACATGTATATATATATATATATATATATATATATATATATATATATATATATATATATATATATATATATATATATATATATATATATATATATATATATATATATATATGGGATTTGCTAACGCGCCTACATCTGTTTTTCAGTTGGTACATTTTAGCAATGTGTACCGGATTTTAGTAGACAAAAATACCCTTATACATATGGATTCTAAGTTTTAAGGTTAAGGGTATTTTAATAATTTTCATTCTCAAAACTAAAAAAAAAAACCCCAAAACCCTTACTCACCTCTCTCATTCCTCTCAACCCTTTCTCTTTCATCTTTCTCACTCCAATCTTTTCTCTGTCATCCCTACTGTAACTCCAATTGAAAAAAAACACTTGCCGTTAAACAATCTTACAAAAAAATGATTTTATAATGAATTTTCATCTTATAATTTTTGTCTTATCTAATTTTATCCAATTTTCACAAGCATAAAGGAATTGGTAATTAACCTGGAAAAAATCAGAAATACTCGCTATTATACAATTTCTTACAAAAAATATTTTATAATGCGTTTTTATTTTATAATTTTTGTCTTATCTAATTTTCACAAGCATAATGACATCAAAGGAATTGGTAATTGGCCTGGAAAAAAATCAGAAACACTCGTTGTTAAACAATTTCTTTGTTGTATATAATTTTATCTAATTTTTACAAGCATAATGACATCGGAAAGAACTGGTAATTGGCCTGGAGGGTTTTTTTTAGAGATGATGATTCAACATATGCAGATGATGAAAATAGAGAGGTTAGTGAAGATGGTGAAATTGAAGAGATCTTGAATGAACCTTTGCCTGAAGGTGAATCAAATTGTTTAAAGGCAAGTGTTTTTGATTTTTTCAATTGGGACTACAGTAGGAATGACAGAGAAAAAGTTGGACTGAGAGAGATGAAGGAGAAAGGATTGAGAGGAATGAGAGAGGTGACTAAGGGTTTGGGGGGTTTCTTTTTTTTTTTTAAAATTTTTGAGAATGAAAATTATTAAAATACCCTTAACCTTAAAACTCAGAATCCATATGTATAAGGGTATTTTTGTCTACTAAAATCCGGTACACATTGCTAAAATGTACCAACTGAAAAACAGGCGTACGCGCGTTAGCAAACCCATATATATATATATATATTGTTGTTGTTATTTTATACTACTTAATAATTAGTAGTATTATACTTCTAATTGAATTATTAGAGTTATAGTTTCATGTTTATCAAAATATTTTTTTTTTACATATGTAAACAATAATTAATTGATAAAAAAAATTATTCGTTTTACAATACCATAAAAACTATCTAAGTTATAAAAAAACTTATTCTATTTCATTATATTGTTGTTATCATCCTTAAAACAACCTAACAATCCTAAATAATATGATATCATTTACTGAATTATTTAAAATCAAAATCCAACATGTGAGCCTAAAATGATTATGAAAAATCAGTGGCCATCTGTTGAACTTTTTAAGACTCAGAATTTGGTTTTATTAAAAAGAAAACAAAGTACACTGTAGTGTTATTCCAAACGAGAGTATCAACCTCCAAATACATACATGATATAATTCTAGCCAACCCCAAACTTTTATTTATTTATTTTTCCAGCACTATATTACACAGATACACCAAACATTATAGTAAGATGAACAGCATCATTCTTTTATTAGGCAAACACATTATTAACAAAGAAAACTCAAAATATGAAACTGGGATCCAAAGTTGATAGGCATGCTGCTGCAAGCTGGCTCCAAGGAAGATTCCATGTTTGGTTGTAGAATTCTGGTGGGGTTGATGATGCATGTTCAAAACTTAATGGAAAAACACCCTCTTCTGAAATCCTTTGCTTTTTGACTGATTCATGCTCTTTCTCACTCTGTGATTTCAGTGATTCGGATTCCTCAGAAAGAGAAGGCAGAGGTGCAGTTGTAGAAGAATCAAAAGCCTTGCATGCTTTTCCAGTTCTTGTTTTCATCTCACTGCTTTCTCCAAGTCTCTCCATGTACCTTCCTTGTGCTTCAACTTTTTCCTTCATACTTCTCGCAACCTTTAAACCAATCAAACAAAATTAAAATAAAAAATAAAAAAATCATTGAAGATATTCTCTCTATCTTGGTGAAAACTGAAAAGAAATACCTGTGTTTTATCACCCAAGCGATTTTGCACCTCTTTCTGCATTTGAAGCAGTTCCTTTAGTTGAAGAGCACTGCTAATTACAAACATTAATAGTAAAATCATTGCTGAAAAGTTGGAGGATGCAAAACTGAAAATTGAAAAGGTGAGAAAAAGAAAATACTGTTGTTCAATAAAATTACTAACTCACGATATAGAGCTAAAATTTGGAAGTATATCTGAGATGCTTCTCTTCTCAACTTTTCCTCCTTCATAGATAATTTAGAAAATTCACATGAATTTGGTGTTATTTGGAGCTAAATTAGCATCAATACTCAAGGAAGAAACTTACTTGTGGAGGACTCTGGAATCAATTTGGAGATCCTGTATTTCTGAACAAATCCATGTTCAACTTATCAGATTTCTCAACATGATTAACTTTACTGTGATTTTTCAACTTAATTATCTGGTTTCACTTTCTAGATATGAATAATGGCCTTTTGAAGTTAAAGTTTCCTAAATATGTGTTATTCAATTGCTCTAACAATTTTGTATTTATTTATATTGAATTAAATCTGATTTCTGTCTTTATATTATTGTAAAAAAATTGTTTTTGTTGAAAATAATGTATAACATTTTTTAATAAATGATATGAAAAATGTGAATTAGCACCCATTTTGTTGATGTAAGCATGTTAAAATTGTGAATGGATCTCAGTATTTCAAAGTGTATTAAAACATTTGTTAGGTGAAATTGATTTGACATTGAAAAGACTGCTTAAAAGTATTTATTAATATTATATAAACATTAGATATATCATGTCCGGAATATATTAATTTCAGTTGAAAACTACAATTAACTTTGAGATATGGATATAAACCAATTCAAACATGATGTGTGTAATCTTAATTTTAAAATAGATTTATTTAAAATTTCAGTTGAAAAATGAAATTAGCATTAAGGTATTTAAATATAAAGTAATTCAAACCTGCAAGTGGCTTTTGACGTGATAAATGCTTAGCTCTGAAATACCCATAGTCTTCATTCCTTTCAATATACCTTTTGGTGTTGCCCCTACACAAACAAATCAAATTAGTGCCATTTATACAATTTATTAGCTATTAGTTTCTTCAAAATTTTATGTTAATTTATATGTAAGTTAATTTCCGTATATTAATAAATTTATTTTTTCCTTCTTTTCAAAATGTTTATGGAGAAGCTTTTTTTCAAACAAATTGTTGATGTAACTATCAATTTCTCTCTAACAAATATTTCATCTAACAAATTTTATGGGTTATCACTCCAACTAAATTATATGTTATTGAATGAGTTTCGTTAAATTTAAAATAAGTGTTTTTTGTTTTTTAAAAAGGTAATTTTAAAAATCACTTATTTAAGAAAACAAACATCTTTTTTACAAAAGAATAAAAAAGTGCGTTTTTAAAACTAAATATAGAATATATTTCCCGTCTTTAAAACACAATGGTAGAATGCAAGTATACAAAGAAATTAACAAAAAATACGTATAATTTAAAGAAGTTTAATAAATTCATTTCTCTAAATAATCCAAGAAACAAGAAAAATCAACCACAGCTTTTAAACTATTGCACGAAAACACGATTTTTTTTAATCAACAATAAAAATTAAGGTTGATTTTATAATTAACACGATTATTTATTGAGCTCAAATTCTTAAGAATATTATTTATCATCACATTCTCTCGACACTTTTATCTAATACTTTATTATTTGTTTTTTTACACGAATAAAAATTACGCAATATTTTTTTCTGCTTAGTATCTCTAGTGACCTAAATTCTCTGTTCCTCTTCATTATTTCTCTATAACCATTATTATTTTCTAAAGACTAACGAAAGCTAAAAATTGTTATTCCAACATAAATGGTTAAGCCATCAACAAAGGATTCATCACTTGACAGATTTCATAATTAAGAAATCTAACAATAAAAGAATCATAAAAACCTTAACTTTTGTTTGACTATTTTTCATTTCATAAAACAAGTTCCAGATTTTTTTGAAGATGTCCCAATCTGGTTCGACAGAGAAGAAAGTAAGGTTTGATTGAAGATTATTTTCACCAAGAATCAAACTTGAACAATACCCAACAGATTGATAAAGTTCATATAGAAGTTCATTGATAAAGTTCCACAGTTTTGCACCATTATTATATGATGATGCATGGTATTGTTAAGAGTCATTATTGAGATGCAAAGGAGGACTTACGATCAGGGCCACCTAGTCTATTTACAGCCACTACAAAGCGATCATGGAGTTCTTGTGTCCAGCGTAGGCGTTCTTTGGCGGTGGCAGAGGCACGTGAGCGAGAGGAACCCATAGCTCAACTTTTGGGGTCTAAGGCCCAAGCAAAAGGGATTGTAAAGAGGAGGATTATAGCAGAGAAGAGAAGGGTGCAACAAGGACAAAACACATAGAATTAACCAAGGTGGCGATGTCAACTAAGCTGCATTGCATTTCCTTAGATTCTGCTAACTGTCTATAGTTGTCCAAAAAGTCCAACTCTCACACTTAACCTTTGGTGTTTATGCTTCTGGTTTATTCCTTTGTCCCAATGGGAATTATTGATTTGATGGCGAGAATGCCTATGGTTCAGTCAATGTCTTTCTTTACAGATACCACAAGTAGTTTCCTTCTCAATACCATTTTCATCACTGCCTCATTTGGCATTAGTCTATTCCATGTTGCTTCCTCAAGTGACTTGCATAGAAGTAAAAAGTTGTGAATGCATTTGGATAATGGTTTAGAATGAGGAAAACCAGATTGTTTTACTAAATTTGTTCATGAGATAGAAAATAGTGATCACTATGTGTTGGGTTGAAAATTTAGAAACATTTTTAATAAAGAGTAAAATTATAACATCCGGAAATTATTGTCTGTTGAAAACAGAAACAGATGGTGGAGACATTGGTTGTAAGTCCTTTGATTTGTTTTTTTTCCTTTTCTTTTTGCTATACACGGATCTCTCAACTCTCTAACATTTCAGTTTGATAAAATTGAGACCAAATTAAAGATTTCAAAACCTTGAAACTAGATTTAAAACAAATGTTCAGAAGTATAGAAGCCACAAAAGGCTATTTTAGCCAAGCATATTATCATTCAAATAAGAAACTTCATTTTTTTTCATAATACAAAGGATAGAACGAGAAGCTCTCCTAACAATATTTATTCTACAATGAATAATCGAAATCGATCAAAATCTAAGGTCACACTCTTAAGAAATCATACGTTAAATTTAACAAAAAACATTTCAGGATGTTAAAATGAGCTCTCCTCAGTGACAGAAAAACTAAAGTCCCATAGAAATCCATTTCACCTTCAAGTTCACCACACTTGCGTCCTGCCTTTTAGGAATAGGTAAATAGAAAGAGACAAACTTGACAGAAAATCAAAATTTAACGTCTTACTTCACATATAATTCAGTTTCTTTTTTGTTTAAGTCATCTATGCACACACAATCGTTTCATCAACCCATCATGCAACAACACAATTTAAGTTGGATTAGAAAAAACTGTGGAGGAGAAAATGTTGTTTTCTCTGATAAAAACTAAAATAAAGTTACAATATAAATTCAAGCAATATTCAACTAAATATAAACTAATCATGAAATTAAAATTTGTCATGTCCTATTCTGTACTGTGTATCATACACCAACCGTTCATCTTGGTAAAAAAGAAACTTGATCCCTACTAAATTTAGCCATTACATGAACTTCTGTAAGTGATGTAACAAAATTACAGTATCTTGTAAGCCACGAAACAACACTCACCTCACATGCACCCTTTCCACAGTATTCACTCTAGGGCCTGCCACGCCTCAGGCTGCATGATGGACATTTATACTGCTTTATGCCCTCAGCCTTTGCAGGGGTGATCTTAACGCACTTCCCATGGAACCACCTCTCACATATGTCGCAGCAAATCCAAAACTCGTCTGCGTTGTAGTTTCCACCACAGCTTCCACAGAGTGTTTCGTTGTGCTCATCTTCATCCTCCTCGTAACCCTCATCTGCAGCAAACTTCGGGTTGCTTTTAACTTGCCCATCATTGGATCTCTGCATATAAATGTACAGGAATGACATCAGAAATGGAACATGCAGCATGCCTCGCATGGTTTTGCATACACTGGAAGACAACTGCTTGAACTAGTTGTGCAATAACATACAAAAGCAGACATCATGGTACAGATATCTTAGAATACTACTTTGTTTCAATTTATCTTCTTGGGAATAGCAAAAGTAACAGCTAAAGTGTCCGAACTTAAAAAAAGCCATCAAGCTTACGCCCAACACACTCTTTACTAATTGTTAATATTTATTGGAAACTAATAAGTCTTGAGTGACAAATCATTAAATAAGAAAGAGTGAAATGCAATTTTTATTTTTTTATTTCGAGTAAAATTTCAGCAAAAAATAAAGTGTGTAAGAGAGAGTGCTGCTACACAAGAAACACTTATCACTAGAATAGAAATACACTAACCTTGGTACTTCCACGAGACTTGCTTCCACTATCCACAGTGGGCTTGTCCTTAATTGGTTTCCTTTCAGTCACAACTTCAAAAACGGATGGAAGATCATTGATCAAACTAAACAAACGTTTCCTGCCATAAAGAAATGGGTTAGCCATCAATAGAAGGAATCATAAGCAGCAAATGAAAAGAAAAAATTACCACAATAAAGAAATTCGGTAGTACAGCTCTAATAATTAGTTGCAGAAATTTCTAGTTGAAGGGAAAGCCATTAGAGAAAATCGATAGTAGTCAATCCCAGATAGCAGAGCAAAACGCAGAAATTAATTTTCAAGTACTACCAACCGGAAGTGATATAACAGTATAGCAATTCACAGAGCAACTACTTTTTCAAGATAGCTGATTTTGTCAAACACCCTCTACATAAACATAACTGAAATTATACAAGCGATTTATATGCGATGGAGTATTCTGTATTTTAATAGGTGTGATATCAATTGGTATTCAGTCAATATGACAGACTTACAAATGCTCCAAAATAAAAAGGCACTCAAAGTTTAAGATATGTTCACCATTAATAGCCAAGAGTCATATTTTAAAGATTCATACATCACTAATCTATGGCTGGAAAAATATCCAATGTCATAAACATACAAAATTGAGACTAAAATAAATCAAAATCAAAAACTAAAGTGATGACAAAATAATATATTTGTAAGTGTGTGTGTGTGTGTGATCGGAAGGTAATTCAAACTGCCGATGTCATCATAGTTTAGATATGTTGACATACATAAACTTTTATGAGGATAAGCAGAGTAGTCAACATGGTCACTCACTGATAACCTCAAATTCATTTTTTTTTTCTAAAAAATTGTTGGATGGGGATCTCAGCTGATCTTGCTGGTCACATAAGATTGTATTAAAAAGCTTACTGCAAAACAAGGGACGCATGCGTAAATCTATCAGGCATCAGATCACAACAGACATTTGAAAAATTTGAATGTTGATAATTGCTCGAGACATTCATCAACCACAACCGACAACATCGTCGCCCTTATTTTCAACATTAGACAAGGATAGACAGCCACAATGAACTTAATTTATCACCACATTCAAGCATATCCTAGATCTTACCTTTCATTGCGGTTAAGACGAGCCCCAAGGTAGAAGGCCACAGAAACCAACCACGAGTCACTGTGCACAGCAACCAGAGATAGCCAGTCCCTTCGGTTCATGCCATCCCTAGCAAAATTGATTCCAAGAGCTGGCTCAGGGAGCTCTGGTGGAACTTCCTCTGCTGGCAGAGTTACTTCCCAGGCTTCATTTGGGTGTCCATAGAGGCACAAGTTATCCTTATCTTAAAGAAACACACCAGAGACTTTAAATTTAATAGAAGGACACAATACACCAGAATGAATGTGATTGTTGTCATCTAACCAGACTCAAACATCGGAACATACCAATACTACCTCATTCCATATTCCCTCAATAACTAAGCGCATTTTTGGATTCACATGGGATAATGTAAAATCCAAAATCATAGTTGAAATACCAGTAAACAGTTAACAGATTTTGAGACTCAAAATCAATCTGGAATGTTTATCTTAATTTTATAAAGTTCCACTACTAACTTGTTTCTACAATAAAAATAAAAACATCCCAGCATAAATTAATTTCACAGTCAAATCAACAGTAACCAAGACCAATTTCATACAAAACCAGGTCTGCAAAAAAATCACCCCCCACGCACAAGAACTCACATTCCTCTCATTACCACAGACCCATGTCGTTTTACTCAAATTCCGAGCGTGCAAACTCTAATTTATTCACTCCAACCAAAAAACTAATTTTGCAAGTTCACAAACAAGACGAATCCCACAAAAACAACCAAGCAAAATGAACACGTAACAAAAACCAAACTATAGAACCAACCCCAGAAAACCCAGATCCTAACCACCCTTTACCTGGATCGCAGAGTCCGTAAAATTCATCAACGTCTGAAAGAAGAAAAGGGCAAAAAGGTCATAAGCAAGTGGGAGAGGAAAATGGAAGAAAGAGAAAGAGGCATTGGAGAGAGAAGAGTAGTACCATGAGTGAGAGCGCGAATAACACCGGTTCTTCTGGCGCTATAGTCCTTGAAGATCTCTTCAACGGTGCGCGGACTGGAAGCCATGTCCATAACCCAATTGAGATCTAAGAGAAAGGGCTTGGAATTCGGGGAAACTAAATGAAATTGAAGAGAAAGACCATGGAAATTGATCAAAGGGGTGGAGAAAGTGAGTAAAAATACAAACTTGAAGAATGTGTATGTATTAGTATAAGTAGTACTCAATAAGGCTAAATTGCTTCCTCTTCCACTATGTTTCACTTGCTTTCCACTAAAAAAAATAGGTTTGGTGAGAAATTAGGTCTAAAATAATTAATACGTAATTCGGATCGATTTGGGGTCATAAAAATATTAGGATCCCTTTTATGAATTAAATGAGTTTAAAAATAATATTTTTCATAAATACTAGAATAATCATAATGCGTGATATGATAAAACCACATTGGTGTCGTAGCAGTTACATAAATCTCTGTGGATTAAAGCAACACTCGTTTTGAAGAGAGTTTAAGTTTAGGTTGCACTGAGTTCAACCGATTCAGTTTCTATGGAGCGAGTTCGGGTCGTAGAAATTAAGACCATTTCTTTCTATGGATAACCTTCGTGTCATAGAGGTTCGAATAATATTATTTTCCTAGTAAATTTGGATTTGGTTTTTGAAAATTAAACTTCTGATGGGTATACTATTGTTTTTGGATTTATGATATCAATTATAATTTGTTTTTTATATTTTTATATAACTATTTCCATATTTTACATAATTTATACTTGTTTATGAAATATATTTAGTTAAAAATAAATAATGATGTATAAATGATACGCTTTAAATTTTGAACTATTTTCTTATTTTTTTAAATATATATATATATATATATATATATATATATATATATATATAAGCTTTTATTTATTATTTTTGTCAATGAAAAAGATCAAAATAAGGCTAAAGTGGAAAATTGATCTATCCAAGTCAATTAAGATTCCAATCACAAATTTATCTGATATTGATTGGATAATGATTTTTTCTCTTCAAAAATTAAATTCAATTTGTAAGCACTTGACTATTTATGTTCATGTTCCTATTAATGGTGGAACACGAGTGGAAATAATAGTCAG
Organism: Vigna nakashimae; assembly: GCA_034642375.1. Taxonomy (NCBI): domain Eukaryota; kingdom Viridiplantae; phylum Streptophyta; class Magnoliopsida; order Fabales; family Fabaceae; genus Vigna; species Vigna nakashimae. The sequence goes on from CM067761.1 coordinate 17,450,027, forward strand.
CTATCCTCTCTATAAATAAATAGAATAGTTATTTTGAGAGTGTTTGTAGGAAATATTATTAATTGAATGTTATTAGAAGTTTTTATTTTCATTTATAGAAGTTTTAGAAAATTTTCATAACGTTTTATTTTTATTTTAAATTAAAATTAAAATTTCAAAAATATTAGTGATTAAAAGATGGCATTGTATCATAATATTTATTTATCATAAATATAAATACGATGTATATTTATTTTATTCATATTAGATTTAAAACGATCTTGAATTGTGTGTATTCTCTCAAATTTACTTAGAATTTTAATATTAAAAATATGTAATTTACAAATATTAGATAAATGCTTAACAAAAATTGCATTCAAAGTCCAGTTTTCATCAAAATTAGATTGTTGGTTCAATATAGAATGAAGTGAAAAGAAAGAAAAGAAAAGTAAATAAAAGTTCTGGGTATTTTAAAATACCTTATACAGCCAATAACATGAAAAATGTACAAGCTTGAGTTCTTATGTGCTTAATTGAATATTATTATGTTGTTAATTAATTGTATATTAAACATTATCATCAGTGATATAGATGTAAGATTCAGATTGTGTCTTGTGAAAAGTTACATAAAAATAGTAGTTACAAATTTATGAGACAAAAAAATATTTGTTATAGTCAAGTTTTCTCAAATAAAACTCCTCTAAAATTGGAGGATAAAGAAATGTAGTTTAGTTTGACTAATCTTATTTTTTAATTTTTTTTAGAAAACTTTAGGAGGAAGCTTAATTCAAAAATATATTATCATTTATGAAAGAAATAAGAGTTTTATCTTATCTTTTTAGTTTTCTTATGAATTATATTTGAGTATTATTGAATACAAAGTATAAGTTGTTAGTTATAGTTGTTTTTCAAAATAATACAATAAAATAAGAGAGTAAAATATTTAATGTGAAGATATTGTTGGAGAAAAGTTCATCAAAATCTAATTATTCTTTTTAGTGAATGTTGTCATTGTAAGAACCTAGAAAATAGAGTATTAGAGTTGGTAGGTATATTAAAATAATGAGACTAAGTATTTTATTTTAAAATAATTTTATAATAAAAAAGAAATTTCTAAGTTTGTCTCATTACTTAAAACACATTCTATTTCTCTAAAACTTTTTCTCTTTGCTTCCTCTCACATCTCTCTCTAAGTGTTCTTGCTCTTAAGTCATTTGTTTAACGATAATAAGGTGTCTAGACGATCACGGCGTCAATGTCTATAATTCTAACCGATCAATTTATATCTTAGAGCAAGTGAGTTTTTATTCATTTTACCTATTAGCTTCGATCCATGATCATGCATGGAAATTGTGTTGCATGCATCATTTGGTCTTCCTTTCTTGTTCTTGGTTAATTTAGAGTTCTAAGGACTCTCTTTGTTTCCAATTTGGTGTTTCGTAGGTTCATATAAAGATTCCTTGCGTTTCAAGCAATCAACGAAACATTTCTTTGACTTAGGCAATTTATTGTGAGGTGAGGGAAGCTAGATCTGTCTTAGATTATGTTTGTTTAAATTAAAATAGAATCTATAAGAATAATATGATGTATTGGATGAAATTGTGATAGTAATATAATATTTGCTATGTGTAAATAATGGTATTTGGTATTATGAAGTCTTTATTATTGTAATATGTGAAATTGATGTGCTACGTTGTTATAAATATGTATGATGAAGTTGTGTTGTTGTTTGGAACTGAATTCAAAATGATTGTGATGAGAAATGGTGAAACACTTTAGTTTTAGGCCTAAAATGGGAGTTTGTATGTGTGTGTTTGAGAATTTGGGGTTGATGTGAGTAAACCATTGTTTAGGTGCTCTTATGAGGTAAATTAGATCTTGTTAGGAGGGTTAGATGGTTGAAAAATGATATGTAGCAAAGGAAGGGATTATAGTTGAAGTTTTCAAGTGTTTTGGTGTAAAACGGGGGTTTTGAGTAGTAAGATTTTGAAATAGTGCGCATAAACTGTGTTGGGAGGTTATAGGTCTGTTATTACACCTATTAGGACTTGTCTAGGTACTAAAACCAGTAAAATATGTCATGGAAGTGATAATGGCATCATAAGTTGAGTTTCTAGTCCATTTTTGAGGTTTTAGCTGTTGGGAATTTAAAGTAGAATAACTAGGATGAAATTGAGGTATTGGAGTGTGCTAACAAGTGTATTTAGACTTGTTTATGTAGTTGATAAAATGGTACGAGGGTTTAAAAGTGTAGAATTGAAATTGAGTAGCTTATAGGAGTGAATTTGGGTTTTAAAGTTTCAAATTGAGTTACAACAATGTTTTATGACTTTTCTCAAGGTTTTGAGGATCCTTAGAGTCTTTAGAAGTTGTAGGGTAAGTGGGAGAATTAATCTAAAAAGAGTGGAATTCTACTGATAGCATTGAGCACCCCGTTCTAGGGGCCAGGATGCTGAGTGCTAGCTTTATGGCAGTGAGCGCAGGCAAACAGAAGCTAGGGCGCTTAGCCCCAGCTTTTGAGCGCCTGAGCGCCACCCTAGATACTTCTATATTATGTTTTAAGTGTTTTTCAATGTTTTTTTTTTGTTTTTTAATGTATTATAAAGTATGATTAAAGGTTACAATTGTTAGTGTGCATTGTAAAAGTAAAAAGATGTATGGACATGGTTTCAAAGATTTTCAAAGTTGTGAATTAAGTTCCAATGTGGAATTCTTGGTGTAGTTTCAAGTGTAATTAGTCTGAATACAGGGAGCTCAGTCTTGGGGTTATCTTGACACTCTAATGGTCATTCATTCTCATATAGAAATGATTGATACATGTGGTGAGATCTAGTCCTAGGAGCTTCCAATATGATTCAAGGCGTGGAACAAACTAACCTTGTAAGTGCGGTAGGATGAAACCCATTGACAATGACTTTGCAAAGCGGTAGAAGCCACCACAAGTGCACAACCCGCCATAGTTCGACATTCATTCTAAGTTCGGACAGTCCATTCATAATAGTGTCATGCATAAAGTGTTTAATGATGGTGTAGTGATATGTTTGTTGTATGTAAAATGTTTAAATGAGTTTATATATATATATATATATATATATATTCTATATTTGTAAACTAGCTTACCTTTTTATTTGTGTTTGTGTTTGTATGTTGTTGTGTTATTTTATTTGTTATAATAATCCTGTGGGTGTGAGGAGATGTTGTTTAGTTTTCTTTACATTAGCTTTGTAAATAGTTTTGGTTAAACCGTTTGTATATAAAGTTTAATTTTATAGTTATTTTTGGATGCCAGTTTGTATTATTGTATTATATTATTTTTGGATAACAGTTTATATTATTGTCTGATGTATTTTACTAAATCTGTGATGACTATTATTTAGTTAAATGTTATATTTTGGGATGTTACGGTCATAACAAAGTTATAAATTTGTTTTAGTATCAAATCATTATCTTGATTTTCCATAACTTTCATATATTTTGAAGTAAAAAATTTAAGAAATTAACTATAGCAATCAAATGATAGAACATTTGTTGTTAATTTATGTAAAATTAAATAATTTGATTTAAATAAAAATAATAATAAGTTATAAATAGATGGAAATAAGATATTACAACAATGTAAATTATAAGAAAATAAAAATTAAACATACTATTAGTCCTTCACAAAATTTGAAAATTTTCTTTATATTATATTTTTATATATTTTGGTTTTCAAACTTTAGGAATGAATATAATTATTTTAACTACATTATCTTAAACTATTTATCCGTCGAATGTGTTTATATGCTGACATTAAAGAAGAAACGTGTTAAAGATGTCATTCACCCAAAATAGATTTACTTTTGTTTCAATTTTTCTTATGAATCCAGGTTTTTTACGTGTTCAATAATGTTTTTCTGTAATTTTTCTGAGTTTCGAATAATTCTCTAAATTTTTATTTTGGATTGTCTAATAAATCACGTAATGAAAGTAAACTCTCTTTCCATCCATTTCAAAATGTCTTTGATATTTTTCTGAAACCAAACATAAATCTTTGTATTCATTTGGCTCTCACACTCTATTTCTTATAGAAAACTCACCAATTTTTCTTTATTTTTGTGTAATGAGTTTATCATATTTTCTCTATTTCAAAGAGAAAAACAATTACTTATATAAAACCAGAATACTTGGAAGAGTCTTTTAACTAAATGGTGTAAATACACCAAATGCTAACCTGAAAATTAAATGGTGTAAATATATCAAATAACTTGAAATGCATGACATGTAAAAGAATTTAATCGTAATATAATTGAATTAAAATAATAAATTCTAATTTTATATAAGAAAATTTAAAGACTAAAAATATATTTAATCAAAAAATAAAAAAAAGTTAGATGCAAATATAGATAAAAATAAAAAATTAAATATGTTATAAAAGATAAAGATAAAAGTAAATACATAAAAGAAAATATAAAAATGAATAAATAAAAATAGAATAAACAGAAAGACAAAAAAAATAAGAAATAAAATATATTAAAAGATGTTAGGGTTGAAAACCACCTCTCACACTATTTAAAACAAATTTACTTCAATAAATCCCAATTATATCATCAAATCATTAAATTACTTAAACATTTAATATTTGATTGTTCTGATAAATAAATCCAAATTAAATATATTTTTAATCCCTTATAGATCATAATAATCATTATTATATATCAAGAGTTTAAAAAAGGTGTAATTAAAATCATTTTATATCTAGCATTAATTTTAATAAGGTATTATTCACAACAATATTGATTCAAAAGCACTCAATGGCAATCAAATCTTAGTTAATTAATAGAATAAAAAGTGATCAAATTAATACAGACATTAAATATAGAAAGAAATAATATAATTGAAATAAACATTTTAATAAAATTAAATAAAATATTTTCATGCATTTTAGTTGTTACATCAAATAAAAACAAAAGAAAAAAAATCGTCGCTCAACCTCACCAAGAAAGTAACTTCTTACAAGTCATGGTAAAAGATTTTAAGACCGTCAAAAGATGTGTAGAACTTCTTATAATATCTTTATTTATAAAAATATTGGACAGAGTTTCTCATCCGTTTTATCTAACTTCTACCAAATCACAAAAACTGTTCTATTTATTAATAAAGATAAAATAAAGAAAAAAATAAAACAATTTGAAATGATCGTTTAAAAATAATAACAGTTCACAAATTTAAAATATATGTTCAATAAATATTAAAAATACTATTTTTTTTCTAGAAACTTATATAAATACTTTAAAAAATATTTTAAACCTTTTATTTCGTCATTCTTAGAAATTATAATTAACACGTTCATGATTGTGATGCATAAATTTCTCATAAAGTATTGGTGGTGAATTGTGATGTGATATTTCAATGGTAAAAACAAAGCTTATGCATAAAAAGGTTTTTTTTATTATTATGCATGCATGATGACTAGAGCTAGAAATGGCAAAAAAAGACATAAAAATGGCACCCACAAAAATCATTAACATTTTGCAGTAGAAACTAAAGTACAGTGAAGATCAATGCAGGAAGGCAATTTTCACACAGACAAGTAGAGAAGTAGTTAAGAAAATACTGAGTAGCAAAAACTAGAGAAGGAATGAAACAATTAACAAATACCATCTTCTACGAAACTGTTCTAATTGGAATTCCAGTTCACAGTGGCAGCAATTGGCATTTCAAAGAAAATAAAGCAACTATGGAATGATTGCTTAAGGTGATGTCAGTAATCGTTTGATGCCACTTTTCTGTTCGGATGTAAGCCTGGAAGGAAACTTGATATTGAACTTGATTCTCAAGTTTCCCTTTCTGGAAGGATCTTTTGGAATCGGCATACCCTCTCCTTTGACAACTTCTTCATATGTCGGACTAATCGTGTTGTTAATAGGAATTGTCAGATTCCGACCATCAAGTGTTGTCAGCTGAACTGTGTAACCTGTCAAGGCTTCTACAAGAGATACTTTCTGGGTGACAACAAGATCATTGCCATCCCTCTTGAAGAGAGAATGAGATTTCTCATCGATTATGAACACAAGGTCTGAAGGGATAACTCCTCTTTGTTCATTTCCCTTTTCGGGAAATGTTATTTTTGTTCCTTTCTTCCAACCTGGCTTTATCTCAATTGTCAGGATTTCCTCCACTGTGATGGGTCTCCTGCAAACAAGATAACATCACCAGATTAGGTAGTCATAATCACAGTATATCAAAGATTTCATACATGATTTCACAATTCATCATACATTCCATAGGAGATTTCTACGAGATTATTCTTCCATGTTGAAAATAAAGACTTTTCTCCTGAATGTTTGGCACTCAAGGAACACAAGAATGAAAAATGAAATTCACTAGCTGTGTACACATGGGTTACCAAGCACTAAAAAGAAAAAAAACATACAGTCACATACTCACATTTCCAGCTAACATGCTTACAATCAGCACCCGTGAGAGTGAAAGAACAACTGAAGAAAATTTCTCCAAGAGTTAAATCATGTTACCTAATTTTAATAGCACACTTATTAGCTGTTAGCAATGCAACACAAATCAAAACTAAGTTTTGAATAAGTGTGGAAAACTTTGAACAAATGTCTACAACCATTGGCAAAATACCACATTCAATGTCTTAGCATGTGAGCATTGTTCATGGAAACAGAAATAGAGTATCAAAAGTACATTATTTCAAAGATATCATCAATCAAAAGAATCTAACCTACCATTTTGAGAGTAGAGAGTCGATTACTCTAAACCTAAAACACTGTAAACATACAGTTCAATTTGAAAGCTATCTAACAATCGACCCAAGTGATCAGACTAAAGCAAATCATCGAACTCTACATGAAATTTGGTGATCTGATTCCTTGCAATAACACACCAACATGAACAAACTTAGTCCTTGATGAAACTAGAAAGTAAGACATGCAAATGAGTAAAAGTAGAGAACTCACCCACTGGCATCGTTAACATCCCTTGAAATCTTCATTTTCTTGGTAGTCCCTTTATACAAATCCTCCAAACTACAAAACAATGTTTTCTCAATGGGTGCCCCTTTTCTAGGCATATGGCCAGAGCCCTCCCCAACAGCATTCCGAAATTGAGCAAAAATATCTTCACCAAACGGGCCAGCCCTGGAAAATCCAGGTCGGCCAGCCATGTCCCCCATTCCACCACGACCAAGGGGGCTCGTAAACCCGAAAAACTCAGAAAATATATCATCGGCACTTCTGGGATTGAACCGGAATGTTGTCGGCCCACCATCGCTGCCACCAGGAAAACCACCGCCACCCGGCGGCACCCCATTCAAACCCTCCTCACCATACTGATCATACACGGCTCGCTTCTGGGGATCACTCAAGACCTGTTTCACAATACAAATTAGGAAAAGAAAAACCACCTACCCCACCTCAGAAAAACCAAAAATTGGAAAACTTTTAAATATCAAACTACCAACTGATGCTGTGAACCAAGAATCTACCCCAGCCTTTTAGATTCAACCCAAGAAACTCAAAATTGAAAACCCTTGAAAAAAAAATTGCAACTTTGCACGAAACACTACAACATCAAATTTGAATAGTGTTCTCAAACACTAAGTAAACAGTTCAACATTCAAATTAGGGCAAAACAAGAAAACCCCACAAATTAATAACAGTTTCCCATCCAAACTCATCATCAAAATTACAACTTTCAAGGGGAAAACAAACAAACAAACTCAAATTACTTCAAAAAAGTAAAATTTTTGAAATGGGTATACTGAATTGACATACATCATATGCTTCTGAGATTTGCTTGAATTTAGCTTCAGCATCTTTCTTGTTGTTAGGGTTTTTATCAGGGTGCCACTTCATGGCCAAACTTCGATATGCTTTCTTAATATCATCATCTTTGGCGCTCCTATCTACTTTAAGAATCTTGTAGTAGTCCACGCCCATGTTTTCTGTGCTCTTTGTTCACTGCTATGAAATTGGAGAAAGAGGGGTTATCTGGTATCTGTTTTATACAGGAAAAAACAGCATCATGATGATATCACGTTCATTTCCTTCAAATAGAATACAGAGGTACTGAGAGGAATAGATGTCGATATTCTTGCTAGTCACAAACCAGATGTGTCATCTATTTATCATTTCTCATTCATTTATATAAGTTTAATTTAACCTAGCTAATAGCTTCTTCTTTTTTGTTTTTTTTTAAAAAAACTTGGCTAATAGTTGAATGATGACGATAGAGTAGATTTATTCCTCGATAGTAGGAATGTTTCATATTATAAAAAATATTTTAATCTTTTAAATTAAATGATAATTAATTTGGTTTTACTTTTACGATGCCCAAAACTAAAATGATTGTCGGTTAATAATATTAAAGAGTAAATAATTTTTACTTAAATTTTTAATATTTTTTATAATTTTTATAATAAGTTGTTTGTAATTCCTCTAATTTATTATACACAAGTGAAAAAACAGGAATCTTATATTTCTGTATATATTTTAAAAAATATTAATCATGGTAATAAAAATATTATAAATAATTATATAGAAGGTAATTTTAGTATTTAGATAATTTGTTTTTGTTGTAAAATATATAATTAAGAGTAAAATAAGAATATTAGATTTGTATTATTATATTATGTGTATTAATTTTAAAATATAATTAAAGATAATATGTTTTAATAATAACAATAATATTAAGATGTTAGCTAAACAATCTTATATAACTTTTAGTAACACTGTCTACTTATTGTCTTTTGAATATAATAATTATGTTTTCATAATCTGATTTATAAATAAATTTTTAACTTGACTAATATCTTGTTTAAGATAATTTTAAATTAGGATGGGTCTAATTTCAAATTAGGATTGATCAATTATTATTTTTTTAATTGATTTAATACCTAGTCTCTTGATTTGTATCGTTTTTTTAAGTGGTGATATCTTTTTTAAAAAGTTCAAAATTAACTCATATAGTTTAAAAATGATTTAAGTTAGTCTTTTTTTCTGACGGCGTTAAAAACTCTAAGGGTGTGTGTAGCTGCCCTTAGTCAAAATTGAATGAGTTGTCGACTTCTTTATTACGTGACACGTTGAGGTCAAATAAGGTGTCAATTTTAGAAATAAAACTTAATGAAGTGAGGTCAAATGAGGTGACACTTATTCACATATTGCAAATTTAGGGGTTTCAGATTAGGGTTTTGAATCAAGATTGATTTCGCGTTTTGGGGTTCTTTTCTTTGTTTGCGAATTGGGTTTCCTTTTCTTGGATTCATATCACGTTTTGGGGTTTGGTGTTCATGATCTTGCAATTTGGGATTTTCTGTTATTGCTTTCTCAATTTTCGAATTTGGAATTTGTTGTTTGCATGTTGTTGAATTGGATTTTTCGGGTTCCTATTTTTGCGTTCTTAATTTTTTGTGCTGGTTTAGTACTGCAATTTGAGGTTATAATTTGAATTAGGATTCTGGATTTTCGCTTGGAGGATGATGACTACGAATTTGGGTTATGGTTTTTTTTTCTTGTTCGTTTTTGTTCTTGGACTAAAGATGTTGATGGTGGTTTCCCGAGTTGCAGCGGGGGAAGTGCTGGTTGGGGCGACCATGGGGTGTTGCAATGACATTTAAAACCCTTTTTATGGTTGATTTTCCCTTACTTAAAGTCGTGCATCTTTGTTGTATTGAGATTTTAGATGAAGATCTTCAACAAATTCTTTCGGGGAAGGGGGAAATAATTGAAGAGGCAAAAGGAGAAAATAGGAAGAAGATCAATTTGAAGACCAATTTCAGCAGATTCTTCAACCCCAAATATCAGCCCCATTAACTTTTATTTGTAAAATTTAGACATCAATTGACCTTAGTGTGCCACACAATAAAAAAAAATGCACAATTCATTTTGTTTTGGCCAGGGGGCAGCTACACTATTAGAGTTCTTAACGCCGTCAACAAAAAAGACCAACTTAAACAGTTTTTACATAGTATGAGACAAATTTGAAATTTTTAAAATGAATAGGATCACTTTAAACAAACCTTACGAATCGAGATACCAAAATAGGTATTAAGCCTTTTTAATTCATTTTAGAAACTAATTAATTATCACAAACATGTCATGACTCACGTGGTTAAAAAATATCAAAAATACCTTTAAATTTAGGTCATTAAAAACTTTAATTTATTTTATCAAAGTCATGACTTCGTTTTCCTTTTACTTAAAATTTATGATTTAGTATTATAAAGTTTATGATTTCTAATCCTTAATAAAAAAATTGATTACTATCATCTTAATTCATTATTTGAGTGATTCTTTTCATGTAATTTTAATGACAAAACACATAAAGAATTATTTTTTTTCTCTGTCATCAAAATACATTCAATCCTTGATTGGAAACATAAAAAAGACTACAAAAGACTATATTTGGTTACTGATTGCCAACATATGTACCTTAATCAATCTTTTCTTCAACTTAATAAAGTTTTTCTCATAATACTAAGTTAGACTAATGGATAATTTTTACGAGTCAGTTCTACTCGAGGATTACTAGTTTAGAGGCATCCTACATAAATTTTCTATGATAACAGGCTAATCCCACAAATTTTTCAAAGCTTAGGATGATCCCATTGAAGAACTATCTCAACTTTCACTACAAGAAAAGTGTGTATTACCGAAGGCTCATTATCGACGGCCTGTAAACCTTTGGTAATGTATCGGTGAATTTAAATACCGAGGGCTTCTACCCTTCGGTAATGTTTGCGATTCTTTAAGTTTAAAATTTGATTATTCGTTCCTCAAATTTCCCAAAAGAATTCCCTCCCTCTAGTTCGTCGAACTCAGTCACTTAGGGTCATGACTTTGGTGGCGGTGAGCCAGTTTGACGCTACGGTTTGACATTACAATTTGACAGTGCGAGTTTGGTGGTGTGGACGCTGACGAACGTTCGTTGCTGGGTGACGCTCTTCCATTCTACTCTCTGTTCGAAGCAGTTCGTTGGTTAGAAGCGTGAGGTTGTCGCCTTAAGGCAGTTTGAAGCGGTTGCTGTTGCGGACGGTGACGACGGTTCGTTGGTGGTTGGTTTGCGCCTAGAGTTCGTCTTTTGGTCCTTGTGAGTGTTGCGACAGGGATGGAGATTGTTGGGGGTTGGCGTGTTGAGGACGTTGTAGTGAAGTGGTCTTCGCTGATGCGTAGTGCTCAATTGCCAAAGGTCAGGATTTGTGTGCTTTGGAATTTGTAGTGAAGTGTCATAATTTTTGAAATTTCCTTTGGAGCACACATTTCAGACCTTGTAATTAGTGACAGGGGATTGGCTGACATGAGTGTTTTCTTACTTTTCTTTTTAGGTGATGGATCCTCTAACTTTCATGAGAAAGCAATGTAAAGTTAAACTATATTAACATTCATAATTGGGCGTTTCTGCGTGCTTGGTTATGCTCTGTGTAAATTGAAGGATCGACTGATAATTCCCTTTCTGGTGTGTAATTTTTTTACCCACACTGTATAGGTGAATTAGATGTGTTCTGATGTTGAAAAATAATAGATTTTTTCATTGTTCATAGGTAGCTTCAGTTCATTTATAATATCTAAATTTGATTTTGATCATCTCGTTTTTCTCAACTAAGCTATATTCTTTATCATGATCCAACTATCGTGGATTGTCTATCTTTTAGATGCTGAAACTGATTATAATTTAGGAATAAAAAAATTGGTAGGAAACTAACCTCTCTAGTTATGTGAAATTCGGGGTTGAGATTTGAGGGCACTTTATAAGGAGGTCAGCTTGTGTTCGAGGATATTTATAGTGAAATGGTAGGATAAATGAAGAAAAACTTGAGTGGATTGTATATGTTATAGATATTGGGCAACAACAACACTTTGATATGCTATTTAAGGTATATTTCGAATGATAGTTTTCATGGTATCTTATGATTACTAATTATTGCCAACAACCTTTTTCTACTTGTTTATGGAAGTAGCAATTTGTACTTGCACCTTGGGTATTGACTTGTCTATGTTTTCTGATATTAATGTCCAGAATGTTTTTATTTCATATTATTCATTTGACTTTTAAAGGATAAATCTTGGACTAAGATATATTTATTGACCTACTGTTGCCAGTATTCCAGTGAGTTAAAATGTCAAACTTTTCCTTTACTTTTCCTTTTAGGCCTACAGGCGTGCAAGTTGGTGTAGGTTTTGGTCTTGTTCAAGTAAAAGATGGGAAACGATTTCGGAGTTGTAGTAGTGAGGTTGTTCGGTTGGTTGATTTACTTGATGAATCTAAAAGACGATGTAGAACTTCCATTCTTGAACGTGGTAAAACACCTAAGCTCTTTTTACCTATTCCTTATCTGCATGCAAGCAACCATGAGTGAATTTTATGCTTTATTAAGATTCATCAATGCTAATAAAAGAAGAACATGGTACAAACCATTGGTTTGAATTGACTCCCTATGGTGTTCTCTTTAGTTCCTAGCATTTATCGATGACTCTCTGAAGTGAAACCATCACTTCAAGAGTTAGATAATTTTTTGAGTTTAAACTACTCCTTCAAGCCTATAAATGTGTGTTTTTTCTAAGCAACAATTGTTGCAAAACATATAAAGATATGCATATTAAACTTATGTTGCCATTTGTTGAACTCTTCAATCCCAACTTAATTAACTGATCTGAAGTTATTTATGTCTCACCTTCGTAAGCTTATTATGAAACAGGGGAATACTGTTGTATATTTCATTAAGTGTGCACATGCTAGGATCTGTTCTATCGTTAGGAAATCTGGTAGAGACATAGAAGAAGTAAAAATAGCAAGTTTACCTTTCCTTCCCAGGAAGACAACTCACTATAGTTTATTTTAGTTTTATTCTTAAAGAAATAATATTTGATTTATTTATTTTTTGTGATGCATTCAATTAAGCATTAACCTATTATAAATGTGATGACTTAGTGATCATGTGTTTTTAGTCATCCGTTAGCTGAATAATGACTTGTGCACATTTCTCACAATTATCAACTTTTAACAGAATGGAGAAACAGTGTTGGATAGTGAAGATGAACGTGCACTAGGGCTCCATTTGCTGCAATTTCCTCAGGTGGGATACATGAATAGTATATGTTGGTGTTGAGACTTTTTTTTATACTAGTAATATTTAAGATTTTATCATTGGGGCTCCATTTTCTTTAACTGAGATATTAAAGCGCATGGGGTTCCTACACATTATTTTCCAATCCAAAAGATTCTTACCTTATACAAGGTTGTGTAAACTATTTCATTTGTCAGGTTTTTGAAGAGGCATGCACTAATTTATTACCGAATTTGTTGTGAGAATACCTATACAATTTATCAGAAATATTTACAAAGAAATTTTATCCTAATGTGTCAAGTATACCTTTAAAGGCATTAACTTATCCTATATAATATTTACATTTCTACGTTTTTCCCATTCTTTTTTCGTAAATAGATTTTTTTATATTTATTGTGACACGTGTTAAGGTACTTATATCCTAGAGAATTGCATCCTAGGTAAATTTGGTGATGCACATTTTGCAGTAGCTCTCTTAGGCATTTCATCAAACACTTTTGCCTATTTTAAAATTGAGTTCAAATTAGCTATATCTGCAACTTATAATTGTTTCTTGCTTTTTAAATCCACTTTAGAGTCTCTCCTAAGTTCATTTTGAGTGTCAGCTTTTGTTGCAAGCCTATTAATTGCTTGATTTAATTTGTTGGAAAATCCTGCAACTAAACTGTTTGATGAAAGTCCAGTGGTGCATGACAGGACAAGGTTTAGAACGCCCTTCGGTTATTACCGAAGTCTTTTGGCCCTTGGTAATTACCGAAGGCTTTTGGCCCTCGGTAATTACCGAAGGGCGGAAGTCCTCGGTAAATGTTAGCGACAAGGGATTTACCGAGGGTTCTTTGGCCGTCGATAAGTCGTCTGTAATTACCTTTTACCGACGGTTTCGGGCTGTTTCCGAGGGCTTTTGGCCTTCGGTAATGTCCTTCTTTTTTGTAGTGTTTATAAGGATTTTCTACAAGTCCCTAAGTTGATATGACATGTTTTAGAAATCTACCTCCAATACCTAAAATTCACACTTTTATAGTTTTGCATACAATTGTTTATAGGAGTGGCAAAATGAGATAGTCCAACTTGATATTGACCCATTAAATACAGGTCAGACTGAGTTGGTCCACCACAAAAAAATGGGCCAAAATTTGTAACAGGTCCTACCAAACTGCAAGTTTGACGGACTAACCTACCATATATATATATATATATATATATATATATATATATATATATATATATATATATATATATATATATATATATATATATATATATGAAATTATCATATAAATATTTTATAAGATTTTAATTCATTAATTAATACTTTAATTTGATAAAATAAGATAATTATTACATTTACATGTTAAATTACTCTTATAGCTAATAGTTATTAGAATTGTGTAGTGAAATATTCGTGTGTGGACAAAAACCAAGATAATAGTAAATTTATTTTCTTAATAAAACCGTGCCTTTTAAAAAATATATAGACTAGGTTTTTCAAAGTCTATTTTCACAAACATAGAGAGTTTTTCTAAGAGTTAAAACTTTAAACCTCTAAGTGAAAAGGATTTTAGAAACTAGGTTTAGTCAAAATATATAGACTCTTACATTTGAGAATTACGTTAAGAAATTGAAGAGTCAAGTCACAAATGTCGCTGATAATCAATTATGTCAAGTGATAGTTGATTGTCACAAAATCCTTTTTTTAAAAAACATTTTCTCGCTATGATAATCGATTATCTGTGATAATTGATTATCACATAGATACTTTTGAAAAACATACTTTTAATTGGACAATCAATTATCATTAGTGATAATCACAAAGGTTTTTATGAAAAATTAAACATTCCTTGAGTGTTGAGTGTTCTCGTGCTTGGGTTTTGCCTATTGACTATTGATTTACTAATTTAAATAAAATACACAAATTACAGGACTTCAACAAATAAATTCTTAAGTATTCAATGAATCTCTTGAATCCAAGCATTCTTTAAATTTTCAACACTTATCCATGAGCCGTTGTCATCAAAACTCTTTATTGAAACAAAAATGCTCATCTTCTTCTTTTGTCAACAATAATTAGAATTTAATTATAAGTGTTAATGATTTAAGTTACAATACATCCTTAAGAAATATAATATAAGTTAATATTTTAAACTTTTTTATTTTAATTTTTAACTATAAAAAAATTGGCAAGTGGGCTTGTCCGACATGCCCTACCTTTGGCTTGCCAATTTGGGAAGTTAGGTAAGTCGGGCCAAAACGGGTTATCATGGCCAACTTTGCCACCTCTAGTTGTTTCTCTCTTAAAAAATTCAAAATAATTTTAAAACATTTTATTGCTCTTCCGGATTATAAGAGTAACCTAATATACCATTTGTGGATACCACCATACATCTATATAAGAAAGAGTAAAAACTCCTAATTATACAATCCATAAAAATAGTTCTGGAATTCGTCACTCAGAATGACATAACCACATTTTTATAGTGCCTATATTTAGATTTGAAACTTGTCTTCTAGATATCTTCAATTTTAATCAGAATATGTGATAATTGACCTTGAATTTGTCTTGAAAAAGATAATTGCTCCACGTAGGTCATCTATGAAATCATCAATCCCATGAAGAAAATATTTGTTCTTCAAGGTTAACTTGTTTACTTGATTGTATTCAAGGCACAATCCATTTTGCTTACTAATAACATTGGAACACCTCATGACAAATGAAGAAAGACTAGGTCTGATAAATTATTTCTCAAATAAGTCTCTTACTTCTTTCCTAAAAGAAAAAAAATTAAGTGATTCAATTAATTTTATTTGGTAAGAAGAAAATGATATAGAAGATCTACTTTGGAATTATGTCTATGACAAACTTTTTCTCTCTTAGGTGGATGTTCTAAAATTTATTAGAAAACACATTCATGTAAAACTTTGCCTCCTATATAAACATGTAAAGGGCATAAAGTAATATCTATTCGTTAGGACATTAAGTGGCTTCAAAATTACTCTCAATGTATCTGATCCATTGTCTACTTTATCAGGATTTATCTTTCCATTGAACTTTAGAGGATTATGCCTCAAAATTCTCCAAGCTTAGAGAGGGATGTTGATGAATAGTTTATAACGCTTTCTCAACCATCTCAGTGGTCTCTATTGTTGTTTCATAGTAGCACTTTATTGTTGTAGGTTTGTCACTATCATCTTAATAACCCTAACAGTACGGGACATGTCCTCTAAAGGAGGAGGAAATATAGGTGGTATATATGTCATCTATAAATATACAAAAGAAATTAAATTTTAAAATCATATTGAAATATCTAACTAATTCCTTTAACTAGGATAAACATTCAACTGCACATAGAAGAATATTAATTCCATTTATCTTAGGTCAATCTAAGATATGACTTTCTTAGATACCATAAGTATGTTCTACCAGAAAATAACATCTGATTCAATGTTTGTTTACAAGTACAAATTTGAGTAACTCTTAGTGAGATGATAAGTACAATATAATGAAATATGAGAACTTGTGAAGTTCTTTTTTTCGTTTTATAGAGATAATAACAACGTAATGATACAATGATAGCAAAAATTCTTCTATTATCTTGTTAGTCCTCCTTATATAGCTTTCTTTAAGAGATGATTGCTACTTAAAGGGAGTTAACCTTCTTGAGAGTAGGTGTCTTCTCATATAAAGATATGTGCTTTTGTAGTAAAAGCTTGTACGACTATGCTATGACATCTTTAAGAAACATTCCAGGAATGTCTTTCTATTTCATAACGTCTTTCTGATCCACATGTAATGCTTTTGAGTATATCTTTGTATTGTCAATATATGCATAGATAAAGAGAGAAAAAGTACAACAAACAAGGTATAATACACACACACACACACACACACACACACATATATATATATTTAATGATCTATATGTTGATAGAGTGTTAAAACATTATTCGTAATATAAGTGTTTAGCGCGAGTACGAGCTTTTTCAAGTAGTGACGATTAATAAGATACATAACATTTATTGCTTTTTTCTCTAGACACTCTTACTCAAATATTGTTTAACCATTTATAAATGACATGTCATGGTTTGTCTTATAAGCGTTTAATAAGAATGCACTTGCACTTTATCCACACACTATATTCCATTAAATGACATTTCTCAAAAATGTTGTTTATTAAACTTCAAAACTCGATATGCTAGACAATTTATTTTCTTTAAATGATGTTGTCTTAACACATTTCTGCTTAAATTTTAGCCTTCAACTTAAGCATTCATCTAATCACTCAATTGGTAATGCTTTACACTTCACATTGGAAGCCCTCAGTGGAGTTTCACTTAAGTAATAACTTCGTGCTTAAGTAAGATATGCATAAGCATCCAATATGCAACAAGTTTTAAAACAAACTCCTTTTCATAACAAATTTAAAATATATACTTGAACTTAATTTGACTCATTCGACCTATTCCCAAATTTAGAAATCTACATACATATTAAATCTATCAAATTTAATTTTAATAATCAATTCACCATAGAAGAATTATCATCACACACAAATCTATAAATTAATTATAATAAAGATACCTTTCCTTAATTAGAAGTTACTTGCTCTCAAAGAGCTAGAAAAAGGTAGGTGAACCAAAACTCTTATAACCTAATAAAATGTTACCAAACAATTCCAAAATATAATAAAAAGTATATTAATTGAGAGAATAACCTTTCTTTATATTCAAATAATAGAAAATTGAATATTTTATAACAAAATCACTTACACTAAATTACAAATTTTTGAGATATAAATAATCTATTACAATACTATTAGTATATGGTGGGATTTAATTTTGAAAGAGGTAAAAATTAGAGTTAGAAAGTTAGAAGGATAAAATAAGATAGAAGGTAGACACTAGTATAAAAACAATGGACAATGTCGATTATTTTGGGTCTTTAAAGTCAAATTCGAGTCCAACGTCAATTTTGTCAATATTCGACGTTTTTTAATTAATTGAGATCCTTTTTTACAATTCTACTAAACCTAAAAGTAGAAAAACAACAAATTTTAGTTTTTGGTATTTTATAAAGCATGAACTATGAACCTGTAGTGTAGTATCAATAAAAAACAAGTTCAATCAAATAACGACAACAACAACAAACAAGTTCAACCAAGCAACAACAACAAACAAGTTCAACAAAAAACAACAACAAACAAGTTCAACAATTAAGTTCTTCAAAAACGAAAACAAAAACTAACCCTCAAAAGATGAGTTCGTCGGATTAAAGTGTCGTCACCAGTAAGAGAGAAAACAGAATGCACCTATGAAGGACAAGAACACGAAAATAATCGGTCAAAATAAACGAAAATCATACATAAAGTAGTTAATTAACATGTTTTTATATCAAATGAAAGAGAGATTACATGTAATGGTCGTCAAACTTCGTTCGAGAAAAGTTTAAGAAGAGAAGAGAGTCTTGCGCGCTAAAATAAAGTGAATGAATTTTCAATTTTCCGGTCAAATTTTTATTGAATTCACTAAACGTCTAACTTTGGGGCATTCGTCTTTTTATATCCTTTTACGTCGAATTACAACTCTAAACAGCATCTAATAATTGCATTTATTTACAAAACTGTCACCGGTCATTTTTAAGTTGCCAATTAAGTAATTAGACATTAAACGCATGACGTTATACGCTGTTTTGTACTAGGGGAGAGACACTTTAAGAAAAAGACGAAGGAAATAAAAAAAATTAAGAAAAGAAAGGGTAATAAACCTTTGGCCCAAAATTCATAAAATTTGTTCATTTTACTTATTTAAAAGGACATAAATTTTTTTGAAAAGTTATAATTAAATTGAAATTAAGAGATAAAGATATAATATGGAATATTACAAATGAGTTTTTGAGATATGTTATATTAACATTTCTTCTTTTTTAAAACAGTCAATTTTATTTGTTTTAATAAGTTTTAAGTATTTAAATATTTGTTAAAATGTTTCATTCCACTGGGTAACCAATTTTTGTTTTCCAAAATCCTTGCCATTAATGGACTGATATGGTTGTTACATCTTCATTGATGTGTTATCTGCATGTTTTCAAAGAATTTAATTTTAAAATAAATGGAAACGATGATATCGCATTCAATCCGCATGCTTGACATCTATAAACACTAGGAGCGAGACTACCGTCGAAGTTTTAAAAATAAATTTCTTTTGAATATTCAATAAAATATTTTTAATAAATATTCAATTAAAACTACTTAATACTTTTAACTTATTTTTAATTTTTAATTATTAGAATTTATTTACCAACACTTTATTTGTTACTCAAATTTATTGACCCATGTAAATAATTATAATTTTGTCATAAAACTATTTTTCTTTTTGGTATGGATGCAATTAAGGATGGACATAATTAACTTAGTTACAGTAAACTATAAATAATATATACTATTTTGTATTATAAAAACTGAACTATTTTTATAAAAACTGAATTATTTTTATAAAAACTGAATTATATTGCTTTTTAGTGCAGTTTAGAAAAACTAAACTTTTGTATTAAAAGTATAATTAACTGTTTTAAACTATGAACTATATTTTAGGTTTGATTTAAAACTTTTTTTTTTTAATAACATAAAAAAATAAAAAACAAAGAAACATATGTTAGAATTATCTTTTAGATTATATATATATATATATATATATATATATATATAAATAAATGATATGGACAAATAAATAAATAACTGTTTTTAGAGCTCTTTATAAAGTTAACTATAATCATTATTATACTAAAATTCATTAAATATTTTAAAAAAACCAAATTTTATTAAATTGTAATTATGAATCAATAATTATTTTATAAATTAATAAAACTAAATATATATATATATATATATATATATATATATATATATATGATATGGATAAATAAATAAATAACTGTTTTTCAAAAAGTTAATATAATAATTATTAAAATAAAATAATATTATTAAATTCATACTAAAGAACTAAATTTTATTAAATTGTAATTATGAATTGGTAATTATTTTGTAAATTAATAAAACTAAATATATTTATAAAATAAAAAGATAAAAATGTGTGTATGAGAAAATAATTATAAAATATAATACAATTTTATATATATATATATATATATATATATATATATTCTTCTATTTTGTGTGTCAAGTGCAAGCAATGATTAGTATTTTTTCTATATTATAAATATTTAATATTATTAATGTATAAGCAAGACCGGTATATGTAAATAAAAATTTGTTAGATTTCAAAATAATACAACTCATGAAATAATTGCAATGAATATACACTTTTGTGTTTCAACACATTCTCAGTGTATATAAATAACAATATATTGATTTAGTACAATTATTAGTTTACTATATAAGTTTAGTTTTTAAAAATTGAAATAGTTCAATTTAATTATTATCTTAAATAGTTCAGTTTTTTTTTAGTTTAATATAATATAGTTAGTTATAATTTAGTACTAGTTTGATTTGCCCAACCCGTAGTTAATGATTTTGGTGAGTAACTTACCTAAAAAAAAATTCAAAGGATGTCCTAAGCAAAATCAGAGCTTTAAAGGAAAAAGAACTTATTGTATCAAATTCAATTAGCAAATTTGAATTTACTGAGTGACATTTGTCCACAGATTAGAGAAGTCAAGTGGTCAACTTTGATGTTTGAATGTCATTCATTTTTATAAAGATATATTATTTGGGTATTTTTAAAAAAGAATAAAATTCTATATATTTATAAGAACAATTTAATTATTTAAAAGTATATAAGTTTTATCTAAAGACGATAATTTGAAACTTTTATACTTTCTTTTCTTTTATGGTAAATCATTTAGTTCAGTATTAGTTGAGACAATTTCAATCATAGCTAACATGTCATTAATTTGGTTTCATTAGAACTACTAAGGCTAAGGGAATACTGAATCGACATTATTTGTGTAGAGCCAAAAATAATTTAGTTGAATATTTTCTTTTCTTTAAAGTTTAGTATTACATTGAAAGTTCCTTTCACATCTACTATATATAACAAAATTTATTGATCTAAAATTACTTCATACTTCATTTATATAAATAATATCAATATAATATATATATTTCAAATATATTAAGATTTTAATAATTTCAAATGTACTTTTATGTGTTTTAAAGTGTATTTTTTAATTAAAATTTTTTATCTTTTAATAAATAATAAATAATTTTTCATCATTTACTAGAATAATTATTCTTACAAAATTATATATGTTTTTTAAAACTTTATTATTTAAATACACATATAGGAAAATACATATATTTTTTAATTATTTATATTATTATGTGAAGAAAATTCTCCTTTTTATTTATATACACATTATCTTTTTAATATTACCTTTCAAATAACTGTTACGTTAAACTAAAATAATTATATTATTATTTTTACTCTTTAAATGATTATTAATTTAAATGAAATTATTTTAAATTAAAATAATCATTTTATCATTTTATTTTTTAAACGACTTGTTATTTAAATTTATTATTTTTAAACTAATGTTGCTTTATTTTTCTTTCATTTCTCTAAAATCAAACAACTTATTATTCATTAAATTATTCTCTTTTCTTCACTTATCTACTTTCCAGTCCCTATTTCTATGTCCAATACACCATTAAAGCAAACACACTTACGGATGATGGAGAGCAAAATTGTTTGAAATATAGCCATACCTTCTTAGGTTTTGCGGCAATGGCCAATAGCACCCTCACCAGCAGCACCATGAAGTAGATAATTGTTAATGTTTGGCAATACAATAATCAGTAATTGAATACATGAATGGATGATTCTGGTGGCAATAATCTAGTGGCTACTGCACTAGAGGCAGTGCAATGGCTAATATGATCCTCACCGGCAGCCACCATTTGCTTCCTCATTGTTGATGATTGCCAAGAAAGTACATGTTTTTGTGTCTACTCATGTAATCTCTACACCAGGCAGTGCGCTGATCAAACAGTGAAAATCTTCCTAACCTTCTTCATGTTCCTACGACAAACAGGGCAAGTACCAGATGCCTCAGCTATCCTGCATATACATAATAAGAGTTAAAAATTAGTGTTTACAAAATTTCATATGAAATAACTTCCCATTATCTAATTTAGTTTTCAGAACTTGATCTACTTTTTCAATCTTTCTTCTGAAACGAGAATTATTACTTGTTTGTTAGTTCTTAAATACCATCAGAACAATCCACACAGTGTTAATAGTTATTACAACAAAGAATTACCTGGTTCCACAAGCAAAACAAGCCACACAGTGGCCACACGGAAGAAAGAAGCAGTCCCTTGGAGCATCAAAGCAAATAGCACAAAGACGCCGTGTATTGTTACTGGTTTGACCATCACCAGGAAGCTTCCCATCAATGGGGCCTCCTGGAAGAAAATCAAGATCTTCCTCGTCTTGTGGCAAGGAATCATATGATGAACCCCAACTTGAAAGATCATCATCTTTGTGAGAAAGCAGAGGTGCCCTCTGAGGTTCTGTTCCCACACTTCTATGTCCTGCTCCACCTTCATGAGCAGACTGAAGGTTGTTCAATAAATTGAAGGACCAAAACACAAGAAAAGTCAATCCCCCTGCAGGAAGATATAGCGTAAATAGTAAGATAAAGCCTTTTAAAATTGGTACAGATTGTAAAAGCATGAGTTAGTAATGACTAAGGAGTTTACCAATGCCAAAAATATAGGTTACCCATCTTGGTCCATAGGACAGTTTGATATACCATTCATTGGAAGCATTCTGAACCAAAGAAAAGTTACATAAATAAGTAGCAAAACCAAAGCATATGCATTTCACAAGTTGGGAGAGGGAAAAGGCACATAATTTACAAGCTTCAGACTTCAGTGACAGACCAAAATCCAGTGCTAGGTTGCAACATTAATAATTTTACTTCCCATTTACCATTTACATGTTGTAATGATCACCATTTCTTTCAGTCTAGTATATGATAATTGCAACGATAAGCATTTCTTAGAAGTAAGTAAATGATCATAATCTTGCCTGTTGTGGAGCAGGAGTAACTAAAACAGCTGCACTTCCATCAAGAAAGAAAATATCTAAAGCGCATGGACTGTTGATGAGAGCACATCTGTAGTAAGCATTTGTTGTATTATGCAAAGAGGATATTACACTGAGGTTTAATGTCACCTATTGAATAAGAATAGACAAAATGTAAGTAACAAATGACCGATTACTTATTACTTAACAAATTAGTACAATGCTTGATAACATATAAACCCATTGAGATCATTTGAGGAAAAACGTAACTGATGTATGAGAAGCATAAACTAATAAAATCTGGTAAGATTGCTTGGATCAAACTCTTCAACCAAAACTACATCATTTCGAAAAATAATTAAAAATAACTTGTGTAGACGTTTTTGGCGTAAACTCAAATTGAATAGTTAAAAAGTCTTCAGTAACTTGTTGGATTTTGCTTTTAAAATATGTATATTTAAAAAGTTAAATTTTATGAATAGTTTTTTTATGAAGAGATATGGAATTTTGAATCTCTTATTATTTCATATAACTACTATATGATGGATAAGAAAATAACCTTCACATCCTCATCCAAATTACCCAATGCTATGTAATAGCTCGACGATTGGAATATTTCCTGGGTAATCATACCACTTCCTATAAAGAAACAGAGCAACATCAACATAGGTACAATAAACACATGTTTTTATTCGGTGTCTGTAAAAGCATAGATTAAGAGATAGCATAAAGAATAAATCTCTCTTATTGAATTGCATCAATCTTATTGTTTTCGTCATCATATAAGATTTAATTTTTAGAATTACAGTAGGTAAGTTAAACCACTCTATTATTCACTAAGTCTCTTAAGAAAAGGAACCTCGTATATTATCATGAAACACAATATTCTTGGATAATTGTATAGTGAGCTTGTTATCACAATAATAACAATTCCTATCTTCTCTTCAACTCTAAGTTTTTCTAATAATCTTCTAACTCAAAGACATGGACAAGCACGTAACGTTTGCTGCTATATACTTTGCTTTTGTAGTAAACAAAACAACTATTGTTTCTTTTGTGGAGGAACTAGATCATAAATACAAATCTAAATGTACTTCTCTGCTCACGTCACTAATATAATAACTATTTGTAAAAGCTAGTCTGATTTCTCCTTTCTTATAAAAAAATCCCAAAATTAACTGTACCTTCTTAAAATTCGTTTTGTTATAAGCTAGTCTGATTCAAGATCACAATGGATAGGGTAAAACACTTGTCTATCCCCTATTCTATTCGCAACAAAAAAAACTTAATTGTTATCTACCCATTTAAAAAATATATACAGAAATTTAAGAAAATATATTTTAGAAATTTTTAAAATAAAATATAAACAAAATTAGAAAATATAAAATATAATATAAACTAATTTTTTTAATTAAATTTAACCTAATAAAATATAAGTTAAATTTTAATTTTAATTAAATTTAAGTTAATAAAATATAAATTTAATTTAATTTTTATTTTTTTTTTCAGATAACCAATATTCGTTGATACAGATCATATGATACACACATACCTAGTTAGCTTTTAATGAGTATTAAAATATTTATTATCTGTTACTTTTATATATCAACTATCCACCCGACTTTTTTTCCCAAATATTAATAAATATAAATATTTTTATCATCACTAAATGTGATAGAGTTAGAGTGGGATAGTCAAGAAAGTCATGACTACTCACAATTAATAAACAAGGTTTTTAACCAACTTTTTAAATAAAGTTTTATCAATCAATCGTTTATTCTTCATCCTTATACAACTTTGTTTTGTATTGGATTCTTCTAATATTACTATTTCCCATTCCAAACCTAGTTAACACTTCACATGCATATCTTGCAAATGAAAATTTCATTTTGAGGTGATTAGATCAAAGTGTTACTCAAATTGTTTGGACTGCTACTCAAACTATTTGAACATGTTTCACCATTTTCTTCTTTCATTTTGGTCATCTTCATCTTTCCATTTTAATTTATCTCGCTCGATTTCTTCATTTGCTCTATCCCAGTCCTAGTTTTCTTCTTTAAAAATATCATCTTTAATGACAATAATGTTCTTTGAGATTGGATCATATACCCTCCACTCCTCAGACTCATCATTACTTCCTAGAAAGACATATTTTTTGCTCTTATCATCTAACTAATTCTCCATTTGATAAAGTACATGAACATGTGTTGTACATCCAAAAGCGCGAAAATACTACCACATGTTTCTCACCACTCCAAGCCTCTTTTGGAGTTTTGATTTCATCTGTCGCAATTGGACATCAATTTTGAATATGCACACATCATTTCGACGCCTTAGGTAAAAAACTTTAGGAACTTGCTTCTCATTTAACATGGAGAGAACAACATTCATAATCGTCAATCATCCTACTTTTCTTCTCAGTAACTCTGTTTTGTTGAGGTAAATTGTTCGCTGTAGTTTGATTGACAAAGCTCTACAAACTCATTTCAGGTGAACACCACCCTTATTTGTTCTTAAACAAGTTATAGATGCATTTGTCTTCTTTCAACATGAGCCTACACCTTTTTGAATGTTACAAGCGCCTTCGGATTCTCATGTAAGAAATACATCTAAGTTTTATGAGTAAAATCATCAATAGACCTTAAGATGTACCTCTTATGTGAAGCTGGCTAGATGAGCCTACACATATTTGAATGCACTAGCTAAAGCTGCTTTGTAGCTTTTCATAAGCTCTTGCTTGGTATAGGCTTTTTATGTTGCTTGCAGTTAAACAAGTGGTGCATATATTCAAGGACGATAAACCAATCACCATCTTCTAACAAGAAAGTGTTCTTGTGAATCAGGGGCTTAATGACGAAACACTTAGGTTTGCAAGTTCCATCCAAAATAAAAATGGCTAACCCCTTTTCTTGCAAGTGTTTGATGATTAATAAATTGATTTTAAGCTCACAAATATTGTAATCATTCATTACTAAGTTATCTCATTCACTTGCATCGTTACACTTTTTTTTGTTGCCACTATCATTTGCATGTCATTCCTAAGCTTCATTGTCTTATAGTATCCTACCTCCAAATCTAGAAACCATTCTTTATTCCTGTTATATGGTTACTCAGCCCAAGTCCAGATACCATATTTCTTCTCCTTGTGTTTGATAAGGCTCTTCACAAGACACAAACAAACTCCAAATCTAGAAACCATTCTTTATTCCTGTTATATGGTTACTCAGCCCAAGTCCAGATACCATATTTCTTCTCCTTGTGTTTGATAAGGCTCTTCATAAGACATAAACAAAAGCTCCTCTTCTTCATCCAACTCAACATAATTTGCTTCATTTTCTTGGTCAAGAGATTCATATTGAAAGTGTCTCTACTTATGCCATTTGAAATACTCAATAATGACTTTATTTAGAGGTCATCTCCCTCTACCTTTGCCCTGTCCTCTAAATGCACTATGACTCTTATCTTTGTTGGGTCTGTTTTCCTAAGTTACTTTCAACATATGTTCCTCCTCTCGGTATCCCTACATCCTTTGTAATCCGATGCAACTTATCTATGCTTAAATTACTTAGATCATTGGATTAAAAAACATAATTATACTTGGCAGTTAACGATCTTAATATCTTACCAACCACTATACTTTGCTTCATTGTCTCACCATTTGACTTCATCTTATATTTTAATCAAGGTGCGTCCTACGGAGTCGTCTACTTCTTCACCTTATTCCATAGTAAGAAACTCAAACTCTCTTTCAATGCTTGAAGACGTGCTTTTTCTACTTTTGTGGATCTTTGATACTTTTGTTTCACTAAGTCTGAAATTGTCCCCGATGTTCCATTGTCAATCATTGTTTCTTGGAATTTTCTATCAATAGCCTAGAACAAGAAGTTGTTAACCTTCAAATCTTTAAGTTTGGTCTCCTTCACAACGTTGTTTTATGCCTTACTCGTTGATCATGTCCCACGTATTATCCACTAGGCTCCACCATCTCTTTACTCCTTAGAATGTTCTCCATCGTCATTGACCAATAATTATAATGGCCATCAAACCTGGAAATAGTCGGTTGCACAAACTTCTCTAAAATTTGATTTTCTTTTTAAGTGTTTAACTCATACTTACTCATTGTGTTCACTCACACTTTATCAGACTCCTTTTGGGACTCTAATACCAATTGTAAAAGTTTAGATGCTGAGAGATAGCAAAAAAGAATAATCACTCTTATTGAATTCAGAAAACAAGGATTATTTATATCCTTTTACAAAAACATAAAATCAGAATAAACCATGTTTACATACCTATAACGTAAAATTTGGAATTGAATACTTATTCTTCTTAAAAACTAGGACTTGATAACTCAACAAATCAAAGTTTCAATAAAAAATATAACAAAACATCTCTAAAAGTTACCATGAATCACATTCCATGACAGAGTTGTGTTAGGTTTTGTTGGGTTCTCCAACCACCGAGTGAAGGCCTCCGTCCCTGAACAAGTAAGGGCATCAAAATGACATGTCACAAAATATAAATAATGGTATCATGATAACTTTTACATTTAATTGACACAGAGTATAAAGGTATAATGATTATAAAAGTGTAAACTTTTATATTTTTTTCAAGAAAAAAAGTAAAAAGTAAGAATGAATAGTATCAAATGAATGTAAAAAATTTAGGTGTGTTAAAAAATCAATTTTCAAAATATAATGTAGCCATTCATCTTTTGTTACAACACATATAGACTAATAACTAGGTGTGTGTATGCTCAAGTTTCGTGATAACTAAAACTAGGGATGTGTGGCAACACTTCATGAACAATGATTATTTTATTGGGTACCAATTGAAAAATTATATTTTGACACCATTTTTTTTTTCAATTTACAATTCCTTTAACAATAATATTATATTTTACTAATAGAAATAAATATAAACAAAATTTAAAATAAAATAATAGTTTGTAGAATTGTTGAATGGGAGTATAATAAAAAGATATGGTAAAAAAGAAATTACAACACAACACATTCACCAATTGAATGTGACTTTCGAATTATCCATGTGCACAACGAAATATGTGTAAGTGACACCAGAGAATTAAAGATATAAGAAAAAGCTAACAATTAATATATCTTAAATTGTCTATACTCTATATTTATTACAATTAGGATAAAAAATACATTCATCGAGGAAGTTATAAAAAGCTCTAAATTAAGTCACTAAAATGCAATGGAAAATAATAAACTACGTAGCAGAACATAAACATTAAGAAGGAAGGGCCTAAATAAATTATAGTACTTGATTGCGAAACCAAAGGACTTTCTCAATTTTATTTTTCCCTGTTAATTAAATTACTAGATAAATAACGATAAAATAATATATATTTACTTTTATTTGACATATATTAAAAAGATAAAATGATTAAAAAAATTATATTTTTTAAAAAATAGAATAAAAATAAAAATATTAAATGAGTATAAAAAAATTATGTGTAAAATTATTATTTTTAGATAATATCACACAACAAATGCTTTATGTATGTGGTATATATATTACATATATGGTTATAAACTCAAAATTTGAGAGGAAAAACACAATGAAATGCGAGGTATAAAGTTTCAAAAGCCATACCCTGAGCAACTATAAGGAAAACAGAAGAGCTCCTAGAACTAACGTGATACGAAATATTTATTGCACTCCCTCTGTTTAGATAAAGTTTCCATTCCTGTGGAAGACATAACAAAGGAGTGAGAAAGACGTTTGCGGCATCTGAAATCAGAATCATGTGAAGGCAAAGATGAAACTTAAAATGGAAAGGGAAAGGTAGTAAGAAAAAACACACTAACTTGCCTTTTCTGCGCTAGAGGGAAGAGACACATTAAGAGTCTCACCCCAACTGCTAAAAACATCAAGTGGTGGATACCCATATGTACCATAAAGAATGGGTCGGCCTCCATGATTTCCCATCAAATTTTCTACCTAATGCAAAATAAAAAATAAGTTCCATATTATCCTCGCATTCACCACCTACAATTCCAAATCCAGATAAAGAAAAATACAATGGTCATTCTGACCTTCACAGATTTCACGAACACGGAACTTGGTTGGAAAACTTTCGAAGATGTTGGACCAAGCACGATCGTCACGGACCCATAAACCCCCAATATCATAGTCATCGAAACTGTAGCTTACAATATGTTCACAAATCAAAATAAACTAAATAATAACTTATTATCCAAGAGAAGTTCAAATTCTAATTAAAAAAAATATAAAAACACCAAAATTTTTGAGTTTAATGGTAATGTACCATTGTCTAAGTGTAGAATTAATACAAGAAGGTTTTCTCTTAACTAAATTTTATTGTTAAATATGTAAAAAAAAAAAGGAAGATTAAACCGTGAATGCATTAAAAACTACGATAACAGACTGAACACTCAGATTGAAGATTCCGTTACCGAATAACCAAAAGCTGAAGACCACGGCGAAGCAGGAACACGTTTCCTCTCTGACAGCGGCGGCGGAGCCAACGCCGATACTCCAGTTGCCTCTGCTGGAAGTGCCGTGGGCACGCTCCGGCTCGCGTGGCCGGGCCGGCGGCGTTTGAGAACTGGCGGACGCCGTTTGTTCTGGCGGTAGCGGGGTGATGGAGTGAGGGTCTGGCATTGTGGTAGAGAGGAAAGGACGAGTGGTGCGATGGAATGAGTAGTGAATTAATTTGTGCATAGTGAAGTGAAGCGTGATGAGTGTTCAACTGCGGGTCTTCTAATGAGGTTTGGTGGCCGGAACGGTAGTTAGAGGAAGGAAACTATGGTGGTTGAAAACAGATCTTACTTTTGTTACGTGAGACAAAAGTTGATGCATCTCTTTGCAATTGAAGAGTGAGGTTTGACTTACTTAACCCTCGTGCTTTTCTACATTACACCTAACCCAAAGTCTTCCCTCCTTTTCGATTTCATCTAAACGATGACGTGTTTACCATTTGGGAGACAATAAAAATTAATATTTTTTAAGTTTAATTATTGTTTTCTTGGATGAAACATTCGTGACAATGTATTAGAGAGACAGCTTTTCTGGTAGAAAGCAGTGTATGTATTTGTGTAATGAAAAGACAAAGATGTTTACATAATTGTGTAATCATAATTTATAATGAGTGTTTTGATTTTATGATAATTATTTCTAAATTTTTGTTAATTATGATTTCTACTAATAATGCCTTGTAACTTTTTCTTTTATAATAATAGTGCATGGAAATTAAACATTACTTTTAAATATCAATGACTTATAAAAACTTTACTTATTATAAAAGTTAAATATAAAATAAAAAACATTATGAGAACTTTTGTTTAAAAAAACAAAAAAATTAGTAGTGTTTTACATAAATTGAAACTTCTCTAGCCAAAAACTTAATGAGATGGAGTTTTTGAGCTTTGAATTAAGTTGGTGACAAAATTATTCTATAGATGATGTTCTACACTCGAGTCAAAAAATATAATACTACAGTGAAGACATTGTTATATATAGACCTACAAACCATTAAGTTTAAGATAAAAAGAGTAATCGTTCACCAATTATTTCTTAAGGAATTGTTATAGTTACTGTTATATTGAAGATATAAAAGAAGAAACTCAAGTTGTTAGATTTTATCTTTTATATAATTATGAATTGATATTTTGATAATGATTTATTTATAAAATATTCGAGTTATAATGAGTATTTTAAACACAGTCATATTTAAGTTTTAAATCCAAATGATTTTTTATCAAGCAAGAATTTGATTTGTATATTTTTTAAAGAATTGAACTCTATAACGACACAATGATATTTTTTAAAATATTTGTACAATGAGTTTTGGTTCTAAGAACGATATTTGAATGCTTTTATCTTAAAGGATGGGACAAATAATATTCATCATCTTATGAGAATATTAAGTAACCTTACAACAAGAGGAATCTGAGTAAAATTGTTTGGAAAATCTATTTTAATCATTCTCCATATTGCAATTATGGTTTGGATGGTGTGCTTGTGTTTATGTTCTACAACTTTCTTTTCTTTGTGTTATTTTTATGTTTTTGCTTTTCAAGTCTCTTCTTTATTTTTATGTTTTTGCTTTTCAAGTCTATTATTTATTTTTATGTTTATGTTTTTCAACTATCAAATCCTTGTTTATATAAAAATTAGACTACCTTATTTGCTTGAGTATCTTTTGTGTTCTTGTGTGTGATAGGTATTGATGCTAATGATGAAGAAGACACAAGGAGCATGAAAATTTGAGTTGTAAGCTAGCTCGCCTAAAAAAATGTTTTTTTTTGTCTTTTTCTATTTTTAACTTCTTGTTTTTGTTGATAATAAGAGTGTGTGTGACTTGGCTAGTATGAAAAATATAATACATTTAGTTTTATGATTTTTAGTGAGTTTTTGCGTGATTTTTAGGAGAATTGTTTTGTTGCTTATAAGTTGATTTTGGAATATGTTGTGATCTTGTGAAAACTTTTGTTTGTGGTTGTTCTCATGTTTGCATGCTAAGAATAATGTCATTGTTTTTACTATGATTAATGATTGTGGCATGGTGTCTAAAAACATTAGGAAACCAAATAATTAAACTAAGTGAGATTTTGTGCCTCATATGTATCTATTGAGTGCTACCACTTTTGACTTATAAC
Source organism: Vigna nakashimae (assembly GCA_034642375.1). Taxonomy (NCBI): domain Eukaryota; kingdom Viridiplantae; phylum Streptophyta; class Magnoliopsida; order Fabales; family Fabaceae; genus Vigna; species Vigna nakashimae. The sequence goes on from CM067761.1 coordinate 17,481,758, forward strand.
ACTAGTGTAACAAAGGGAAACGATAGTGGTTGTTTTTGACAATACGCTTCAGTTTTCGAACCGAGATGTATATTGGCAAGGTAAAAAGGTGGAGACTTTTGGCCTCGGTTCCAATCGAGGTAATATGCCCAAGGTTTCTGCATCGGTTCTTCTGCACCCGAGATAATAACATGGGTCTATGACAGCGGTTTAGGCTAGAATCGATGCCAAAACCCTTTATTTATTTTTAAATCACGTGCTCTTATTTGGAATTTAAAAAAAACTCAAACAAAAATTCCTAAAACCAGAACAATTAAAATCATAATTACAAATCTCAAATTGCAAGAAAACTTTACAAGCATACAAACCCCAATTTCCAAATCGTAATTCAAAATCCTAGTCCCAAAACGCAAGAATCAGATTAAAAAAAAATCCCAAATCAGTACGAGGTCAAAAACCCTAAACTTTGGACCAGAGTTAAACGCGACTTCCATTCACAGCGAAGACACCAAAACACGAACCCTCACGGAGGCACCGCTGCTGCCATATCGCGAGAAAGAAAGATGAGCCTAAGCTGTCGAAGTTTCCTCCCTTCCTACAAAAATGAACCAACATCGAGAAGCAAAAGAGAGTCTTCCCTCCATGCGAAACACGAACCATAGTTGGAGAAGAGGAAAAGAAAAGAAAAAAATGAAGATAAGTGCTTCCCCCTTCTTGTGAATTCGCGACAGAGGAGTGAAGAAGAGAATAAAACATTGGCTGAGAGAACCCCAAGGGCGAGAGAGAACAACGGCGCAATTTCAACCTAAATGAACGTTTGTCTAAAAATGACTCTGTTCACGAAATTTAAACAAAAACACATGTTATTACCTCAGTTATTTTTTTTAACCAAGACAGTAAGCCTCTACCGCCTTGGTTCTATAGAGAATTGAGGCCTAAAGTGCCCAGAAAAAAAAATAAAAAATTATATTAAATGACATTTTTGTAATTTTAATGAACCTTTTTACCTCGCTTCTAAGGAGAACCGAGGCCAAAACCTCTACACAAAATTAATTACCTTATGTGAAAATCTATACGTTACAACTGTCTAACTTTAATGAGAGGAGGATATGGCCTCGGTTCTCCAGTGAATCAAGACTAGAGCCCCTTTTCAAAAACTCTGTCAGCTGAAACGTCAGAGTACAGAGCTAGACATAGTACAGAGTGGGAATGTCAGTGGAGAAGAGGGGTTTTGCCCTCGATTATGAGAGTAACCGAGGTCAAAAACCCTACACAGAGATATTTGTCAGAATGCATATAGGATTCTTAGTTGGAGCAGTGGGTTTTGACCTCGGTTATAAGGATAACCGAGGCCAAAAACCCTGCACAGAGATATTTGTGAGCTGCAAAGTCTTTTCTTGGCAACTTTTGTGGACTCTATGGCTTCGGTTAAGGTAGAACCGAGACATATACTTTCCCAATAATTTCAAAAATGCCACCGCCCCATTTTATGTTTCGGTTTCTGGCCAACCAAAGCATAATGAGCGCATTAGTAGCCCTATTTTTTACTAGTGTAATTAACTTTGTTTGATTTTCATTACTAGTTGTTTTTCATTTGCATGTTTACATTTGAACAAGGTCATTCTCTCTTTCTTCAAGGCATTGTTGACTCATAATAATTTATTGTGTTTTCAAATATTAGAACCTTTTTGTAACCCATTTGAGCATTAAAAGCACAAATATTTCATCTTGGAATGTGGACCCTTGTTGAAAATTATTGACTACCTCACCATAAATGGAAAGAGCAAACATTTCACGGCCATAAGTGTGATTCAAGTGTAAGGGAAGTTACCAAAAGAGGGGAACCATGAAAATCATATTAGAATTGGTTGTAGTTCATGTGATGTCATCTTATAAATACGTCCCATATAAAAGAAAAAGATAAAAAAAAAGAAAAAAAAGAGAAGAAAAAAAACATGAATAATGTGGCTGCAATGTGGTGATTGGTTGTGTTATATTTTTCATATTAAAGAAAGTATAGTGCTAAGTTTGTGAAGTTGATGTGATTTCTGTTTTTTGTAGTTCATGCTACCTAGATACACCAATTCCCTTCCTTGCCTTGTCCCAACACCAAATAAAGTCCTTTTTGTGTTTGCATGTTTTGAAAACTCTTGAACTCTTGAAATGAAAAACAAAATTAAATTGTGTGCAAGAGAATGACACTTGTATAGTGTGCTTGAGCGAAACACCTTTTCTAGTGAAGATTGATTCCTTGGGTTGATTAATGGAACATTTTTGTCATAGCTGTTAATCTCTTTTAAAGCATGTATATTCATTCTTGTGATGTTTACATTATCTGAACCATAGTTAGAGATTTATAAGTTTCACATATTCATTTTGGATTGATGTTGAAATGAGAGCATTCAAGAATGTGATCTAAATTGGTTGAGTGAATTTGCATCTTAGTTGTTTGACCTTTGTTGAGTAGTTGTCTTCTTAAGCCAAGTTGCCTTAGGACAAACAATGTTTTAAGCATGAGGGAGTTTGATAACGTTAATTTCTACCTTTTCTTGGTGTTAATTTTTGTGAATAAAATCAACTTTATCTTGTTTAATTCTTAAGTTTATCTTGTTTTTGCATATTCTTTTATATTTTACTTGTTTTATACTTGTTTATCTCTAATCTCTATTTTTGTGTGTGTGAAATAAGTCAATATGAATCAATTTTGGTGGAGGAAAACAAGTGGGACTTAAGGAAGCATGATTGGATAAGACATAATGATTTTTAGACAAATACCCACGTCAGGGGAATTAGAATCGAACCCAACATTGCAACCATGAAGAAAGGAATCACCTGTAGGGTTATTACTACCATGAATCGTCCTTGGAAGAGAAAAAAAAAAACCACCATTGAGCTAATACCATTGGGTTACACAAAATGAAAGTGATTATGAATATGCACCAAAAGATCAATACAACCAAAAGATCAATACAAAACCAATTAGCAAATATTAATAAATTTCAAGATATGTATATTAAAATATATATGCACCAATAAATTATGAAAAGTGATTAATCTTCTTAAATTGTCTAATCGAACAATTCAACATTTAATACATAATTAGTATTGTTTCTTCTCTTATATTAATTTTTAAAAAAAATCAACTTTTTTACAAAACTTGGAGGAAATACATAATTTTTGTATTAAATCTCGGAAAGCTAAGGTTAACTCAATAACAATATTCAAATAAACAAAATATAAACACATATAATTACAAATTATAAATAAACAAATAATGCAACATAAACATACAAAAAAAGTACATTAAACATAGAAACTACTTTAATATAAATATACAAAACAATATTAAGAGCAACTATAAAAAAATTTATTTTTTTATGAACTTGGAGTGTGAAACTAGTTGTAACCGGACTTCCAAATGTTTAGAGTATGAAGTGAGTAGTTAAAAAATCTAAAACAAAATACACAAAAACTATTCATTAGATATCAAAAATTAAGAAAAAAAATAATAATCATCCAAACCTTTTTACTTTTGCAAGAAAATGGAGGGAGAAGAGTGGTGCAACAACAATGGTAACAATGAAGATGAGGAGATTGATGGACGGGATTTGAAGGTAATGTAACGACAGCGACGATAATAATGATGTAGCGACAACGAAACAACAAAACAGAAAGGGTGAATGGAAAATGGGGGAATGCAAAATGAAAAAGGAAATGGAGAGAGAGGAGAGAGGAGAGAAGAGAGTGACAGATGAAGTGTGGAGGAAGAGTGACATATGAAGTGTGGAGGAAGAGAGAAAGCACTTGCAAACAACAATGAATTGAGCAAAGAATGTTTAAAAAATGGGGTCTGTATATATGAGAGAGAAGTGATAACTTCTTAAAATTTCACCTAAATTTATCCTAGGTAGACTTTGACTTTGGTTATTTATAAAACTGAAGTGATAATACATTTATTAATTCAATTATATTCAAAACTGAAGCCTATTATCTACCAATAAATTAAATAAATATAAATTTGTGACAATTTTGAATTTTTTCTAACTTTTAGACCTTGGGTTTAATATATACATTGGTTGTTAAAAAACTGAATATATATATATATATATTGTAGGATTCTAGCTAAACTTGTTACACAAATTTGTTTTGATTTCTTTTATATTTAAGTTACTTATGAAAAGGTTTATATGTAAGTTATCTATGAAATTTTGTTGTAAGTTACCTACGAATATTTTTTAGATAAGTTATCATTAAAGATTTTTATAGGTAAGCTATTTACAAAATATTTTCTAGATAACTTAATTACTAAAAAATGTACTTTTCTCATGAATATTTTCATTAATAATTTTTCTACACTATATTTTGTAGGTAATGTTCGTAGAAAATTTTCAACGCTTTAATTTCTTAGATAAATTACTCATAAATATTTTCGTAAGTAATTCATAACTAAGTTACCTATGAATACATATTTTCGTAAACAAAATTACCTACGAGTTTATTACCTAAGAAATACCTTTTGTAGGTAATTCATAAATATAACATCAAATTACTTACAAATATTTTCTATTACCTATGAATTTTGAGCGTAAATAATATCAAATTTCTTATAATGAGATAAAACTTTCAATTCAATATAAATTAATACTAATGTACAACTTATTACATCTTACAGCTATTAAAATGTTGATATAATGATATTTGTTTAATATTCATTAGTTTAATATATATATATATATATATATAATTAATATAGTAGTATTTCTTTAATTATTATACTAAGATTTATATCATATCATATGAACTCACTAAAATTAATCGCAACATATCATATAATCATGTATAAAACCGATAAAAATATATAAAATTATAAGAATTAGGAAAAATATATAAATAATGTCATAATTAATTATTTTAAAATTATTTATTTAAAAATTTATTATAATATATAATGGTTTATTATTATTTTTATTTTTTCTAAGAGATAAAAGAGAAAAATAAGAGTGTATATATATATATATATATATATATATATATATATGATATTTTGATACTTTGTAGTTATTAGAAGATCATATAAAATCTCTTGAGTGTATATAAGATTTTAAGGATAAAAGTGAAGTCTCTAAGTATAGATATTAAATGAGTGAGTATTACACATAGTGAAAAGAATGTGACATAAAAGGAAACATTGAAAGTTTGCGTATAAAATTCAGGTAAGGAAAACTAACATTTCTGTTTTCTTGTATGTAGAATGTGACATAAAAGGAAACATTGAAAGTTTGCGTATAAAATTCAGGTAAGGAAAGCTAACATTTCTATTTTCTTGTATGTAGAACGTGACATAAAAAGAAACATTGAAGATTTACGTACAAAATCCAAGTAAGGAAAACTAACATTTCTGTTTGTATGTAGGTGTGTATGATGAGTTGAGTTAAATGGTTGTATAATGGAAGTTAACTGGCATTTTATAATGTGATCATAGTCTTAGAAAGTGAAGTTTGATAGTTTTATTATTAAAATCTAACTTATTTTGAGTTGTAAAATGATGGATTGAAGATCCTAATTATGAAATTGTTTTCGCAAAAAGGTTAGTTGAATTGACTTTTGGGTTGATAATTATTATTCTTTGATGTTGAAATGAATTTTACTTAAATAATGTGTTATGAGCTCAAGAACAATGATGTCATGAGATTTGATAGTATTTTCAATTCATTGTTTAAAGTTATGAGAATGAGTTGTTATGAAATTGCATAATTATTTAGATGCATGAGTTCAAAATGAGGTTTTGTGAAGGTGAACATGTTTTATTATTTGTGCATGTGTGTTTTGGATTATTTTACCATAGTTGAAGAAACTATTTTATAAGATGATATAATCCATTATTGATCGAAGAGACGATTCTTTATTGTTAGCAAAATGATGCAGATGAAATTTTGATGATGTCCAAATCAAGTCAAGACCAATCAAGAATCAAAATGATTTGAAGATTTGTATTGTGATGGAAAGCTTTTGTAATACTCTTAGAAATATGTATAGGACTTAGATCAGAAAAAGGAAAGTGTTTTGTAAAATTACTATAGTAAATCATTGCAACAAAACACTATAGTACTATTCACATGAATAGTAACACTATTCACGTGAATAGTGACGGTTAACGGTAAGAGTATCGCACTTAACACGGATGTTGGACAAACTAGCCGTTTATGGCCGTTGGACAAACTAGCCGTTTATGGCCGTTGGACAAACTAGCCGTTTATGGCCGTTGGAGAAACTAGCCGTTAAGTTTGTCTTTTAGTGAATGGAAGAGCCTTTGGATGAGTCTATAAATAGACTCTCATTTCCTCTCAAGAATCAATATCTAGAGACACAGAAACTCTTCCCTTGTGCTCAAATACTCAGAAATTATTGAGACTTGTGTGTTCTTGTTCGGCTTGTGAAACTCTTGTCTGTGGAGCTGGTGAAGTGCTGCTACGGTGACAGAGGAAATAGCCGGTTCATCCTTGGTGTGTCTAAGGAGGTGTTCGGAAGAGAATCATCCTTCGTGAAGTATTCGGAGGAGGTGTTCATCCTTCGTGAAGTATTCGGAGGAGGTGTTCATCCTTTGTGAAGATTCAAAGGAGGTGTTGTCTCATCTCTTGTGGCATCAAGAGAGGTGTTTTCTAAACTTTTACAAATTGTATCTTTGTGATTGTAGTTTGTAATTGTTTTGTGATTAGTGAATTGTTTATCTTGTTTTGAGATAAGCGACTGGACGTAGGATTGGTAAGATCCGAACCAGGATAAAATCATCTGTGCAAATTTCTCTCAACCTTACTCTATTTTATTGTCTTTATTATTTGCTAAGTAAGTTTAATTGAGTAGAAATTTTTAAGGCACACGTTTTTAGTAAGAACCAATTCACCCCCCCTCTTGGTTTGTTATTCCACGCTAACCATTCCGCTGCAGCCGCTCTGACATTTATTACTTGAACGATGATTTGTAGCTTGAGACAAATAAATATTAGCAAATAATAAATTTATATATATATATATATATATATATATATATATATTATATCTTAAAAGACTAAATATTTATTTAATTAAAATATGGATATATCAACAAACGAGAAAATTGTTTAAAATAAGAAAAGTTAACAATTTTCATTTCAAACCATCTTTATATAAATTCTACTCAAAATCAAACATAATCCAATTAGTATTAAGTTCTCAAATATATTAAAAACATAACAAATTTAAATAATATAGATATATAAAAGAAACTCAAACAAAAAATAAAGGGTAATAATAAATGACTCTAAAACTTTTTGTAGAAATTTAATACAAATTAACTTTTTATAGATATAAAATTATTTATTTTTTAATAATTCAAATTTCATTTAATTTATATATTTATAATTATATACTTATTTATGTAAAGTGAACAATTATATTTTGTAATCGACGAGTTAAAATACTATTATATGCTATTGACAAACTTTTGGATATATATAAGTACACAACTTGCACTAAGGAGTGCTGAGCAGTACAAGAACACCACTTAGTACCCTACATATAGAGGCCAAAACCACATGTTACTCGATGACTAGGGCTCAACGACCAATTAGTGGCCCTAAGCGTCCCATGAGAAAAAACAATTTTATCTAAATGAATTTGGGTAACCATGGACCTATTAAAATGACTAATTTAGTATTTCTAGCTCAATGAAGGGTTCTAAAACAGGTTTAGATGTCATATTGAATACCAATTCAATCAAATGACAAGTTCCTTGATTCTTCCAATTCAACATCAATTTCAATAAAAAACAAGTGTCCTTCATACAACAAACACAAGAACAACTCAGCATACCAAAATGATCAATAACAATAATACAAGTAGTTATCTAAACCCTAAATTGTACAAACGTTGACCATTAACCTCAAGTTCATTCAAAAATTAATCCCTAAAGAATTTCACATATCACAACCCCAATTCTAGCCAATTTCTAACATCATACCTTTATATTTCTTTAATAGAATTTCATCACTATATTCAACTAACCAAGACTCATATCTCATCAATTCCAAACAAACAAACAAAAGCTTACTTTCAACCATAAGTTCCAACAAAAAAACCATACAACATACTACCAATTATAGACCAAAATAAACATATTAAACAACACTATCATAAAATCAAAACAAATTTTAATAATGCAGAGACCATTAAACATGCACACACAATTCTAATCATATTCGAACTTAAGAATAATGGTATTTACTTTTCCTTACCTTAAAGAAGATCAAACTGTTATAGAAAGCATAAAACAAATCCATAAGCACATGAAGTCCTATATGCTCCTACGAACCATAGAAATACGATTAGAGTACATTGTTCGGATCACCAATCGATGATAGTCTTATATAACACTCAAACGTCACATGCATTCACAACAAAATCATGTGCAAAGGAAGAAAAAATAGACCAAAGAAAGATGAAAAAACAAACTTACTTTATTTGAAAAACTAATCGGTCCAAATTGAAGAGTTTTCTTCTAGAATCAATCCTACAATCTCAATTTTTCAATTAAATAAATAGAGAGTGAGAACTCCTAGAGAAAACTCAAAGAACTTTACAAAGATGGTTTTCAAAGAGATAATATATTTTAAATTATGAAACTCGTTGTTAAAGAAATTAGTTATCTTAAAACCCTTTAATATTAAAATAATCAAATATGACTATTTTTAAATCATTACCATCTCTAAAATTTTATTTTCTAAATCTTTATAAATTTGACTATAGGTGAATTTATATTTAGTTTGAATCGTTACTATCTTTAGTTTTAGTAGAACTTTTCTAACTTTATTTATATATATATATATATATATATATATATATATATATATATATATATATATATATATATATATATATATATATATATATTTATTTATTTTTAATAATTTAAATTCCATTTAATTTATATATTTATAATTATATACTTATTTATGTTATGTTAAGTGAGCAATTATATTTTGTAATCTATTGACAAACTTTTGGATATATATAATTGTGTGTGGATATATCACAATCACAAATGAACACGTTGTGTACTTATTTATAATAAACACAAACTAATTGAAAACTATAATACACTAAATACAGTGCTTAATGTTGAAACCAACATATAAAAATTCCATAATTAACTTACTAATTCGACTGTTAATTAAAATAAACTAACTTCTAAAACTAAACAACAACATCTGTGACTTTGATTAGAACAATATCTATGTATCATATAAAACACAACCACATGATATGAGACTAGAGGAAATCAAAAAGCAAGATCAATATTTGATCCTTTTATCATTTAATTTCACCAAATTCTTCTCGAATTATTAATACTTTTTGTGGGATTAAAATGTCGGAAAATTCTACATTATTATTCATTTCAAGGACAAGAGATCAACTGAGGGAAACTGAGAAGAAACACAAAATGAAAAGATTTACTAGATTTCTGGAGAAGAGTGTTTGGATGTTTGTGGGTGCATGCAAGAGACTGTGGTATAAACTCAGGATGAACCTCAATTTCTAATCTCACATTCTATCACATCTTCAAATTAAAGAGTAGCATTAGAAAACTAGATTACAAGACTTATAAGTTCTCACATTTTCTTCTTATTAGCTTCTTTAGTCATTTGGATTCTTAATTCTCGTTCATTTCTATTGATTAAATGATGAGTTCATACATCCAAATTAATTGTACACTAAATATTCATCATTTTCTTAGCCATTGATGCTTCTCATTTTTCTATTTGCTTTACCTAATGATTGCAAAAAGTTAATATAGATTTTGTGTTATAAAGACGTTAAATACAATATCTAGAACTTATTTAGTTTATGGGTTGCAGAATAAAAAAATTCTTTTTAGCTTTTGGATGAAAAGTACTTGTAATTTTAGGATCAACAGTCTAAAATGAGCAAAATGGAAATTCTTTTATATAGTGTAAAAAAAGGTTTGAGAATTCAAGTTTTATACTGAGAACTGAATGTTAAATATACTTTAATTTATAAAATCAATTTATAAGATAAGATTTATATTATTTATATACAGTAAATTGATTTTATTTTTAATTAATAAAAAAAAGTTAATAGTAAATTTATTTAAATATTTAGATAAAGTTTTATCATTTACAGTAATTTCACTCTTAATTCTTCTAATGGAAGTTTAGAAGTGTCGTAACGCAGAAATCATAAGTAAAAAAATGTATAAAGAAAATAAATATAACATGAACTTAGAAAAGATCAGAACTAGAATAAACATTATGTGCGTTCAGAACAAGTTATTTTGTCTGTCTTATCTAAATATATTTTTTGGACGTGAACGTTATTTGGGCTATTGTTGTTTTATTTGTGGAGTTTCTTCTTACACGTCCAAGCCTTTTTACATGCACTTTAAATTTTGATTTAATGACAAAAGTAACCTTATAATAGAATAAATAATTCTTTTACTTTATTTTCTCTCTTATACAATTAATCTGTTGCCACATCCATCCACATTTACTTCTTTTTTAATTTTCTTCAAATCTTAGTGTTGTACCTTCTTGCTTCCTCTCAATTCCTTTGCTCTCCACCCTTACACCCGTTAGATTTTGTGAAACTTTTTGTCACTGCACTAATTAAGCTCTTCATTCCTACACACGCGATACCATATGTACATATTTATTTTCCTTTTCGTTTATATTTGTTGTTTTATATTTCGATTTAAAATTATTGTTACGAACGTACGAGCGAAAGGAAAGATATGGAAGCAAAGATTATAATTAACACATGTCTAACAATAATGCTTTGAGTCATAAAATTAAACATAAATGCTTATTCATACACACAACCATTATAAGTATACTAATGTTCTCTGTTGAGAGATCCACTAATTTAAATGCTAACTAAACTTTGGACCAACTAGAATCACCTAACATGTTTGAGTATATAAATAAAAGATTTAAACCCTAGGATGATGCTCGTATTTGTAGTGAAATCTCAAGTGAGACCTCTTGTTGAAAAATGTCTCAATTGAATCCTAAATTTTGAAATATTGAATCAATTAAGCCATTTCCGTTAAGTATTGACAGACAGAGTTAACAGATGTTGAGTTTTAATTTTGTTTAAAAGGACGTGTCATTCTGTATTATATTAAATGGGTGATGTGTTTTAGAATCATCAAATCCACATGGAGGCTAAAATTAGTATGGTTGCCAGCCCTAATATTTAAAGGGGTCCCCTCACATATAATTTGTCATAGATCTTCGTCTTGGGAAAGAAGAGCTTGTAGAAGGCAGAAGAACAACACTATTGAGCTAAAGAATGTCTCGTTCATCTTCGTCTTGCATATGACAGGGTTGAGGCATTAAACACAGTAGTAAGAGTGGTAGGAGGTTGGGTGTAAAACCTAGTTGCTTTTATGGTCACAATGCAGTGTTCCGCATTGCAAGAATCCCGAAAAACAAGAGCAAAAATTCTGGGGTTGCCCTAACTTCAAGGTAAGTTTCATGGAAGCAAAAATGTGAATTTTATTTTTTGGGTTTTGACGACGGAGTGAGTAGATGTGTGTTTTTGTTGTGAACAGGGTAAGAGTGAAGATTTGGTTGGCTGCAACTTCTTTCAATATTGCAGTGAAGAAGGATTGAAGAAGGAAATTTGTTGAATGTAGAAAAAGGAGTCTAAGTGCAAGAAATGAAGAAGTGGGTGGAACGTTGATGAAGATGGAACAAAGTCTTATGAAGATGGAACAAACAGATGTTGACAAGATGAAAATAGCTTGTTTAGAGAAAAATGTTCTTATGTTGGAAAGTGGTTGAGGGTGTTATTGGGGCTGGTCTTTGTTATATTTTAATGTAATTGTAATATTAATGTTGATGAAACTTGGTTGATTTGTTATAAGAAGTTTATGTATTGTAATTTGGTATTTGTAATGTTAATGTCTGTTTTAATTTTAAAGGTTACTGATGTTAATGTGTGTTACATAATGTGTGAAAAATTATTCAGCAATAATCATTAAGAAAGAAGGGACGGTTTACTCATTACATGAAAAATTGTAGTCAATAAGCAAAAGAAACCACGTAATATACTTTAACAGAGTCTCGAAGTTATCAAAATACATGGCATAAAACCTGATAAAACATTGTCTTTGAATATCAAAATACACCAAAAGAAACCTCATCAAACATTGTCTTTCAATATCAAAATACACCAAAATAAAACTGATAAAACATTGTCTTTCAACATTAAACATTACATCAAATATAAAACACTATCTTGAAAATGAAAGTCCTAACATTGTCTACTAATTAAACATTAATTGATTGTTGAGTAGGAAGCATAGTAGATTGTTGAGTAGGAAGCACATCTGCTGGTGGAGATATTGTGACTTCAGTTTCTTGTGATGGAGATATTGTTACTTCAATTTATTGTACATGAGTTTATTGCTGAGTAGGAAGAACATATGTTGGAGATCTTTGTGGAGAAGAATTTTTGTTGTGTCCAAGTTGCTTGTAGAGACCATATCTTTTTATGGTCCTACCCTTTATTAATTCACTTTCATTCTTCTTCATCTCCCAAGCCTTTAGTCTTATTTCTTCTTAGGCCTTCCTATCATTGTTCTTTTATTTTGGGGTAATACATCTGATATGATGTAATTTCCTAGACATGTTGACCACTGATAGGATAAATGATTGTGTTGTAGGTCTCTTCATATGTTGACTTCCTATACCAACGCCCAATGTTTTCTTCTGCATTTAAATTCAAAAATTTCATTGCAATAATGACATGAGTGCAAGGAATGACAGTAATGGTCCATTTTCTACACATGTAGTCCATTTTGTCAACATTGAAATCAAATTGCTCCCCAATTTGAGAAGTGTGTCTGACTTCAAATAATTTATCTGATGACCACTTGTCATGAATACAAATTGACAACACAGTTAGCAGTAAAGTAGTGATCATTTGAACTTAAGTTAATTATGTCATTAAAGTTACCTTAGTATTCAATATTTGGTTAACCATGATTCCTTTCGAAATTTGTTGAGAACTTTAGGGTAGACAGAACCTTCATATGATGTCATCTTTGTTTTGTTGGTAGCCCATCTCTACGTAATGTAAACCCTAATGTCTTCTAACATGGTAATAATGGGCTTGGATTTAGTATGAATTAGTACATCATTGAAGCCCTCACACATGTTGTTCACAAGAGTGTCACACTTTGATGTAGGGGTGAATCTAGCAAAACTTAAGACAATTAAATGTTAGTAAATATAAGTGTTAAATGTGAGTATATAAACCACTTATAACATTAATGCATACCTTGGTGGAATGGTGATCAAGTATTTAAATGCCTCAAAATTGAACTCTTTAATGTTTCTCATTTCAGACTCCCATTGTTGTGAATATGTGGTTGTTGATACCCTCTACATGAGACGTTTAAGGATTTTCCCATGAAATTTCTTTCTAAAGTTTGAATACAAATGTCGAACACAAAATCTTTGTTCTACCCCAAGTAGAACATCTTGAATAGCTGGCAAAAGACCCTAACATTTTAAAATAGTCAAGTCAGCTCACTTATATGTCAAATTTATTGTAATTAAAATTTGTTAACACTGACCTTTTGTTGGTCTAAAATAAATTTGCATGATGGACACACAACTTCCCCACCATGATCTTCAATCAGAAGCTCCAAGAACTAAGTCCACGAGTCTTTGTTTTCTACCTCAACAACAACATATGTTGTGGGCAAAATTTGTTCATTTGCATCTCTTCCAACTACTGTTAGCAACTCCCTCCATATTTTCCTTTCAAGAAGCATCCATCCAACTCAATAAATGGGTCTAGAACAAATGAAGCTATCTTTGCATGCTTTCAAGCATGCATAAAATCTATTGAAGATTAACTCATCATTACTGTTTTCAACTTTTATTTTCACTGTTGAACCTGGATTTGTACTCAAAAGCTCATGACCATAATCATAAATTCTTCTAAATTGTTCCTTGAATGACCCGTCAACATTATCTTTTGAAATGACTCTTGCCCTAAAAGCCATATTTCGAGATATACCAACATTCTATTTCCTACTTACTTTGTCCCTAATGTTTATCACCTTCCTATTCATGTTTTCTTAGTTTTTTCCATGCTTTGACTCAACCATTTCGAAGTCATTAACTTTACATTGAAATGTCTAGTATAACTGTGATCATCAATGATTTTTCTTAGTTGTCATGACTTCACACCACACATATGCGCGCAATAAGCATACCATTTGCATTTCCCATTTGCTCCCAACTACTTTACTAACACCCTCTTCTTGTCATTCTTAATAAATTTTAAATTTTTCCCATTACTCAGTGCATAAGTCCTAATAGCTTCTGTGAATTTCTTCTTCTTAGTGATAAAGGTTCCTACTTCCCATTTATATTCATCCAAATTTTTAGGCATTGTAAAAGTGGGAAACCTACCATAAGTTCCTATATCATCTTCATCCTCCTCACTATTTGTAGTACTAATGATGGAATCTGTTGATGGATTGACAAGTGTACCAAATTGCACAAGTAATATAAAATGGTAAGACCAAGTATCGTTTCCAGAAGACTCTCGGCATTAAACAATTGTGTGATAACTCAATTAATTAAGACTTAAAATAAATGAGATCACTGGTTCGAAATGCAAAGACAAAAAATTAAATATGAATGCAAATTGATCAATAGTAGAGTAACACAAAGATTAACGAATGTTGTTTAATATGAGATGAATATGTTGTTGGGGTTAAATTTCACCATGTTCCCTCTCATGTATATAAGAATTCCTCTTTATGCATTAATGTTAACGTCACTCACTAAAGTACTTAGAACCCAATCCCTTGGCGCAATAAGCCTGCCTTAATTCCTAGTTCGTGCAATTCCTAGCGTTCCTAGAAAATTAAGCCTGAATATCAAGAGCTTAAGACGACCAAGTACTCATACCCTCATCCCTGAGAAATATTACCCTTGGGAGAATTCAACAAGAACCTAAATTGTAAGGAACCTCCTGGCACTCATGCAATTCATAAATCATGCACTAAATGAGTTAAATAGAGCAAGCATTAGAAACAAATGAATTCCCTACCAAATAATGAATAAAGCATATAAATTAAGAATAAATTCAAATACATGAAAGTTCACAAGGTTACATCATTCCCCAACAACAAATAGAGTTTAGTTTCCCATAGACATGGAGAAACTATATGAATAATGGAAAAGCATGAGATAGTAAAACCCTAAGAGTAGAAGAGGAAGCGCCCGCCTCCAGATCCACCTTTAGAGAGTAGAAGAGTGTGCTATTGTGTTGCTCCAGCCAGAGATACAAAACCTAGAGTGCCTAGGTCCTTTAAATAAAGTTGGAAAAGAGTAGAAAACAGGGTTCGGTCCAAAAGAGTCGAAACAGAGCAAAAACTGGGTCGGTTCAACAACAACATTTATTTATATAAAAACTTTCGTCTAAATATATTATTTTACAAGGAAATATCAAATATTTTTCTTGCTGTGATATTTAAATTAGATGGTATTTTGCAGTCAACACAAAAATACTTATGAATACAAATGTAAAAAAGAACAATAAATAAATTGCATTTTATAACATTATTCTATCAATACCTGAATAAGTATGAATTCAAATATAAAATATAAGTGTTTGAATTTTTTATACTAAGAATTTTAAAAACGAATATTTTGATATATGATTCCTGAGATATATATTACTGCACTTTGACCATAATTTTAGGTAAATTGATCACCACTTTATTTTTGTTTCTAAGTTACTTCGGTAAAATCTCAATCTTCACTTGGTTTACTGTTAGATTAAGCTGAAATTTTTATATATGATTATTGAAATATCTTACTCCCTTTTGACCGTTCATATTTTTAATTAGAGGTTTGTAATTAGATGAATAAATGTGGCATTTTTGAGTAACCTGATCACTAATAAATTGTGTCCTTAAGTTACCATAGTAAAAACTTTAATTTTCGGTTTGTTTACCAATAGATTGACTTGAAATTCGGATATGTGGTTTATAATATATATAAATTTATCTTAACCGCTCAGATTTTTAATTGGATGTTTGTGATTAAAGTTATTAATTTCATATTTTGGGTAGATCTAAAAACCACTTAAATTTTGTTGTTAAGTTACCTCGGTAAAACTTCAATTTCTACCTAGTTAACCGTTAGATTAACCTGAAATTTTAATATGTAGTTCCTAAAACATATAGATTCACTTTAACTGCTCGAATTTTTAATTGGATGTCTATATTTATAGAAAGTATATCTTCGGGATTATTAGAAAACTCAACCCCATCTTAAATTATGTTTTTGAGTCATCTATGTTAAATTAAGATTCTGACTTCATTAACCGTTGGATCAAACTGAAACTTTTACACTAGGTTCTAAGCATGTTATTTACTTTGATCGGTCAGATCTTTAATTATTGATCTTTAATATGAACAATCATCCTACGTCGAATTGCTTAAATTGTTAATAATATTTGATCAGTTTGGGTGAAATTTTGAGTAATTGTATTTATTGTATGTTTGATTGTATCATTGATTTGAACATTATTCTATGTTAAGCTATGAACATGAATTTGGATCAAATATGTATTGCACGATGAATAGGTTGATGAATATGAACATGATATGAGATTGGTCAAAGATCTTATGGAGAGATTTTGTGTTTGTAATTGATTAATGTGCACATTGATGTTAGGAGTCCTGATGTTAGAGGTTATCCTGATACTCTAATGATCATCCATTCTCAAGTAGAGAAGGATGAGTTATGTGGTGAGAAGGGCAGGAGGTCCTAGTCTATGCGCCAATTTTGGACATAGGACTAACCTTTGTGGATGACATGATGTATTGTATTAGAAATCTATGTGTAAAGAGTAGTGGACCCACCCCAAGTCCGTGATTTCACAACAACGTTTCATTCGGATGGTCGACTCTAGTATGATTATGGTATGATAGGATGATTTAGTCTAGCATGATGATTGCGTGTGTTGATAGGGGAAGTTAAACCTACCCTTTATATCTATGTTTTTTATGATGAACAAAATATTGGTTTTCTAGTTTCTTGCAAAAGAAATGACATAACACTTATCTTATTTGTATCTTGTTTGTGTTTGATATGAGAATTCATTATTGGTAAATGAATCTTACTTTAAATGGATTGAATATATCATTTATGGATGAAAGAATTGATTTAACAAAGTGTATAATTTGTTAGATTTCACCATATCTCACTGTATGCTTAACAGAGCCAAACTACTTTATTGTAATCAATTACATGAGTTGTTTAATCGATTAAAACATAAAGTTATTCCATTATATGTTCCATTAGTGAGTTGGTATGTTTAAAATGGAAATTGGATTGAAAAGTTGGTTAAGTAGAGGGATTAATCGATTACATAAGTTGTATAATCAATTAAATCAAGTTACTTTGTTTAAATCCATTTCATTTAATAGCCTGAACTATTATAACAGTCAAATAAATTTAGAACTGGCTAGTATGATTATATAATCGATTACATGATTGAATAATCTGTTAAAATAGAAGCAAACCTTTTAAAATAGAAAGAAAAGCTTAAATGATTACATAAATATCTTAATCAATTATAATGCGTCAAGATTCAGAAAATCCCATATATATATATATATGTGTGTGTGTGTGTGTGTGTGTCTTGAGCTCTGTTTCAAAACATACAATTGCTATCACTTTCATATACTAACTGCCTCATTAAGTTTTGATAATAGGAGTGTTCAAGAAGTGTCTTGGAGAATCAAGGTTCAAATTGGGTTACCTACACATCAAGATTCTTTCAAGAAAGTGGGTTGAAGTGTTCTGATTTGATCTACATCAAGAGGAGTGTGACTGAAAGATCAAGATCATCATCGACAATATATGTTTATCTACCTGTGCATGTTGGCCAAGTGTGTAGGTATCAGGGAGTTGCGCAGCAGATTGTAAAAGTTCGTTAAGAGCGGAAAGCATGTAGCGGTTAATAAACAAGTTATAGTGGTCCGTTTTAAAAATTTATTTTCTAAGAGAACTTTTATCAAACTATTGGTGTTCTAAAAGTGTAGAGAGTGTAAGGAAGAAAAAAATCACATGGATGATTTTTATCCTGTTCAAATAAAAAGATTTTACGTCCAGTCGTTAATCACTATAAAGAGTGATAATTATTTCACTAAAATCAGCTTAACAATTACAATAAGATGAATAAAAATTAAGAACAACAAAAACCTTCCTTCGACAAACAAACCAGAAGAAATCGCTCAGCCAAATTGAAGAGAACTGCTCTGACCTTAGACACACTAAGTGCGAGCTTCTCCTATTCACAAGACTTAACAAGAGCACACTGTCACTTGAGGACTTCCTCAGAAAAACTGTATTTCAAATGGCATAGATTCCTTTTCACTCTCAGAAAGCTTACCTTAGGCACAAAGCTCTAATACTCTAAAATGAAAATTTACTTCGTAAGAGTTGTGGAAAACTCTATTTATAGCCAAAGGTTCAGAAATTGAAAAGACAACTCCCAACTCCCAAAGATAATTTATTATCATAACTGATAATCGATTATTTGTGTCCGTTATGGCGTTTTCAAAAAATGATAATTGATTATCCTGAGTGATAATCAATTATTTGCGCAACTTAAGCAATATTAAATCAGATAGTGATAATCGATTATTCTAAGCAATAATCAATTATTTGCGCGAGCAACTCTTTTCGAAATAGGCTCGTGATAATCGATTATTATACCAAATAATTGATTATCTGCGCAAAGACTCTCTAAACATGAAAACTTTTAAGAGTTCTTACATCAACAAAGTAATTCCTTTACAATTAATTCTAAAAAATGGTTTGAAATAAATACAACAAAAGTCTTCACGTTCTTCATCTTGTAGCATCATCAAAACCATAATATCGTCAAGACACCAATGCTCCTCATTAGTAACAAAGTGTTGAGAGCTGTGAGTGTTCTCAAGGGTTGTAAGAGAGTGATGGTATTATCCTCTTTCTTTGCTATATTTGATTTTGAGTGTGATGAGAACTACATTGAGAGGGATATTTCTGTATTTCTGCATACTCAAGCAATTTATAGTGGAATCCCTTCAACTCAGGTTGTTGTAGGAGAACTGGATGTAGGCTTGGGATTAGCCGAACCCGTATAGATGGTCTATGTTGATCTTTCTCTCTACTCTTTCTCTTTTATTATTGATTCATCACTTCTTGTTTAATTGATTTCAAGAAAACCAAAAATTTTACAAAGCTGTTCAAAAGATCAAGTTTTCTAACTACTTGATAATATGATTATTTTTGTGTGTAGTAAATATGTCTATGCATATTTTATGAATGATATGTTCTATGTTAGTTCATCCCTACTTGTTTGTGTTTGTGTTTTTGTGATGATTGTATAGATCATGTTGCTATACAGGAAATCAGATATGAATGTAGCTGATTGTAGAGTCTACGATTAATGAGAGAGGGAATTAACCATGAGAATTTTATTTTAAGTTTATCTAATGAAAATTTAGAATGATGCTTTATAAATTTATGGGATTAATGTATAAATGGAAATCAACATTTTTCTTAAATTAAAAAAAAAAATTCCCGTGAGAGTATGAGAAGCTGTGTTACGCATGGGGAGAAAAAAGTGACGTAGGGAAAAGTTTTGAAGGTTTACATACAAAATCCAAGTAAGGTAAACTAACATTTTGTTTTCTTTCTTATATGTGTATATGATGAGTTGAGTTAAATAGTGGTTGTGAGGTAAGTTAACTACCTTTTATAATGTGACTTTGGTTCAAGAAAGTTAAGTTTGATGGTTTCATTATAAAAATCTAAATTATTTGGTTGCAAAAAATATGGATTGAGGGGCCTAATTTTAGGAAATTGTTTTTGTGAAAAAGGTTAATTGATTTTTGATTTTTGGAATGATAATTGTTATTATTATTGTTCTTTAATGTTCAAAAGAGTTTTACTTGAATCATGTGTTTTGAGCTTAAGAACAATGAGTGTTTGAGGTTTGATAAGTACTTTCAATTCGTTGCTTAAAGTTACGAGAATGAGATTTTATGAAATTGCATGATTATTTGGGCGCATAGGTTCAAAATGGGGTTTTTGTGAAGGTGAAATTGTTTTGTTATCTGTGAATGCATGTTTAGGATTAGTTCCACCATAGCTAGGAAAGTTGCCTTGTGAGGACGATGTGATGCAACTTTGACCGGACAGGATGCCTTTTGGAGGTGTTTTATTCTGCCATAGTCGGTGAGGCTATCTTGCGAGGGCGATGTGTTCCACTTTTGGCCAAGAGGATTCCTTGTATGGATGATGTGTTCCATCATAGTGAGGTAGGATGCCCTTTGAGGACATTATGTGCGCATCTTAGTGATAAGAAATATTTATTTATTTATTTGTTTTATTGATTTATTAAAGGAAATTATTATTGGGAAAAGTTTTATTTATTTTCAAAAATACCTTCTTAAACTTTAATCAAATTGTGAGTTTTAATTTTAAAGAAAATGTTTTGGCTACGCTATGTTAGCTTACCCTTTTATTTTTTATTGTGTTTTTCTTTTATTTTTACATTACACGAGAGTAGGAGATGATTCAGGTGAAGATACACAAAAATAAAGAATGAGAGTTAAACAAGATCAGAATGATAAAACAATTTAGAGTTTAATTTTACTATTAATTTTACCAATTTATCATTAAATTTTGAAAGTAAGACATTATTTATTTTTATTTATTTTCTTCAACAAAATGATGAATTTGAAATAAGGTTATATTAATGTGGTCATAAAACTTAGAAATATGAAAATTAGGAGTATTATAAAAAAACACATTATTGAAAGCATCTTAATACATCATACATATATCCTTTAAAAGCCATTTAAATTAAATTATTGACGGAGAAATATGACTTTTTTTATAAGTGAAGATTAATATTGACGTATATGCTCAAACAATAACAAAAAGACTCATTGCTTGATCAACCGTCAAACGGTTGAGCTACCATCTTTCATTATGAGAAAACTTTAGTACATTTTTTTTATAGTTATGTACTATTGGTTAATTATCCAAACTTATTCCTTTAACAACTCGATTCTGCATGAGTCACTTTCTATCACAAGAGAGAATTAGTATTACATCTTTCTTACTTAAATGAGGAATTCTGATTTAAAATTGATGGGAAAAACGGAAAAAAATTATAACAACTTAACAAAGAGTAATAACACAATGAAAATCCAATCCCCTTTCTTGCGAGAATCTACGAAGAGCACAAAAAATAAATAGAGCAAAAACAAAATACAAAGCACAAAGAGACACCGATAATTATAACGTGGAAAACCCCTCAAGGGTAAAAGCCACGAGTTGTCCATATCAAAGAAAAATCTACTATGATCAATTTTAGGGTTCAAAAGAGTCTTCAATAAAAACACCAAATTGTGTTTTCAACCAACCAAGCTAACTAAGCATAAATACTTACAAATGAGAACAAAGAAGATGAAAATTCTCCAAGACAGAGTTGCTGATGCGAAGCTAGTTTCTCCCAAACTAGATCTCCGATTGACGATAGTCGGAATGAAGAGTCATACGTCTGGAACCCACTGTCCAAAAATAAGCCTGATCCAAAGTTGAACGACTTCACAACGACAAAAACACCAGTGCAAACTTTATGTTATGTGGGAAAGACTTTCTCTCTTCCTTTCGCTCTCACTTGACTTTTCTATCTCTTCAAATGACTCTTATGTGTCCTACTAATCTGACCCCTCTCTAGTAAAGCAAAGTGAGACATAGTGATCCACATTATTTAGGCCTATTCTCCATATAGGAAGGGAACTCAATAACCCAACAAATCTTTCCCTCACGACTATATGGAGATGTCCGCCAAACCGGTGATCTCACAACAAGCTTCAAACTTTCCTCTTGGCAATGCCTTGGTCATCACATCATCACCATTATAATTTGTATGAACTTTAGCTAACTCCAACAACTTAGCATCCAAACCATCACATATACAATGATACCTCACTTAAATATGTTTGGATTTGGAATGAAAAATTGGATTCTTACCAAGATGGATAACACTTTGACTATCACAATACAACAAGTATTTACCTTACACACTTTAGTAAGTGCAATGAATTCTGCCTCAGTAACATTATACATATTTACAACTTTGATTGCCAAGCCAAGGTTTCCCTTGCAAAGTGAACCAAATAGCTGAAGTGGACTTTCTGGAATCAATGTCTCCTGTCATATTTGAATTTGAGTAACCCACCAAAGTAGGTTTATCACCTCTAAAACAAATTCTCAAACCACTAGTACCACGAAGATACCTTAAAACCCATTTCACAATATTTCAATGCTATCTACTTGGATTCGACAAAAATATACTAATTGTACCAACAACATGTGAAATATCTAGCCTTGTACATATCATTGCATACATTAAACTACCCACCGCAGAAGCATAAGGAACTTTGCTCATATTTATCTTCTCAGCTTCATTTGAAGGACTCTGTTTAACACTAAGTTTAAATGTGCAGCGAGAGGAGTACTTACAACTTTACCATTTTCCATCCATTTGAAGTCTTTGCAACACCTTATGATTGTAGTGCTTATGTGATAGCCAAAGTTTTTTCTCTTTTTTATCACGAGTAATACCAATAATAGTTTCAGCAGCTCTTATGTCTTTCATGGAAAATGACTTGTCGAGTTGGTTCTTCAACTTGTCAATTTTTGATACATCTTTCCCAACAATAAGCATGTCATCAACATACAACAACAAGATAATGAAATCATTCTCAGAGAATTTCCTGACAAATACACAATGGTCAGAAGTAGTCTTCTTATAGCCTTGCTCACACATAAAAGACTAAAACTTCCAATACTACTACCTTGGAGCTTACTTCAAACCATATATACTTTTTCGTAGCCTACACACATAGTCTTCCTTTCCTTCAACAAGAAAACCATCAGGTTGCTTCATGCAAATCTCTTCCTCCAAATCACCATGAAGGAAAGTCGTTTTCACATTCAAATGCTCAACCTCTAAATCCAAAGTAGTAGTTAAACTTAGCACAATTGTGATGGATATCATCTCACAATAGGTGAGAAAATATCATTGAAGTCAACAGTCTTCCATTGTCTAAATCCTTTCACCACTAATTTGGCTTTGTATAAGGGAAATGTAGAATTGCTCTATTGCTTCACCCTGAAAATCTACCTATTCTTTAAGGCTCTCTTACCCTTAGGCAACTTCACCAAGTCATAAGTGTGATTATAATGTAGAGATTTCATCTCATCCTACATTGCACCAAACCATTTTTGCTTTTCTTCACTATCAATGGCCCCCTCATAATATTCAGGTTCTCCCTCATCCGTCAACACCACATACTCATTGGTAGAGTACTTCTTAGAAGGTTGTTTAGGCGTGTTAAATCTTATAGGTTGAACTTGAGGTAGCTCAAGTACATCACCAAGACTTTCATCTTGTGACATATCATGTTCCTCTTCATCAACATTATCAACAGGAACATCCAAGCCATCTCTAACCTGTTGATTATCAATATCACCATGTTGCTCATCATCATGAACATCAGTATCTAAATTATTAACAGACAACCTAATTGGATCAACATAAGCCACATTATCATCTTCCTTAGGTGTAAACTTCTCCACCTTATCAATGTCTTCAATAGTTTAATCTTCCACGAATTGCACATCACAACTTCAATTGGGTCATATAACTTGTAGCCAAATTCATCTTGACCAAAACCATGAAGACGCATTGCCTTGTCTTCACATCCAACTTCGATCTTTCATCCTTTAGAACATGAACAAATGTTTTCCAATCAAAGACACACAAATGAACATAGGTAACATTCTTGCCAAACCAAATTTTGTCTAGGACATCAGAGTTCAAATCAACTGCAGGACTTAGATTAATAACATGCACTATTGTAAGCAATGCCTCACCCCAGAAATGCTTAGGCAATTTTGCTTTAAGAAGCATACATCTAACTCTTTAAACCAATGTCTTGTTCATCCTCTCTGTTAAACCATTCAGTTGAGGAGTTTTGGGAACATTCTTCTCATGTTCAATACCATACTGCCTACAATAAGGATCAAATGGTCCACAATATTCACCATTGTTGTCAATACGAATGCGCTTCAGCTTCTTGCTTGACTACCTCTCAATTTCCATGCCTTAGTGCTTTCTTTGTAGTGCATAGACCCAAAGCTTTCTAAAGCAACCACTAATAATAACCATAAAGTAAAGTGTACAACTAAAATACTTTACCTTCAATGGGCCACAAACATCAGAATGCACCAATTCAAGAAACTCTGACTTCTTGGTGGAAGGATACTTCTTGAAGGATACTCTAGTTTGTTTACCAACCATGGAATGAGAAAGCATCCTTTTTAAATAAGCAGTTAAGTCCCTTTTTACTTATATGGCAAGGCCTTCCATGCTAGAAAGATGACTCCATATACATAATATTCACAGTCTTTAGCAATCAAAGCTTTTGTGCAGTAAATTTTAGAGGTTCTCTCCCCTTTGGCCACAATCAAGTTACCTTTGGTGAGCTTTCACTTTCCAGAACCAAAGTGGTTATCATATCCACCATCATCATGTACATGCACAAAAATTAAATTAAAACTAACATCTGGAGCATGTTTAACTCCTCTAAGCAATAACTCCTCATGTTTGTTTCCAAGTGAACATCACCAACATCAATAATCTTAGACATCCTGTCATTACCCATCTTCAATACTCCAAAATCGCCAAGTACATAAGATGTGAAGAACTTCTTCCTGGATGTAATATATAGTGTAGCACCACTATCAATTATCCATTTGCTCTCATCGGATACAAGATTAATAGTGTCATATATATATATATATATATATATATATATATATATATATATATATATATATATATATATATATATATATATATATATATATATATATATATAACGAAAGAAACAGAAATAGTATGTTCACGAAGGTAAAATTGTGTTTAAAACTTTTTATTTGAATAAAAAATATAATATAGAAATTAATAAAATTTACACTTTTAAAAG
Organism: Vigna nakashimae; assembly: GCA_034642375.1. Taxonomy (NCBI): domain Eukaryota; kingdom Viridiplantae; phylum Streptophyta; class Magnoliopsida; order Fabales; family Fabaceae; genus Vigna; species Vigna nakashimae. Next base: position 17,506,889 of record CM067761.1, read on the forward strand.
ATATAAAAGAAATTGAAACAAAAAATAAAGATAATAAAAAATGACACTAAATATTTTGTAGTAATTTTGTAACATCGATTTTAATAGTTTTAACTACAACAAAGTCATCACACATCCAGTATAAATAGCAATTAACTCAAATAAACATATAATATACTATTATTGTTATCTATATACAACTATAATAACATAATATTATGTTTACAAGATAACTAATAAGAGTCATATTACACTGAAACTAAAGCCTAATAGAGTTTTACAAAATCCAATGTACGTTGAAACTAAACAATCTACTTTATGTTTTAGGACCACTCCTATCTTGCACTAGATCAATGAGATAATCTTCATTTGCTCACACGATTTAGTTGATCATTGCAAACAAAAAGGAACACATAGATAGAGAAACAAAAAGGAAATGGTAATCTAATGTACAAAAAACAATCATATTTCAACTTTATAGAAGTAAGTATATAATATAGATAAATTAATCAACCCTAAGGCATACAATCATTTCTATACTCAACCATCCGGATACATATATTGATGTTGAACTCTTGGGGGACATCCACTCATGTGTGTTGAAACAATCTGACTGCATCAAACTACCACACACCAAGGTTAATCCGTCAAATATCTATGGCCAAGAAACAACCACTACACTAAGGACCTCATATTGCTATCCACGACATACCCCAGCTTACTTGAGACTAGATGGTTATTAAGAATGTGAAGATCATCCCCCATTTCGGAGGCCCTACATTAATACATTACACTACTGAACACCATCATTAAATCTCTCCACTAGATTCATGGAACTATATCAAACCCATATACCATATTCACCAATAATAACACACTAATCATCATCATAATATGATATATGAAGGGGCATCATACATGTTTACCATTATACTTTAACCATACTTACGTTCATATTTAAAATCCATAAAGCATCAACATTTCCATTTTAATATACATTAAATCAATATCACTAAAAATCTAAAACAATACAAAATAAAGAGAACATAATAACATAAGTACACAACTCGCAGCAAGGAGCGCTCAATAGTACAAGAACACCGCTTAGTGCCCTACATACAGAGGCCAAACGAATGTTGTCAACACCCAATTTTGTCCGGGTAAATTAAATTCTTCAGAAAAATAAAAATAAAAAAATAAAAAAATAAAAAATATTAAAAATACTATTTATTTTATTATTTGCACCCCCAAATTAACTTTTAAACCCTTAGCCCAATGGCCCAAAATAATTCAACACTTTTTTACTTCTTCACCCCCTATTTTTCTTATCACACTTCACTCTCCATATCACCTTCCACATCACCTACCTTTTTCATTTACAATTAAATTTTTATATATTTATTATTTTTTTTTTCTTCATAACTTTTCTAATTTTTCCACTTACTTTTTTTATTTTATTTCACCTAATTTTTCTGTCCACTTTCTATATTATTTCTTTAAATTATTTTCCACATTAACTTTTACTATTCACTATATTTTATTTCACTTACTTTCTCCACCAACTTTTTATATTATTTATTTTACTTATTTTCCACCTCAACTTTTACTATTAACTGTATTTTATTTCACCTACTTTCACCACCCACTTTTTATATTATTTCTTTCACTTATTTTCCATATTAATTTTTACTATTCACAATATTTTATTTCACCTACTTTCTCTCCTCCCACTTTTTATATTATTTCTTTCACTTAATTTCCACATTAACTTTTACTATTCACTATATTTTATTTCACTTACTTTCTCCACCAACTTTTTATATATTATTTCTTTCACTTAATTTTCATGTTAACTTTTACTATTTACTATATTTTATTTCACCTAATTTCTCCATCAACTTTTTATATTATTTCTTTTACTTATTTTCCACCTTAACTTTTTTTTTTTATTTTTCAACTCATTTTATTAAAAAATTATACTTTATTTAACACTTTCTCCATCCTTAACTCTATAAATACCCACATTCTTCACTCTATTTTACACACATAGTTTCATAATATCCATCTCTTCTCTCTCAAAACTTCTTCATTCCACCCCAAAACTCTACTTCATTTTTCTCTCATACTTTATTATTTCTTAATCCATCTATACATATTAAATCTCATACCACATTTCTTCTATAAAGTCATCTTCTTCACCTTTCATCTACCTCTTCTAACAACTTATTACAAGTAAGGTTTTACATCTTTCAAATCTTCAACAAGGTACACATATTCTTTTCATTCCCTTTATGTATGCATTTTAATTGTTTTTTTATGTTTGTAAATTTATCTTGTTCTTTACCACAGTTATTTTATTTTATGCTTTCTACATTTGTATGTAATAGATCTTTCAACTCATCTCTCTTCTTCGAAAAAAAATATAATAAGAAAATAAAAAAAAATGATAAATTTTTTTAAAAATATATAATATTATAAATAGCCGTATGAGTACTCGTGCCATCATCCGCCTAGTACTCGATACGCAAAACAATAAAATAAACCAAAAAGCCGTATAAGTACTCGTACGATCAGTCTAGTACTTATTACGCAAAACAATAGAATAAATTAAAAATGTTGTATTAGTACTCATGCAATCAGCCTAGTGCTCAATAAGCAAAACAATAAAACAAACCAAAATGTCATATGAGTACTCGTGTGATCAGCCTAGCGCTCATTACGCAAAATCTAAATATTATATCAAAATACCGAAAAAATCTAAAATCTCCAAAAAGATAAAAAAATATCAAATTTTCATGCATTTAATCTAAGCCAGAACTACGTGATCCTTGATTCTCCATCAAGAGTGGAGATAGTAGGAGCAAGGCAACCCTTGTCAAGTTCACCTCCCAAAAGTCCAAAATAATCTTCCAAACAATTTTCCAAATATTTCTTAAAACAAAATTTTCAAACATATTTTAAAAGAACTATGTACCCCTGATTTCTCACATGAGAATACGTAGGAGCAAGGTCAATCCTTGTCGGACTTCCTAAAAGTAATAGAATATTTTTCTTTCATTTGAATTATCTTGCATTGTTATTTTCAAGGAAAAATGACATTTTGAAAACCACATCATCTTTGCACATGTCAATACCCAATTTCGTCCGGGTAAATAAAATTCATCACACAAAAAAAAAAAAAAAAAAAAAAAAACATAAAAACACCAAAATGAAAAACACTATTTATTTTACTTTTTGCACCCCCAAATTTTCTTTTAAACACTTAATCCAATGGCCCACATAATAGATAGCTGGAAAATAAAAAATCACCACACGGCCAAATAGAATTTGGAAGACATCTTGGCAACCATTCACTCACGTACTACTTTGCAACCACTCATTCAATGATCATAATGAATAAAAGAAAGTGGGGGCCACCACACTTTAAAACCCACGGATTTGCTTTGCTGCAGAGAATGATGGAAATACACTTTGTTTTCATTTTGGATTTGTTTTCATTTTGGATTTTAAAACTAACAAAGAATGAATGAAGTGAACACATGGAGGGGACCACCAATTGCCCACACTCACGGTTTCTCCATGTCTATGACATCACATGGAATTAAGAGGAATTAATGGACACATGATGTGGTGTGAAGCTGGATGGGATAGAGATATGTGAAAAGTGGGCTGGTCCACTTTAAATCCAGAGTTGGAAGCAGGAGGCAGCCACATGAAGAAGAAGCTCTCGGTCATGCTCCATGGCAGCAGTTCACGCCCAAACAGTTGGAGAAGACGACGTCCAGCTTGGAGAAAGGCTTCCAACTTCCACCGAGAATTAGGAGGGATAATGGATTTTACGGGTGTGCTTGAAGAAGAAGACGCCAAGCTGGAAAGAAGAGTAGCTCACGGTTTTCTTGAGAAGATGTCCAGGCACATCTAGCCAGGAGGGTCCCTTTGCTTATTCTATTTGGCACGTTGTAGTATGGGTAGAAGAAATTGATTAAAAAAAAGGGTTGCTAATGGACAAAAACGTTGGAAGAGAATGGGGAGCAGCACGTCCCACACACACACGACAGTGAGGTATGGGAGAAAGCCACCATTTGTTGAGGACACGGTTTTCAGACCAGAAAAAATATATGAAAGTGGAGTCACGGACCCTCACGCTCACAGCATTTCATCCAACAACTTGAAGCATCATCCAGCCACCAAACGGAAGAAGTGCTCACGGACCAGAAGCAAACAACTGAAGTTAGACCCACACTCACATTCTCGGCACTGTATGTACAGCAACACCATGTTTCGTCCAAGAGCATAGGGAGGAGTGCACTTTCAAGAATAAAAGGAAGAGTTTTCAGGGGGGCATGGGAGGAGGAGTAGGAATTAGGAAGACACCCACAGCTACAGGGAGGATCCATCCTCCATATTCACACACAGCTGAGAGATCACGGCCAACGCCTCTGACCATTTTCCATCACTTTCAACCCTTCATCTCTAACACCCGTGAACTCCCTTCCACCATCTTCATCCTTATACCACCTCCAACAATCTTCATCACATCATCTTCATCTTGCTCTTCATTCGTCTGGAACACACCCCACGGCCAACATCATCATTTCAAACCTTTCTTCTTCATCTTCACCTTATACCACGGCCACAGCTAGAAATTCTTCTTCCTCACGGGTCAGCCACCAAAAGTCACCCTCATCTCCATTCCTCCACCCCTCGGCTCATCATACACATGACCATTCTCCATCACCTCCAACATTCATCTCTTCATCCCTATGCCCACTGCCACTAGTAACTACTCATCCTCCATATTCATACACAGCCAACCTCAGCATCATCATCTCTAACACTACTACCGTTATCCCACGACCAACCCATCATTTTCATCCCTTACCTTTTTCATTATTAACACATCATCTCCACTTTCAACCATAATTCACTCTCGACGTCCCCTACACACCACACAGCACAGACAAAATCAAAATTCATGGCCGTGCAAGCTCAATAATCTTCCACCTGCACTAAACCACCAAAATCCGAGACCACCTCGACCCTCACCGTCATCTTCTCCTTGCCTCCGTAGCAACCATGAGCCACCAGGACTTTGAACAAACACCTGAAACCCAGAAACCAGATTGGAGTGCCATCCGAGACTCTGCCTCAGCCTTTGCCAGTCGCCCCTGATCCAAATCTGAACCACCATCATTTTCTCTATACCTCAGCCACCGAACCAACACCCTCTACCTCCGCGTATCTCTATCGCGACACTCATCACCAGCACGCTTCAGATACGGTCGCCGTCGTTCTCCGCCTCTGCCATCTTCGTCGGCAATTATCAGTTATGGAGAGCGTCGCCGCCTCTGCCTCGTAACCGCCATCTTCTTCTCGCCAAGATCAATACCAGCCACCACGAGCTCCAGCGTCAACTACCCGATTCACCAACCTCCAAACCGCTGACCTCCAGGGAGTCATCCCCTCCACCATCAACCACCCCTTTGTCTTACTCCTGGAAAGAGAGAAAACCCTGAAAGAAGAGAGCTTGGGCTTGGAGCCCGTTTTGGTTTCTCAATAAAAAAAATAAAAAAAAATAAATAAAGAAAAAAGATATAAAAACATTTTATGCCCCCTGTGTCTCGCCTCCTTTCGCACCCTTGGATTATATCATTTGCAACCCCCTTTCATTTGGGTTTAAGCCTTTCTGCAGTAAAAAAAAAATAAAAAAGGGAAAGGAATTGAATCTAACACACATTTCAGGATGCACTTCTGTTTTCATTTTTACACCCCTGACAGACAAAGAAGCTTCAATTCTACTCTCTGCACTCCTGGTTTTCATCTATGCACTCCTATTATTATCGGTTTGTTTCTCTCGCTTTGTTCTTAAGTTTTTATTTCTTTATTATTTGTTTTTTTTCTGTATGTAGCTCTTTGTGTGATAACTCGTATATTGCATCTTATTTTTTGTCGGATTTGTTCATAAAAAATATAAATAAAAAATATAAAATAAAACAAACAAAGCCGTGTGAGTGCTCGTGCGATCGTACGCATCAGCCTATTGCTCATTACGCAAACAATAAGAAAAAAAATCGTGTGAGTACTCGTGCGATCGTACGCATCAGCCTAGTTCTCATTACGCAAAATAATCTAAATATTACATCAAAAAATACCAAAAAATTGTAAAATCTTCAAAAACTAAAAAAAATCAACATTTTCAAGCAAACAAACAATCTTCCTTGCCAGAACTACGTGATCCTTGATTCTCCATCAAAAGTGGAGATACGTAGGAGCAAGGCCAGTCCTTGTCAGGTTCACTTTCCCAAAAATCCAAAATCATTTTACAAACAAAATTTTCTAAACAATTTCTCAAACAATATTTTCAAGCATTTTCCAAAAGAACTACGGAACCCTGATTTCTCATTCTTAATGAGAATACGTAGGAGCAAGGTCAATCCTTGTCGGGCTCAAAAAACTAAAAAATACATGTTGTTTCTTTAGAATCTTATTTTAGGGGATAGTTAAACATTTTGAAAACCACATCATATTCGCATATTTAGTTAAAGGTACTGCCTTAGGGCAGGCGTTGTAGGGTGTTAATACCTTCCCTACACGTAACCGACTCCCGAACTTAGAATCTCATTTTCGCAGACCAGGTCTTATCATTTTATGGTTTTTCCGTAGTTTTCCAGAACAAACTATGGTGGCGACTCCAAAATCTTTTTTTTCAAAAACAGTTTTATTTTTCGGATCGTCGTCCCGTCGCGATTCCGGTTGCGACAGCACATTTAATTAAAGGTACTGCTTTTGGGCGAGCGATGTAGGGTGCTAACAACTTCCCTACACGTAACCGACTCCTGGATCCATAATCTCTTGTTTTGTAGACCAAGCCTTATTTTTATGATTTTTCCATAGTTTTCCAGAATAAACTATGGTGGCGACTCCAAACTTTTATTTTCAAATTCTTTAATTATTTTTCAAGAGTCTCACCGTCTCTTCCCGTCGCGATTTCGGTTGCGACACATGTGTCACTAGATGACCAGGGCTCAATAACCTATTAGTGGCCCTAAGCGCCACATCAGAAAACAAAATTTCATCCAAATGCATTTGGGTAACCATGGACCTATTAAAATGACTAATTTGGTATTCCTAGCTCAGTGGAGGGTTCTAAAACAAGTTTAGATGTCATATTGAATACCAATTCAATCAAATATGACTATTTTTAAACCACTGACATCTCTAAAATGTTATTTTCTAAATCTTTATAAATTTAACTATAGGTGAATTTATATTTAGTTTGAATCGTTACTATCTTTAGTTTTAGTAGAGCTATTCTAACTTTACATATATATATATATATATATATATATATATATATATATATATATATATATATATATATATATATATATATATATATTTATTTATTTATTTATTTTTAATAATTTAAATTCCATTTAATTTATATATTTATAATTATATACTTATTTATGTTATGTAAAGTGAGCAATTATATTTTGTAATCTATTGACAAACTTTTGGATATATATAATTGTGTGTGGATATATCACAATCACAAATGAACACGTTGTGTACTTATCTATAATAAACACAAACTAATTGAAAACTATAATACACTAAATACAGTGCTTAATGTTGAAACCAACATATAAAAATTCCATAATTAACTTACTAATTCCGACTGTTAATTAAAATAAACTAACTTCTAAAACTAAACAACAACATCTGTTACTTTGATTAGAACAATATCTATGTATCATATAAAACACAACCACGTGATATGAGACTAGAGGAAATCAAAAAGCAAGATCAATATTTGATCATTTTATCATTTAATTTCACCAAATTCTTCTCGAATTATTAATACTTTTTGTGGGATTAAAATGTCGGAAAATTCTACATTATTATTCATTTCAAGGACAAGAGATCAACTGAGGGAAACTGAGAAGAAACACAAAATGAAAAGATTTACTAGATTTCTGGAGAAGAGTGTTTGGATGTTTGTGGGTGCATGCAAGAGACTGTGGTATAAACTCAGGATGAACCTCAATTTCTAATCTCACATTCTATCACATCTTCAAATTAAAGAGTAGCATTAGAAAACTAGATTACAAGACTTATAAGTTCTCACATTTTCTTCTTATTAGCTTCTTTAGTCATTTGGATTCTTAATTCTCGTTCATTTCTATTGATGAAATGATCACATAATATATCCAAATTAATTGTACACTAAATATTCATCATTCTCTTAGCCATCTTTGATCTTCTCATTTTTCTATTTGCTTTACCTAATGATTGCAAAATGTTATTATAGATTTTGTGTTATAAAGACTTTAAATACAATATGTAGAAGTTATTTAGTTTATGGGTTGCAGAATCAAAAAAATTCTTTTTAGCTTTTGGATGAAAAGTACTTGTAATTTTAGAATCAACCGTCCAAAATGAGCAAAATGGAAATTCTTATATATAGTGTAAAAAAGGTTTTGAGAATTCAAGTTTTATAATAAGAAGTGAATTTTAGATATACTTTAATTTATAAAATCAATTTATAAGATAAGATTTATATTATTTATATACAGTAAATTGATTTTATTTTTAATTAATAAAAAAAGTTAATAGTACATGTATTTAAATATTAAGATAAAGTTTTATCATTTACAGTAATTTCACTCTTAATTCTTCTAATGGAAGTTTAGAAGTGTCGTAACCCAGAAATCATAAGTAAAAAATGTAAAAAGAAAATAAGTATAACATGAACTTAGAAAAGATCAGAACTAGAATAAACATTATGTGCGTTCAGAACAAGTTATTTTGTCTGTCTTATCTAAATATATTTTTTGGACGTGAAACGTTATTTGGGCTATTGTTGTTTTATTTGTCGGCTAAACTTTCCTCCCTACACCACCACAAATTTCTTTCTGCACCATCCCATTCTACAATTGCCCAGCAAATTGAATTACCGTAATTAAAACGTTAAAAAAACGAAAATGAAAAGATCAACATCCGTAGGCACAACCAAACGGATATGAATATCCGTTTAGACCTCCATAGCCAACTGAGTTTTTTATTTTGTTTTTCATGCAGTAAAACACACAACTTTTTCTTAATAATGTTTTAGTAGTTAATGAGTCTTTTTCATTTTTTTCACATACCAGCACACACATTATGTGTGTGTGTGTGTGTGTGTATATATATATATATATATATATATATATATATATATAAATAGAGAGAGAGAGAGAGAGAGAGAGAGAGAGAGAGAGAGAGAGAGAGAGAGAGAGAGAGAGAGAGAGAGAGAGAGAGAGAGAGAGAGAGAGAGAGAGAGAAAGAAGAAGGGGGAGGGTGGTGGGTGTGAAGATGGGTGACGGAAATGAGAAAGAGAAGAAATGGGAGGTGGTGGGTGTGAAGGTGAGTGAGGAAAATGGAAAAGATAAGGAGAAGAGGGAGGGGGGCATGGGTGTGAGAGTGGGTGATGAAAATGGAAAAGAGAAGGAGAAGAGGGGAGGGGGGTGGTGGGTGACGGAAATGGAAAAGAGAAAGAGAAGAGAGAGGGGGGGAGGTGGTGTGTGCTGGAACGAGGGTATAGAATTATGATTTTTAATTAAAAATATAAAAAGTTAATTTAAAAGTGAAAAGAAAAATTAACTTAAAGGATAAATTTGGAAAAAAAGTAAATTGAGGAGGTGTTGGAAGAAGGCAGTGGTGGTGGAGGGAACATCTTTCTCTTGTTTGATATGGTAAATAATATTAATTGTGGGCTATTGTTGTTTTATAACCTCTTTTACAAACTAAAATCAATAAATTAATTTATTAATTTTTTTCTTGTGCGTAAACAAGAACTTATTTATTTTTTACTTTATATTTTGTTTGTATAAAAAATCAATTTACAAAAAATAAAAACTAATTTAAAAAGTAAATATTCAATAAAATGATTAAAAGACTACATATTTATTTTATTTAACAAATTAAATAAATAAAAATATATTAGTTTAATTTAACAAAAAGATTAACAAAACACATGTAAAAAATTGAGAAATACACTATTTACACAAGAGTAAAACTAATGAAATAACACTATTTTTGTAATATACCAATGAATTGAAACCAAATCATTTCAACACAGATAGGGATGTTGGCCAAGGTGCACAAAAGATTGATATGATACAATATGATATTAATTTAATATTCACATTACATATCATTTAGTAATATTTCCCTACTAAGAATATAAGTTTATGTGTATTATAAGAATTCACTGGCAACTTATCAAATAATCACATTTTTACAATATAAATCAATAAAAATATAAGATCTGTAAAATTATAATAATTAAAAAAATAAATAGATGAATTAATTATTTTAAAATAATTTATTTACAAAATTTATTATAAAATATAATGGTTTATTATTATTTTTATTTAAATAATTTTTAAAGAGAAAAATAGAAAGATAGAAAAAGATATATCTACTATACAATATCGCTTAATTTTAAGAATAAGAGTAAAACTTATAAATATACACATTAGACATAACACCATGAAAATATTTACCTTAATAAATAATAATAAATTTTATTTTATTTTTATAGATAAAAACGTGAAGAATGAGTTTATATAAATAAAAAAGTGATAAATAAAATAATATCATATTTTACGAATATTTTCTAATATTTAACATAATTACATACTTTTAACTTAAATTTAATAAACTAAAATTAATGTGGCCACGTACATGTAAACATTTCTGGATGTCAACGTTCTTACAAGTTCACAATAAGATTATAAACTCATTTCAAAATCAGATCAAAACTGTGAAATTAATATAAATAGTATTAGTAATTAAACGTTAATTTCTGTTATATTAGAAATTAAATATTAGCTTTTGTTTTTAATTTTGTGTTTAAATAACATGGTTAGTTATTCACTATGTGATGGCATATGCCCTAGCCATGGTTAAGCATACTTAAGAAGAGTTGGATTCATCTATGAAAGGTGGGTTCGAGCTCTAATCATCATGAGCCATCAACATGTTCTTAGTAAAATTGTGTATATTTTAGACCTTGTATTAAGGGTCAAATAGTATAGTATTTAATTTTAGGCCTTGTATTAAGGGCTAAGTATTGTATGATTTGTAATCTTAATTTTAAAGAGTGTGTCCCACCATGGGACATGATGGCCACATGGCAAGCTCTTAAGTGAAGAGTTTTTCTTAAGAAGGAAGTGGCCATGTGTCATTTTCTAAGTGGAGAAACTCTTCCTAAAGTGGATTGCCATATGTCACTCTAAGAGTGGAGAAACTTTGCAAAAGTGGATTGTCACATGGCACTTTAAGAGTGGAGGAACTTTACAAAAGTGGATTGCCACATGCCACTTTAAGAGTGGAGGAACTTTGCAAAAGTGGATTGCCACATGCTACTTCAAGAGTGGAGAAGACTTTACAAAAGTGGATTGCCACATGGCACTCTAAGAGTGGAGAAACTTTGTAAAAGAGGATTGCCACATGTCTCTTTAAGAGTGGATAGTTTTTAGAGTTTCTTGTCTACTTTGGAGACACCTTTCTCTATAAATAGAAGGGTCTCCTTCCTTGTAAAATGACTTGATGAATTTGAATGCTATTATGCCAAAATGTGTGCAAACATATCTTGTCTCAAGTTAAGGCTAGAGCATCCCATGAGGTCCCTCTAACCACCCTTCTCTAGAGTTGGCCCAACCTCTCCGGAGATCCATCAAACACCTCCATCCTACCACAAATACTCACCAAAATCTCACCAATATTGTGAACCCACCACCATATCCATTACTTCCGCACAAATTCCACCTCCATAGCTTCATCCTCGCGCTTTGGCCCAACCTAGCTCGAGGAGGACGCTATCATTTGGTATCAAGAGCTTTGGGTCTACAAGAGCTAAGTATTTTGGTCCTTTACCTATCTTAGTGTATTTCTTGTTGTTATTGTGTTGTTCTTTATTGTCTTCCATTGTTTACATCCATATATGTTATTTTTATGGTTCTAGTTTGTTCTTTAGCGGAACCATTCGGTTTTTACCACTAAGTTTCCATATACATGTGTTGTGGTGTGCTTTTATATTTTTTTTTGAGTCTTTCTTCATACATTTGGTTCTGTTTTAATGTCATTTTTGGGTTATTTTTTATTTTTAATTCCATCCATGTTGTCTAGAGTCATGTGTAGTCATTTTTATGTCATTTTCTCTTAGTTCGGGCTTTGCAAAAATCATAAAAAAATATGTCCCATTGGGATTTCGATATTACACTATATACATCCATTTGAGTGCTTTTTTTCTTTCATATTTGAGTTCATGCTTGTCATTAGATCATTGTCAAGTTCTTAGAGTTAAGTTTCTCTTGTGTTTCTTTGAGTTTCATACTCTATTTTTGATTCTAGTAAGATTTCTTCCATTTTTTTTTTTGAGTCATGAACTTTGAGCTACCCAAACAAATTGTCCAGATCTAATTTGTGTTGAAAAACAAAAGTGTAGACAAAAGTAAAAAGCCAAAAAAAAAAAAAGTAAAAGTACAAGCAAAAGCAAAAGTGAAAAAAAAAAAAGTTACTTTGACTTGAGACTTTGACATGAGACTTTACCATGACACTTGGAGATGATACTTGGACATAATACCTTGACATGACACTTGGACATGACCCTTGGATATGAGACTTGGACATGACCCTTGGATATGAGACTTGGACATGACACTTTTGACAAAATATTGTCTCTGCCTACATTGCACCATTAGCTAAGTGTTTGTAAAGATAAGAAGTAATAATTATCTATTCTAATTGTTTTTGGTTTTATTCATCTATTCTAGTGCCTTTCTTTAGGTAATTCTTTTGAGTGCCTAGCCTTTGTTTTTAAGCTTTATTTTCTTGATTGTCTTGTTCATTACTCTCTGTTTTGTCTCAACATAACTCCTTTTGAAGAGCTATTGTTCAAATTGTCCCTTGATTTGCATTCTCTTTGGATTCCTACCTTTCGGATTTGGTTTGATATTTGGTGTAGGATATTTTTTGGAGGAAAAACGAAATTGGACATAGTATATTGGGTGATCGGAGACCTCTTTGGACCTTGAAACCTTGAGGAAGAGACAAGAAGAAAAGGAGTGAAACACTTTAGAGAGGAACACACATTATTTATTTGTATTACGCATTTTTGAGTTGTAAAATTGTATTGCTTTTGGATTTGTAACTCATAACCTTGTTAGGTATCTTGGGGTAGTCTGTGATACTCAATCCCATATCCTAACAAAGACTTGTAAACCATATTGAAAACGTTTTTAGTTGGTTAAAGTTTGAAGGTTCCAAAGTGCCTTCTAACTTTACCATTAGGCCGCATAGTCTAGTTTAATTGTTGTCTTTAACTGCTTATAATTTATTGTGTGTTTACTTGTATATCAAACCTAATTCCATTTGAGAAGTTTGGTGCAAGAGAACTTGAGGTAAACTTTGGCTAGGAAAGGCTTGGATTTTAAGTGATCCTTAGTGATTCTCCTCTCTTTCCTGGAAGTGAACTTGAGATTATTTTGCCTCCTTAAATCTCTAAAGGAATTTACTTTTGAAATACAAGTTTGTGTGTGCATTACATATTTTGAATTTTTTTTAAGAATGTCTAAGGAACCTTCTTACCAAATTGATAGTGATTATAGTGAAGAGGCCCAACCAAATTTAGAACAAATGGCCAAGGAACTAAAATCACTAAAACTTTGGCAAAAGCAAGAATCCATTTTGAAAGAAAAAGAAAGAGTTGAAAGAGAACAATATCTTGAAACCTTAGAAGAAGAGCTTAGAGTTCTAGCCCAAAAACAAGAAAAGGTCCAAGAAGAGATAAAGAAAAGTAGGAGTAGGAGTCACTCAAGGAGGAGTTCAAAAACTCCCACAGAAAACACATACCCTGAACAAGATAGTAGGACCGCTGCCCAATTCTACCAACATCCTCCACCTAGAAGGTATAGAAGGGAGAGTGAACAACCACCAAGAGAGATTAGGCTAGACCTTCCTCATTTCCATGGGAAAGAAGATGTTGAGGCATACCTAGATTGGGAAATGAAAGTAGAACAACTTTTTGAGTGTCATCAAATAATAGAGGAAAGGAAAGTTTCCCTAGCCACCTTAAGCTTTCAAGGGAATGCCATGTATTGGTGGACTGCCCTAGTGAGAGAAAGAAGACTCTCCAATTCCCCTCAAGTCCAATATTGGAATGACTTGAAGAGTGCTCTAAGAAGAAGACACATACCTTCCTACTACCATAGAGAGCTTATGGATAAACTCCAAAGACTCCAACAAAGAACCATGAGTGTGGAAGAGTATAGGCAAAAGATGGAACTCTACATGATGAGGGCGGGAATTAGGGAAGAAGAAGGAACCACAATTTCTAGATTTCTAAGTGGTCTTAATCTTGATATTAGAGATAGAGTGGAATTGTTGCCCTATCAAGATCTTAATGATTTGGTACAAATTTGCATAAAGGTAGAGCAACAACATTTGAGAAAAGGTTTGAAAATTGACCACTCAAACTCATATGTTAAGAAAGACTACAAGAGGGAAGGAAAACAAGTGAGAAGAGAGGAAACCCCTAGGAAATTTGAGAAAGAGAAAGAGAAGCCCAATCAAGGATCATCATCATCCATGCGCACTAGTGAAATTAAATGTTTTAAGTGTCAAGGTAGAGGTCATATTGCATCACAATGTCCCACCAAAAGGATCATAATCTTAAGGGGTGTTGACTCATATAGTAGTGAAGAAGAGGAAGAGAAAGGTGCAAGTGAGGAGGAGAATGAAGTAGAAGATTCCTACCCTTGTGATGGAGATCTCCTCATGATGAGAAGAGTTCTCAATAATCAACCCAGTCCCCAAGTCCAAACCCAAAGAGAGAACATCTTTCATACAAGATGTCAAGTTTTAGAAAACACGTGTTCTCTTATTGTGGATAGTGGCTCATGTTGCAATTGTTGTAGCACTAGGTTGGTTGAAAAGTTAGCCTTAACTATATTGCCTCACCCCCAACCTTACAAACTTCAATGGCTTAATGATGGTGAAGACATGATAGTTAATCAACAAGTGAAGGTTAAGTTTTCCATAGGGAATTATGAAGATAGTGTGCTATGTGACATAGTACCTATGGAAGTTTGTCACATCTTGTTAGGAAGGCCTTGGCTTTTTGAAAAGGAAACCATACATCATGGCCGTACCAATGAGATAACCTTCAACCATAAAGATAGAAAGTTTGTACTTCATCCTCTAACACCATCTCAAGTTGAAACAAACCAAGTACAAATGAAAAATAAGAGAGAAAAGGAAAGAGATGACACTAACATATACAAAATCAAATGTTCAGAGTGTCAAAGCAATACACACATGTCCAATGAGTGTCCCAACAAAAAAGTCTTCATGTTAAGGGCCACAGGCTTGTGTGAAGATTCAAAAGGGGTATTCTTTCCATCTTCCTTTAGTAGATTGGAAAGACAAGACCAAATGAGACTTGGTGATAAAAAAGGAAGTCACTCCAAATGCATATGCATTCAACACAAGATAAGCTGGGACTTAAAAGGAAACTACATAATTGGGTTGATTATTCTAATAACACTTACTTTATCTCTTGTTTTTTGCAGAAAGTTATTTGACCCCGGAGAGTTTTGTTGATACATAAGTTGATCAATATGAAGAAGAGGGTTTTTGAAGAAACTTAAAGATTTGAGGACAAATCCTTTTTAAGAGGGAGGGTATGATGGCATATGCCCTAGCCATGGTTAAGCATACTTAAGAAGAGTTGGATTCATCTATGAAAGGTGGGTTCGAGCTCTAATCATCATGAGCCATCAACATGTTCTTAGTAAAATTGTGTGTATTTTAGACCTTGTATTAAGGGTCAAATAGTATAGTATTTAATTTTAGGCCTTGTATTAAGGGCTAAGTATTGTATGATTTGTAATCTTAATTTTAAAGAGTGTGTCCCACCATGGGACATGATGGCCACATGGCAAGCTCTTAAGTGAAGAGTTTTTCTTAAGAAGGAAGTGGCCATGTGTCATTTTCTAAGTGGAGAAACTCTTCCTAAAGTGGATTGCCATATGTCACTCTAAGAGTGGAGAAACTTTGCAAAAGTGGATTGTCACATGGCACTTTAAGAGTGGAGGAACTTTACAAAAGTGGATTGCCACATGCCACTTTAAGAGTGGAGGAACTTTGCAAAAGTGGATTGCCACATGCTACTTCAAGAGTGGAGAAGACTTTACAAAAGTGGATTGCCACATGGCACTCTAAGAGTGGAGAAACTTTGTAAAAGAGGATTGCCACATGTCTCTTTAAGAGTGGATAGTTTTTAGAGTTTCTTGTCTACTTTGGAGACACCTTTCTCTATAAATAGAAGGGTCTCCTTCCTTGTAAAATGACTTGATGAATTTGAATGTTATTATGCCAAAATGTGTGCAAACATATCTTGTCTCAAGTCAAGGCTAGAGCATCCCATGAGGTCCCTCTAACCACCCTTCTCTAGAGTTGGCCCAACCTCTCCGGAGATCCATCAAACACCTCCATCTTACCACAAATACTCACCAAAATCTCACCAATATTGTGAACCCACCACCATATCCATTAATTCCGCACAAATTCCACCTCCATAGCTTCATCCTCGCGCTTTGGCCCAACCTAGCTCGAGGAGGACGCTATCACTATGACTTCATATACGCAATTAGTGGGTGCAAAGTCTGTTTTTCTTCTGTTGTAAGGCTATAAAGTTTATGGTATGTTATTTGAACTAAGCTAAGAGACTTTTTCAAAGAGAATATTTTATTTTTTATATTTACAATTGGTATCAGAGCTTTTCGGCATTAAAGTTTTTTCATAAAGGCCTGATTTAGAGTTTTATTGAATGTGTGAGCAACAATGAGTGTAAGACATATAAAAGAATAAAAAACACGAGATATTTAAACACCAACAAATATGTGTAACTTACAATTCTTAAATTTCATGAACACGATCATTGGACGAAACTCATGGAGAATTTTCTTCGTTTTAAGGAATATTGGCAATTTGTAGAACATGAAATTCCATTTGTTATAGATAAAATAACAATTAAAGGATCTGAAAATAAAAAAAAACTATTTATATGAAGCCATTGATAGTGAAATTAAAAATTTTAAAAAATCTACAAGAGTGAAGAGAGCACAATTGCAAGTAGTGCGTCGATAATTTGAAATTCTACAAATAAAGGAAGATGAAATAGTGAATTCATACTTTGTCCCACCTTGAAAATTGCCAAAAGTATGAAGGCATGTAGAGAAAATATGAGAGAGAATATTATTATTGCACAAAATTTGCAATCCATGCTTTCGAAAATTAATTATGTTGTTTGCCAATTGAAGAATCAAATAACTTGTATTAGTGAGAGGGGCAGAAATGAGAAAACATAAGGTGTAAGGGGTAAACATGAGAAACTACACTTTCAGACTAGGATTAAGTAAGTAATCCTAGGTAGTAAGAGAGAGAAAGAAATATTCAGAGTTTTGTAGTGAGAGAGAGAGCCGAGAGAATGAAGAAGTTCAGCTAGGGTTTTTAACCCTCACAAGCACAACACAGAGATGAAGATGATGATCAGAGTAGAGAGAAAAACAGAGAATGCACACAAGGTACTGAATAACCTCACTAGTATATTCTGTTTTAAAATAGCTTTTATAGTAGCTAAGATACACTGAATCTGTTTCTGTTTTTGTTTATTCTAACACTCCTCCTAAACAAAAACTTTTAATCAAACAAAAAACACGATTTTATGAAGAAAAAACACTCTTTTCACCGATTGAATCGGTGAAATTTCTTCCCTCTCGATTCTGGACCTCCTGGACCGATTTTAATCGGTACAAACACTTCCTCCTTAGCATACGAGCACTTTCCTCCGATTAGAATCGGAGAAAGTTCTCTCTAGATCGATCTCCTCCTCTCCGGCAAAACCCTAGGTTTTCGCCCTCCTTCTGGTGCGATCTTCACTTATCTCAGTTCGCACCATTCCAATCTGCTTTCTGAGTGACTGAAAGCGTTCACTTTTGAGTGCTTTGGTGAGTATATCTGCTAGTTGGTCTTCAGATCTGCAGTGTACAACATCCAGTTTACCACTACTGACCTGTTCTCTGATGTAGTGAAACCGGGTCTCAATGTGCTTGCTCCTGCCGTGAGATGCAGGATGCTTAGCAAGATCTATGGCTGACTTGTTGTCAACAAGTAGCCTCACTCTTCCAGTTAGCTCAATTTTCAACCCTTCTAATAGGAATCCCAGCCAAGTTGCTTGACAAATAGCTTCACAGGCAGCTATGTATTCTGCCTCACATGATGACAAGGCAACCACTGGTTCCTTTCTTGAACTCCAGGAAATTGGTGTTCCTCCCATGAAGAAAATATAACCAGCCGTGCTTTTCCTATCTTCCTTATCACCACACCAGTCTGCATCTGAGTAAGAAGTGATTTGCACTTCTTCCCCAGTCTCTCCTCTTCCCAATAGTATTCCATAGGAGTGAGTGCCCTGCAGGTATCTTAGAATGCGTTTGACAACATTCAAGTGTGACATTCTGGGGCATTCCATATATCTACTCACCACTCCAACACTGTAACTCAAGTCAGGTCTTGTGTTACAGAGATATCTCAAGCTCCCAACAATACTTCTGTAAGCTGTTGGATCTACAGCTTCTTCATCTGGCTCCTTCTCAAGTCTCAACCCCACTTCAGCTGGGGTATTAGCCGCATTACAGTCAACCATTTCAACCTTCTTTAGTAGATCTAGAACATATCTGGACTGGTGCATCACAATTCCATTCTCAGTCTCAGTAAATTCTATTCCAAGGAAATAGCTGAGCTTTCCCAAGTCACTCATCTCGAATTCACTCAGCATTTGAAGTTTGAATTCTGAAATCAGCTCCTCACAGCTCCCAGTGACTAATAGGTCATCAACATATATGCATACTATTAGCTTCTCTTGTCTGCCACTGTGTTGGCAGCTCTTCACATACAGCCCGTGTTTTGAAACACACTTCTCAAAGCCAATGCTGCTCATGAACCCATCAATTCTCTGGTTCCAAGCTCTTGGAGCCTGTTTAAGCCCATAGAGAGCCTTTCTCAGCCTGTACACCTTGTCCTGCTGCCCTTTAACCTCAAATCCCAGTGGCTGTACAACATATACTTCCTCTTCCAGCCTTCCATTTAGAAAAGCTGACTTCACATCCAACTGGTGTAATGACCAGTGAAATTTAGTAGCTAGTGACACCACCAACCTGATTGTCTCTACCCTTGCTACTGGAGCAAATACTTCCCCATAATCAACTCCAGCCTTTTGTAGAAAACCCTTAGCAACCAGCCTTGCCTTGTGCCTTACAACAACACCTTGTGGGTTTATTTTTGACTTATAAACCCACTTTAATGCTATGGGCCTCTTGTTAGAGGGCAGATCAACCAACTCCCAGGTCTGATTCCTCTCTATATAGTCAATCTCTTCCCGCATTGCCTTATACCACCTTTCATCTTTTACAGTTTCATCAAATTCAACTGGTTCAGCTTCTGCTATTAAAGAAAAGTGAACAAAGTTGCCTTCTGATGTGAGTGTTGCCTCATAGGATAAGTCATAGTCTCTTAGATGTGCTGGAAATTGTGTAACTCTTGATGACCTTCTACTGTTGTCATCTCTTCTCTCCTTCTCTGTCTCCACTGTTTCCTCTCCAGCAGTAGCATCTTCCAGATTAATGGTTGATGATTCCTGCTCACCTGTTTCCCACTGCCATACTCCAGCCTCATCCACTACAACATCTCTACTGATACAAACTGTTCCTCCTATAGGATTATACAGTTTGTAACCTCCAGTGGCATTGTACCCTACCAAAATCAGTGGCACTCCCTTGTCATCCAACTTCTTTCTCAACTGGTCAGGTACATGCTTATAGCATATAGAGCCAAAAAATTTTAGATGCTTAACATCTGGTTTCACCCTTGTCCATGCTTCCTCAGGTGTCAACCCATTCAGTCTCTTTGTTGGAGACAGATTAAGAACATATGTGGCTGTCAACACAGCCTCTCCCCACAGAAAATTAGGCAGCTTTTTACTCTTCAGCATGCATCTAACCATATTTAGTATGGTTCTGTTCTTCCTCTCTGCTGTCCCATTGTGCTGTGGTGTATAAGGAGGGGTAACTTCATGCACTATCCCTTCCTTTTCACACAACTCTTTAAATTCAGTGGAGGTATATTCTCCTCCTCCATCTGTCCGCAACACCTTAATCTTCTTCTCACACTGTCTCTCAACTAGACATTTAAATTTTTTAAATGTCTGCAGCACCTCCCCCTTCCTCCTGATTAGATAGACCCAACATCTCCTGGTCCAGTCATCAATAAACAGTAGAAAATACCTGCTGCCTCCAGGTGTTTCTACTTGTATGGGGTCACACACATCTGAATATACCACCCCTAATTTTTCTGTTGACTTCTGGGGTAAGATCTTCTGGAAACTGCCCCTGGTCTGCTTGCATTGGACACACTCCTTGCAAACTGTTTCAGGAATTTCCACCTTAGGCAAGCCACTCACCATATTTTTCTGGCTTAACAGTGATAAATCCCTGAAATTTAGGTGTCCAAATCTGAGATGCCACAACCATTCCTCTTTATTTTCTGTTGCAATAAAACATTGATGTTTTACTGCACTCATTACCACTCGAAAGGTCCTATTTTGTGATAGCTGAGCCTGCACAATAATCTTCTTATGCTGATTGAAAATGCTGAGACAGTTATTCTCCATTTTCATCACATATTCCTTCTGTAATAGCTGTCCCAAGCTAAGCAGATTCGTTTTTAGTCCTGGTACATACAGTACCTCCTCAATTATCACCTCTTTACCCTCTGCATCTCTCAGAACAACTCTACCAGACCCTTCTGCAGTCAGACTTCTGTCATCTGCAAACCGGATCTTCCCCTGTACAGCTCCCTGCATCCTCACAAACCAGTCATTCCTCCCTGTCATATGGGTAGAACAGCCAGAATCCAAGTACCATGTTGTGCTCTCTGGCTGCTCCTCTCCAGTGTTGGCCATCAACATCACAGCCTCTGAATCTGACTCATCCTCCTGGGCCAGATTATCCCTCTTCTTGGGTTTGTTTTTAGCACCTTCCCCTTTCCAGCATTCTTTTGCATAATGCCCAAGTTTTTGACAATTATAGCATTTCACTTTCTTCTTGTCAAACTTCCAATCTCCACCAGCTTTCTGGTTTTTCACTATCACACACTCACTGGAATCTTCCCCTTGCTTTTTCTGTGAGTCTTTACCTTTCTTGCTGCTCTTATTCCATTTCTTGAACCCTTTTTTCCCTTTCAACTGAGATCTGGCCTGTAGGGCTTGTTCTTGGCACTGCTTGCGCTCATTGATGCGATACTCATGAGCTTCTAATGAGTGTAGCAGCTCCTCAATCTCCATAGACTCCAGGTTACGGGCTTCTTCAATAGCCACTACCACATGGTCAAATTTGGGAGTTAGAGTTCTTAGGATTTTGTCAACAATGTACTCATCTGAAATTGCATCCTTGCATGCTCTCATTTTATTCACCAATTCTTGCACTTTATCAAAGTATTCTGCCACAGTTTCACCCTCATCCACGATCAGAATCTCAAACTGTCTCCTCAGTGCCTGCAATTTCACTTTCTTGTTTTTGTCTCCATCACCATACATATTCACTAGAATGTCCCACACTTCCTTAGCAGTAGTAGCTTTAGAGATCTTGTTAAAGATCTTTGGGCTGACACATTGATACAGCAAAAACCTGGCCTTGCTGTCCAATTTCACCTGCAGTTTGTAACTTCTTTTCTCCTCTTCAGTAGCTCTTGCACCCAATTCTGGTAGCCCATCTTCTATCACTTCTGACACATCTTGGAAACCAAAGATGGCTTGCATTTTGATGCGCCAGTCATCAAATAATTTCCCATCAAATACAGGCAACGGCCCCTGTATTCCTCCAATACCTGCCATCACTTTCTTGCTAGCTTCTTGCAGTTTCTTTGATTTACCCACACCCAAAGAAACCTTCTTTCTCCACTTCTGGATATACACAATTCCAGCCACCAATCACACACCCACTGTACACGCCAGGAACCACAAGCACCTATGCTCTTGATACCATATTAGTGAGAGGGGCAGAAATGAGAAAACATAAGGTGTAAGGGGTAAACATGAGAAACTACACTTTCAGACCAGGATTAAGTAAGTAATCCTAGGTAGTAAGAGAGAGAAAGAAATATTCAGAGTTTTGTAGTGAGAGAGAGAGCCGAGAGAATGAAGAAGTTCAGCTAGGGTTTTTAACCCTCACAAGCACAATACAGAGATGAAGATGATGATCAGAGTAGAGAGAAAAACAGAGAATGCACACAAGGTACTGAATAACCTCACTAGTATATTCTGTTTTAAAATAGCTTTTATAGTAGCGAAGATACACTGAATCTGTTTCTGTTTTTGTTTATTCTAACAACTTGGACACTATGAAGATTGATGAACACCTTTTAGTTCATGAGCAAAAAACGGTGGGTCATGATCAAGCAGACCAGGAATTGTAGATTATGCATGAAGACAGGAGAGGAACAGGACAAGGAAGAGGAAGAGGTTCTTTTCGTTGATAAAGAGTGTCATATGTTTAGGAATAAAGAGATTTTTTTTTTCTTTTGTTGTTGTAAGGTAGAGTTGTCAAAATGGGTCACAACCTGCGGGTCAACCCGATCCACCACGGGTTCAAACCGGGTTGAGTTTGAAAAAATTGTATTTTATAATGCGGGTCAGATTTAAACCTAGCTCATTTAACCCGGCTCATGCAGGTTGAACCCGTGGTGGGTCGGTATGGCCCACCAACCCACCTACCTAATTTTATTTTATTAAAATTTAATTTTAATTTTATAAAAAAATAATTACTATTTTTTTTGCTTGAAAAAATTATTTAAGTTTCTTATTTTCAAAATTAATTAAACACCCATGTTGGAAGTAAAATTTGGGAGTGAAATTTGTTTAGATTTGAATTATAGAAAGTTTGTATTTTTTTTTATTTAAAAAAATGTAATTAAGTGAGCCATTAAGTCAACCCGTTTACCCACCAACCCGTGGTGGGTCAGGTCGAGTTCGAATTTTTCTGACTCGCTAATAAATGAGCAAGATTGGGTTGACTCACTAAGTGACCAACCCGTGGTGGGCCGGACCGGATCAGGCCAGGTGACCCATTTTGATAGCTCTACTATAAGGCATAAAGTCTATGAATTTGAATTAAACAAGGAGAGTTAAAAAGGTCAAATAATTTGAGTGATTGAAAAATAAAAGGTTAAGTAGACAAATATATATGTATATTAAAATATTAAATTGATAGTTACTTTTAACTAGAGCTGTTAAAACGGGTCACCTGGCCCGATCCGATCCGGTCCGGCCCACCACGTGTTGGTCACTTAGAGAGCCAATCCAACCCGACTCATTTATTAGCGAGGCAGAAAAATTCGAACTCGGCCCAACCCACCACGGGTTGGTGGGTAAACGGGTTGGCTCACTAATTACATTGTTTTAAATAAAAAAATTACAAACTTTCTATAATTCAAATCTAAACAAATTTCACTCCCAAAACATGGGTGTTTAATTAATTTTAAAAATAAAAAACTTAAATAATTTTTTCAAGTAAAAACAAAATAATAAATATTTTTTTATAAAATTAAAATTAAATGTTAATAAAATTAAATTAGGTAGGTGGGTTGGTGGACCAACCCAACTCACCCCGAATTCAACCCGCGTAAACCGGGTTTAAATAAGCTAGGTTAAAATCTAACTCGCATAAAAAAAAATATAATTTTTTCAAATTCAACCCGACTCAAACTCGTAGTGAACCGAATTGACTCGCGAGTTGTAATGCTTTGAGAGCTATACTTTTAAGACATATGATCATATGTCTAAGTACAACTGTTCCTTTTCACATGGAACTCTAGCTGTTAGCAGTTGATAAAATTATTGGTTCTCATTATACAAATAACTTAACTTCTCAAACCAGATTCAATTTATAAGAAAAAAAATAACAATTAAACGAGAGAAATTGAATTTGTTTTCTTCAGATTTTCTTATATTTGATTTTTTCTTTATACAAAAAGATATAAAAATAAAGATTCTACTAAAATTAATCAGTAAGATTTTTAATAAAAATTTATTATTGATAAAATCTATAGATATTTTACATTCATATTATAAAACATTTATTACAGTTCAAATGTGAAAGATTTATTATTGGAGATTTTGAATTGAGAGTGATGTAATAAATTTATTATATTATTAATTTGTAATTTATCAATTAAAATATCCATGTGATTTTCTTATTTCAAATTGTTCAACAAAACTATTATTTCTTCAGTTTCATATACGTTTTACGGTAACAGAATTATTTTAGTTTGTTATTGATATGAAATACCTGCTTTGTCACAGTGGCATTACTTTATAAAATGGTTTAATCATTCACGAAGTCCTTTTTTTCGCGTGGAATCTCAAATTAGTCCCTTTGTTTTTGGAAATCTCAATTGGGTCCCAAATTTATGAAAATTGCAACAATTGGATCATTTCCGTTAAATTGTCTCCAACGGCGTTAGTGTGTGTCTGACGTGGCACGTCATCCACGTCAAACTACAACGTGCCACGTCAGACACACACTAACGCCGTTGGAGACAATTTAACAGAAAGGATCCAATTGTTACAATTTTTATAAATTTGGGACCCAATTGAGATTTCCAAAAACAAAAGGACTAAATTGAGATTTCACGCGAAAAAAAGGACTTCGTGAATGATTAAACCTTATAAAATATGAAAATATACCAGAAAAAGACAATATATACGCGTATAGAATAGAGCAATAATTGTAGGTGTGATTTATGTTAACGTATGCGTGATAAGCATGTTTACATATGTAGATAATAGCATATACGACGAGGTCTTTTGGATTTATATATTTACACGTGTACTCTTATCTTTAGATTTAGATTTTTAAACTAATTCTAAATTTTCCTGAATGTATATGCAATATACTCTTTTTAAATCATGTAAACAATAATAAAATATTTAATTGTCTTTTTTAAAAGTTGTATAACTAGAATAACTTGTATGCATATTTTTTATAATTCAATTCAAAAGTAAATATTGTCCTAAATGTCTGTACTTGCTTACAGAGTAAAATTAACTATTTTTTAAACCTCAGATAATGGTTCGTGTATAAAAATAGAGTTTGAACTAATAAAAAATAATTTCGATTTTTAAAATAATGTTTATAACTAATAAAATGTATGTAAAGTATGTAATAGCGTTTTATTAATTTGATGTCTATTCACTAAAATTAATCTTATACATGTAAAATGTTGTACCATTATATTAGATGTATTTTTTTTTTTTAAATTTGTATACATATCAAACAATATCATAACAACACAGATTCAACATATTCAACACAATAGTCAATATTTACATCACATAATATACAAAGTCTAATAACTATAATCAACATGTTCTAATGTATTTTAAATTTAATAACTATGAACTATTATATAATCTAACTAAATGTTTTGCAATTGCTTTCCTCAGGAATGTAAGTGGTTTCTCTAGAATTGGAGTAGGAGTCTTAAATTTCTGCACAAGACAATTGTTATTAATTAGTGTATATGAATTCCAAATATTGGAGAAAATCAAAATTCATTAAATTTAAATATTACCGTTTCCCAGCCTCTTGTGATATGGGCATGAATAATGTGGGTCATCCAATACATTCATAGTATCCACACTCATATGACCCATTCTGTTTGTTACACTACAATATATCATCACAATTGTAAATAGTTAGTGAAAATCATTAAAACAAAACAATTATAAGAAAGTATGACTTTAGCATATGTCAAACCTTGAGAGCAATCCATGCAAGCTTTATACTGTTAGCAATTGATCTCCCAACCAACATCATACTTGCTGAAATAGAACTATATATAAAAGAAAGGTTTTAGCATTCATTTATATAACAATGAAAGTCCAAACATTTATATAATTTGGGTTGCGTTCAACTTTCTCGCATTTGAGCAGTTCACTCAAGGACATCCAAATTTCACTTCATCATCACTTGTACCCTCATCACGTTGTGCAAATTGTATAAATTCCTCTACCCCTCTCTCGTACTCAGCACTAATGTGTGGTAAATTAATCCAATTTCGATCCATATGTAAATATTCTGACTTATATAATCTACAAAATTAAAAAAAAAAGTTTATTAATCATTTATCGACAAATTAAGGTTAATTCAATTCAATCATACAATCATTCAATAAAAAAACATTGAAATAATCACATATATTCAACATAAAAATAACATTGTAAAATAAAAAAATTAAACTTTAAAATCATACCATCATACAAAATTATACAAAATTATTCAATGATACAAAATTATATGATCATTCAATCATACAAAATTATACAATCTTACAAAAGTAAAATTTAAACATTAATATAAGAACCTGATAATGTGAAAAGCGAATAACGATGGACAACCCACGATCAAAACGCTAGAAAATTCAACTCTAAAAAATTGAAACCTACAAAAATATACAAACAAATATTAGTTTTAGAAATAAAAAGAAACATCAAAACGCAATTTACCTCTAAGGGGAAGAATTGAAAAAACCAAATCAAAAAGACGTTTCGAACAATTTTGATCGGTTAAAAATCTTCGTCAACGTTGAAAATGGCCACGTCACCGAAAAAAAACAAGTTTAAAAGGTGAAAATGGATGGAAAATGGAAGCAAAGTCGCGTGATAGAGGAAGGAAGATGGAGGCTCTTTGAAACTGTTTGCGCGAAGGAAGACGATGCATTGTTCTTTTGTGTTTTATTTTTTTCACCTAGGCAAGGTTACTACCTCGGTTCATTGAGTAACCGAGGTAATAAAGGGGATATAGCCTCGATTCCCCACTTAACCGAGGCCTATTCTCCTAAAAAAAAATTCAAAATACATCTGAAATGGCAATTTTGAAAATTTTCAAACTTTATGCCGCGGTTACCGCCAAACCGCGGCCTATTCCCTAACGCTTATCTGTCCCCATTTATTGCAGGAGTGCCACGTGGGGAAAGTCATAATTTGACAAGGGGTTTATGCCTCGATTCATAGGGGAGCCGCGATCTATTCCCTAACCTTTATGGTGTTCAGACTGTAGCAGGGAATATTAGAATTTGACAGGGGATTTTATGCATCGGTTCAAAGGGAAACTGCGGCCTATTCCCTGACGCTTACCTGCCCCCATTTATTGCAGGAGTGCCACGTTGGGAAAGTCAGAATTTGATTGGGGGTTTATGCCTCAGTTCGTAGGGGAACCGCGGTCTATTCGCTAACCCTTATGGTATTCAGACTGTAGCAGGGAATGTCAGAATTTGACAAGGGGTTTTATGCCTCGGTTCCAAAGGGACCGCGACCTGTTCCCTGGCGCTCTACCTACCCATTTAATGCAGGAGTGCCACATGGGGAAAGTTAGAATTTGGGGTTTTATGCCTCGGTTGTTTGGGTAACCGAGGACGTATACCACCTATTCCCGTGGTTGTAGAGGAACCACTGTATATACGTCAGCGAGAATTTCAAAAATCCCATCGCACCAACTTATGCTTCGGTTTCTTGTTAACCGATGCATAATAGGCGCGTTAAAAAACCATATTTTTACTAGTGATTTTTTTACTTTTACTTAATGTGAAATTAAAATCCATACTTAGATTTCTAATAATGTATCTCTAAAGTTTAAGTCTTTTCAATATTGATACACGCTCCTTCATGCAAAAAAATTTTATAATCACCAATACTTTATATATGACGAACCTTACTTGTATCGTCATTTATTATAAATGAGACACACATGTTTGAAACCTTGCTCCAACAACTACAATATTGCTTGAGCATTTGTTACTTGAGCATGTCAACTAATGCTTAAGGAAAAAACAGTTTGTTGGAAATAATCCAACAAGTTCCAAAAGGCTCCTCCATCACCTTAAGACGCTTAAGCGCCCGAGGCATAAGTACCACACCAAATCACCTTACATCACACTCAAGCATTCAAAATAAACTCTTGAGTCATAAGTCACATCACTCGAGCGTTTAGTAAAAACTTGAGTGATGTACAAAACTTCATTACAAACTCTTTTTTGTTCAAGTTGAAACTCATTACTTAACTTATACAATATGTCGCTTAAGCAACATAAAACAGTTAATGCAAGCTTCCCTTGAGCAATTGCACATCATTTAAGTAATATTCAACCCAAGAAAAAAAATCCAAACAATTAAAAAACAAAATATTTTTCTAGGTTTCCAATAATACAAATGATTCTTCTTATGTATCCAAATCATTTATAGAGTAACAAAATAATATGTACCATGATACTAAATCACAACTTCTTCTTACAATTCCTATAATATCATATTTCACATCACTAAAACATCCAAAATATTCTTATTCGAAAAGAGTGTGGATCCATCGACATGACATGAAGAGAAGGGATCATTAATCTATGAATAAAACCAGAGGAAGACCCATCTATAGAAGGTTCTCCGAAAGCAAATATAAGTATAGTGAAGTATATGAGATTGAAAGTTTTCCTTGGCTAGGGACTTCTCGAAAGGGATTATGTAGATGAAATGCTGCCTTGAGTCATTTACTATTTCAATGTTGATAAATGGAAGCACAATTCAAGAGTGTAAACCTACAAAAGGGTTGAGGTATGGTGACCCCTTAGCACCATTCATGTTTCTTATAGTGGCGAAAGGTTTAGTTAGAATGGTTAGATATGTTATGTTACAAAATTGACAAGTGTATCAAATCGTACAAATAATAAGTGATAAGTCCAAATATCATTTTTCATATAGACTTGCGTTGTTAAAAAAATATATTTATTCACTAATTAAAGTGAAGAACTTTAAAAGAATGAAAATTGTTTATGTGTATGAAATAAATCTAAAATTGAGAAACCAATAAAATTTATGAAATTACTTTATGGTAAAGACTTCACTAGGATTAGATGTCATGCATCAAATCAATATGAAAAACATTAAACAATATATTTCCTATTCCTACTCTAGCATTCACACAACTTGTAACAAGTTTTAATATCTTAGTGAAGGGTCTAAACATTAATAATAAGTTTTATGTCTAGATGCTCAACCAATTAGTTTTTATATTCTAGTTTAAGTTCTAACATCGTGTGCAATAATCAAATACCGACATATATACAATCAATCAATTCATGAAGTTAAGATCAAGAATAGAATACAAGAGTAATGGAAAAAAAAGTATATTGAATAGTAGAAATCAAAAAGATTGAAGATACATTACATCCAACACCGTAAATAAGGGAGTTAGTTAAGCCATAGCTTCAACCTCTATAATAAGCCTTTTTCGTATCTTTCTTAGAGTTAGTTTCACATGCTTCAAGGTTTGTTTTTCTTAACTCTGTTAAGCCTCCGACTTTAGGATCTAGGCGAGTTTTCTCAAATTGGACTTGGCCTGAAATTTGTACTTGATTTTTGTAATTAAAGTAACCAATTTGTTGAAACCTGATTTTGATATATTCTTCAATCTTCAATAATCTCTATTTATTTGATTTTTGTAATTGAAGTGACACAATCTATTGATAATTGATTTTGTTGAGGTATTTTTCAATGTAAAAATTTTCATTTTTTTTTTATTTTTGTAATTGAAGTAACTCAATCTGTTGATAATTGATTTTTTTTATAGATATTCTTCAATTCAATTATTTCAACTTATTTGCACAATATTTTCACAAATAAAAATTAAATATTTTTATTTTCCAATTTCTTAAATAAAAACTTTAATTATTTAAAAAGTAGTAATAAAGTTATTGATAGGGGGAGCACAATGTTAGCTAAACCCAATCCCTATGATGTTTGTTTTTGATGATGACAACACATTGTTAATAAAAATACATGTATGTATACTGTGTTATGTGTTATATGTGTTCATGGTTACTGTGAAATATGCACATATTGTGTTTGTCACATTTGATTGACATATTGTATTGATTGATTCATACTATTGTGTTTATGAAGTGATTATATCTGTGTATGCACAATATATGTTTTGGTGATATAAAAACCACATGCACAAAAGTATATCTGAATGACTTAATTGATTACAGTAGTGTGATAATGAATTAAGGTCATCAGTCAGCTTGAGTTTTAAACTGTGGTAAAACAACTAGTTTTTAATCGATTACATTAGTTGGTGAATCGATTAAAACTCGTGTGTTTGCACATATCTCTTTCAAATGTGTTGTGATGAGATTTTAGAAAGAAAAGTTTTCAAAAATCTTCTAAGTGTTAAAGCTTGATCAATTACATATTTTATGATTCAATTAAGTCTGTTAAGATTTGAAAACTAACTTATGCTTGTCATAACTGCTATAACAGTCATATTTTTAAATGTGTTTGACTAAGCTTTTAATGAGAATCGATTACATTAATTGAACATTCAATTACGTGCTTTGACTCCTGTAAGTCTACTACATGTGTTTAATGTAACCGATTACATTATTGTAGTAATCGATTGATTTGCGTCATAATTGACAAAAACTATATATTGACGCATTGTTTGATTTTTTGTAGAAAAATTGAGAATTACACTTTCGTATATAATTAATTTTCATCTGAGAGGTTTTATAGATTGATCAAAGGCTCCAAGAATCAAGAACGAGAAGTGGTTTACAGATCTTGAAGCATTCTTGAGAAGAAAACGTGACTGGACTGAAAAGACTGATCGTCTCTGCACAACTGAAGGTTCATTATGTTTGATCAGGAGATGAAGACTTGCAATCTTTGATTTGTTGTTCCCTATACGTGTGGCATCAGGAAGAAGAGTGGTGTACTCTTGACTTTGAGAAGGGGTATCTTAGAGGGGTTACTACAACAGGAACGGGGTAGTTCTATGTTGGCATATTTTGTTCTTCTATATTTGATTGAGAGTTTGTAAGGTGTTTACATTTGAGAGTTGCTATGTAAAGCCTTAGCTGTAATACTTAGATCATTATAGTGAATTGCTCTCCAATCTAAGGTTGATTGGGAGGGTGACTGGATCTAGGCATTAAGGCCGAACCAGTATAAAAACTGAGTTTGATTTTCTTCTCCATATCTCTTTACATTTGGACTTACATTCGATAATTGTTTTACACGCATACTGTTTCACTACACAAAATTGCTTATGGCACAAGAAAGGTTTCAAGAACACTATCATTTGCGAAAAAGATTTTAAAAGTGCAAGATTTTATAAAACACCAATTCACCCCCATCCCCCTTTTGATGTTGAGAAATAAAGTCCACCACTTATAACAAAAGCTACCAATACAAGATAAAAATAAATAAAATAAAAACAATGATAAATATGGATGAACATGGAATGTGGAAAGATATATTAGAATAAAAAATATAGATCTTGGATAAATTTAAATGGCAATTTCAAAAAACAATATACACCTTTGTGGTAGAAAGATTCAAATGAAGTAATTAGTGAAGGTCAAGAAAGAAGATGGATTGATCAAAATATTGAGTGGAAAGTTATATCATAGACTAAGTTCAAATTTTAGGAGGACACATGAATAGGCAATATCCCATTAAATGTTAGTTCCCTAGCATATATGTTAATTCTAATAATAGGGAACAAAATTAATTAAGTTAAGGAGTTAGATTGGTAACAAGTAGGACGGGAAACTAAGTTGGAGGAGATAATTATTTAAATGGGAGAAACCCCAACTAATATAATTCATGCATATATTAACACTTAACTCATTACATAGAGAAGATGAGGATACATGGATTTGGAAAGATGAGGATGGGGAGAAGTATATCAAAAAAATCAACTTATATAAAATTGCATAACACATAACGCGAAACATTCTGATATGTTCAAGTTATTTTGGAATATAAGAGTCCTTCGATCTGCATACCATTTTGCATTGAGAGTAATTTTGAATATGGTGGCAACATAGGAAAACCTTAGAAGGAAAGGAACAACTTTACAAGACACCTTTTATGGATTTGTGGGTTAGAGGAAGAAATTGTAACTCGCTTATTTTTTACTTGTAACATTGCCAATAAGGTATGAAATATATGCAATAGATGGGTAGATATAAGCACTACACACCATAATCAATTTTATGTTTCATTTCCAAACATTTTCCAAGTTACATTTTAACAACAAGGAGAACAGGGATTATGGATTTCTGTAATATGAAACATTTAGATTCATAGGAATAAAGTTGTTTTTAGCCAAGGAAAATTTCACTATGGCCTAATTGAGAGTATTGACATCGATGAAACATAACTCCTACTATGAAGTTCTCATATGTAGAATGACTTCAATGTCCAATTGAGTGCATTAGATATGTCTCATAGACAGTATAGAGCGGTATGTTATAAACACAAGGATATCTAGAAAAGGGAGATAGACTAACCTATAATAGGAAGATATGGAAGGATATATAATATAATGAAAATACATGTATGTTTGTATCTAATTTTTGTGCAGATGTCTTGAAGCTACCACTAAGAAAAACAAAGTTTTATACCCATTGCAAAAGTGTACAAAATGGTTTTGAAAGCTGGCTACGGAAAATAAATTTGAACTGTTGTGAAAAACCTTATCACAAAAATAAAAACAGTATTTTGATATGAGTTTGGTTAAATGTTGTCACGTATATTTGATGGTGCATCCTTTTACAAACTTTTGTAACCCTTTTCTTGTTGGGTAGATATATTTCCAAATTGATGTGTAAGTTTAGTAAAGATATGTAATTAAGAGACATATTAGCTTAATTCTTATTATAAATATCATGTACAAAAATTGGATTACCCGAAATAATATATATATATATATATATATATATATATATATATATATATATATATATATTCTTTGTTAATAAAAACTAAAATCAACTATCAAATCTCTTCGTATCATCCAAAAGGACCATACCCTTTTCCGATAAAAACTCAAAACAACAATAAATTTGGTAAAAAGTGTTATTACCTACCTTAGTAAATTGCTTTTTATCTAACAATCTCTTACAAAACACTTTCAATGATCTAAAATACTACGTTAGATAGGTAACATCCTATGTTAAACATTACTCCATAACAGAAGAAAAAATTACTTAAAACATCAATAAAGATAAATTTATGTACCAAAACCAAAATTTAGATTTTAACTCGCCTATTTGACATCAGTTTCGTT
Source organism: Vigna nakashimae (assembly GCA_034642375.1). Classification (NCBI taxonomy): domain Eukaryota; kingdom Viridiplantae; phylum Streptophyta; class Magnoliopsida; order Fabales; family Fabaceae; genus Vigna; species Vigna nakashimae. The sequence goes on from CM067761.1 coordinate 17,540,155, forward strand.
GCAACCGAAGCACAAAATGACGCAGTGACATTTCTATAATTATCACAAACGTATGTGCATCGATTCAAAAAGAACTGAAGCCTAAAGGGGTGTATGACCTTAGTTGTTTAGAGAACCGATGCCATATAGTAGTTATGCCTTGGTTGTTTAGAGAACCGAAGCATAAAATAACTGAATTTTTTTCAAAGGCTTTAGGCAACGGTTCTTCATAGAATTGAGGTCGTAGAGGTTTATTGCCTCAGTTAAAAAAATAATTGAGGTTATAACATGCGTTTAAGGTTAAATTTCACGAACAAAGGTATTTTTAGACAGAAGTCATCTTCTACGTCGTTGCCCTCTCAACTTCAATTTTCGGCAACCATCTTCAACATTTCTTCCAATTTTTCTTTCATTTTTTTGTTGATTAAGTGCTTAGGAATGATTTTATTTCATTTTGATTGATTGATTTTGTGCATAGATTATGGATCCAACCAATTTTTTTCTTTACTACTTCAAGATTTTTTATCAGAGGCAAAATTGTAACCCTTTTGCCTCAGTTTTTGAACTAAGGCCAAAAGTCTCGACTTTTTACCTCGCTTGAATATATCTCGATTTTGCAACCATTGCCATAAATCCAAAATAATCGAGACAATATCCTTTCGTTTCACTAATGCTTTAGCTACTTTTCACTAACTTCACATGAGCTTAGTTTAGCAAGAAAACCACATTTAAAAACTTGTGATCTGATAAAGAAAATGCAGAGAGAGTTTTTTTATTAGGTTAAATATTTTAGAAAAAAGAAATCAACTTAACTTCTATTTATAAACTTTATCTTTCTATTAATTTTAAAAGTTAGTATTAAAACAAATATAAAAAAAACAATACAAATAAAAAAAATATAAAACAATTATATTTTAATTACTGATGTTAGAATTTATGAGCTTTGTTTCCCAACACCACGAGAGGGGTGAATTGGTGCTTTATAAAAATGTGCACTTTTGAAATCTTTTTCGCAAATGATATTATTCTTGAAAACTTTCTTGTGCCATAAGCAATGTGCATGCAATGTAATAGTAGGCGTAATAAAATAATAAGAGTACATATCGATTATATAAAGAGATAGGGAGAACAAAATCAAACTCAGTTTTTATACTGGTTCAGCCTTAATGCTTATATCTAGTGTCCTTTCAATCAACCTGAGATTGAAAGCCAATTGCACTATAAAGATCTGATTTTTTACAGCAAGGGTTTACATCGACTAATGATAACGGTTGAAAATACCGCTATCTATGATGTAATTTTGACACTAAATGCACCATTTTCTGCTTAGAAACATGCTTGGAATCATGTTTTTGCTTTAGTTTTGTGAATAAGAGAGTTGAGGTTGAACTTAATGATTTTATTACTAAATTGCCTTGTTTTAGTAGGTTAATGAAGTAATTTGGAAGAGGAGTCAAAGTATGAAGGACTCAGAACTCAACAAGCGAGCAAAACTGCAAAAAAAGTGAAAAAAACGCAGCGTTGAAAAATTCTGCGAGGCTTGGGCGCCCCTCAAGGGGGGCTTAAGCACCAGAAGGTGTCGCACACCGCCTGGGCGCCCTTCCAGAGGCGCTCGAGCGGCAGAAACCATGCTCGGGCACCCCTCTGGGGCGCTTGAGCGCCAAAAGGTGCCGCACACTGCTCGGGCGCCCCACTTAGGGCGCTTGAGCGCCAGTTCGTGGGCTTGGACCTATTTTCTGTTATTTTTATATTCTATTTAAAGACCCAGGTGTCCTAGGTTTTGTATCTCTGGGTGGAGCAACACAATAGCACACTCTTCCACTCTCTGAAGGTAGATTTGGATGCGAAAGTGTCCTTCCTCTACTTTTAGGGTTTTGCTATCTCATGTTTTTCTATTATTCATCTAGTTTCTCCATGTTTATGGGGAACTAAACTCTATTTGTTATTGGGGAATGATGTAACCTATTGAACTCTCATGTATTTCAATTGATTCTTAATTCCATATGCTTTTTCATTAATTGTTAGAAGAATTCATCTATGCTTATTACATGCTCTGTTTAACTCATTCATTGCATGATTTATGAATTGCATGGGTGCTGGGAGGTTCCTTACAATTCAGGTTCTTCCAAGAGTAATATTTCTCAAGGATGAGGGTGTGAGTCTTGGTCGTCTTAAGCTCTTGATCTTCACATTTAATCGCTAGGAATGCTAAGAATTGCATGAACTGGTGGTTAAGGACATGCTTATTCGCCGAGGGATCAGGTTTAGCTAATTTAGTTAGTGATGTTAACATTAATGCATAAAGAAGAATTCTTACATACATGAGAGGGAACTTGGTGAAATCTAACCCCAACAACATACTCATCTCATTATAAACAACATTCATTCATCTTTTTGTTACTCTGCTAGTGATCAAACTGCATTCATATTTAATTTTTTGTTCTTGCATCTTAAACCGATGATTTCATTTAATTTAAGTCTTAATTAATCGATTCATCACACAACTGTTTAGTGTCGAGAGTCTTCTGGGATACGATACTTGGTCTTACCATTTTATATTACTTGTGCGATTTGGTACACTTTCCAATCCATCAACAAGTTTTTGGTGCCGTTGTTGGGGACTCACGGTTTAAACTATTCTACTTATGTGATTCTTGATTAACTTTGACTTTATTTTGATTTTTCTTTTTCATATTTTTATTTTTATCTTTATTTTTGGTTTTTTTTGTTTTTTTTTATTTTTATTATTTTTGTGCTAATAGTGTTTTCTAGGATTTTGTGTCGAGTGCTTGCAGGATGCAATTTGGACCACTGTTGGAAACCTCACTTAAACATGCCTCAAAGTCAATTTGGGCAAGCTGCCGAACAATTTGATAGGCTGCCACAACAACAATGGCAGCAACAACTCTCTCTTTCAGAAAGAATGGCAAAGATGGATGACACACTTCAACAGTTAATGCAGATGTCTGATTCTCATCATAAAAGCACTCAAGCAGCATTCACAAGGATAGGAAGCCAGCTTGGTCACATAATTCAGAAGCTGGATGATCTTAGGAGTAACATGAAGGCTAACTGTAACACCCCTTACGGAAAGGGTGACACTCGAACCTCAGTCTCTGTAGAGACTCAACACACTATCGTATCGCATACGAACACAATCGATTTGACAAAAATTCTAAGGAAATGACAGAACGCTTGCTCTCACAATTTTACCATCACAACCATCACTATCATATATAAAGTCAACTAAATTCATTGACTAATAAATGATTAAATAACTTAATTTAATTATTTATCCTACTGCCGCACCCCTCTAAAATTACTAATTTCACACTTCCATCAACTAGAACAACATTTCTAGTGTACCCGCACTTTTTAATTAATACCCAACATCAAAGAAAAACATAATTCTAATACACCCTTTTTTTTTCTAAGCACACTCCTTTCTATATCTACATTTTCAAGTGAACCCCAACTTACCAAACATCTCTTTCACTCCTCTCATTCACATAATTCATTCTTTCCTCTTCCAACAATGGAAGAAAATTCTCAATACCCTCTTACCCCCACTCTTGGTTAAAGGGTGTAGATAAGTGCTCCCAACGAGTAAAATTGAATGTTGTCCATACTTACTTTTGCTTGTTATTTTACTCATAAATCTTTGTACATAACTCCAAATGAGTTGATTTCTTTTTCATTGGAAACTGAACTCAAAAATATTTCTTTGGACACCAAACTCAAAATTTTTGGACAACAGGGCTAGCTGCAGTAAAATTATTAAAATCGGAAGTTTAATCTTGCTTTGGTATTCTCAACTTTGACCTTTGTTGATTGTTTTGTTCATTACTCTCTCTACCAAAATCCAATTGATTTTATTATTGCTTTGCTAGAAACTAGACTCACACATCTTTCTTTGGACACCAAACTCATAATTGTTGGATAGAAGGGCTAGCTGCAGTAAAATTAATAAAATTGAAAATTTAATCATGCTCTGGTATGCTCAGCTTTGACCTTTGATGCCCATTTTACTCATTACTCTCTCTACCGAACTCCAATTGAGTTGATTATTACTTTGTGGGAAACTGAACTCAAATATCTTTCTTTGGACACAAAACTCGAAATTTTTGGAATACAGGGCTAGCTGCAGTAAAATTATTAAAATTGGAAGTTTAATCATGCTTTGGTATGCTTAGCTTTGACCATTGATGACCATTTTACTCATTACTCTCTCTACCGAACTCCAATTGAGTTGATTATTTCTTTTTTGGAAACTAGACTCAAATATATTTCTTTGGACACAAAACACGAAATTCTTGGACTACAAGGCTAGCTACAGTAAAATTATTAAAATTGGAAGTTGAATCACGCTCTGGTATGCTTTGCTTTGACCTTTGATGACTATTTTGCTCATTACTCTCTCTACCGAACTCCAATTGAGTTTATTCTTAATTTGTTGGAAACTAGACTCAAATATCTTTAATTTGACTACTCATAAGACTATTTTAGGCTTCGGTAAGGGTCTCAAATAAATCTAGGAAAAATCGCAAAAGTTCATTTTTAGCTTTTACGTGTTATACCTAAAAACTCATAAAACTTACAACCAAAAAGAAAAGTACATGCCTCAACATGTTAACTTTAATCCCAACACACAAGGAAGAAAGCATGAACAACATTATATTGTTACCTTCTACCCATCATACACTATGTTATATCCCAAGTTAAACCACTTACCTCAATTCCAAGCTAGCTTCCAAAGGCTCTTAGGTTTCCTTTCCTCACTAGACAACAAGCTTTCACTCCTCTTGGTCTCCTATAAGTGATGTCCAAAAACTCCAAGGCTAGGGTGGCTCTTCCTTTCTCTCCCAACTTGGTTGCTCTCCAAAATCTCTTTTCCACTCTCCAAGCTTTAACCTCCCCCAAGGTCACTTTCAAGCCTCCTAAGTCTAGAAAACATGTACCCACCCAAGCAAGTGGAACACAATATGTGCCCACCCAAGCAAAGTGGAAAACAAAAAAAAAAGGAAATGGTCCAAGCACTCACATAAATGAGGGAGTAATGGGAATAAAAGTTCCTCTTTCTTACTTCATTGTGGGACCCACATGCCAAGGTGGAAATTAAAAAGAGCTAAGAGCCTTCTTGATCTTAGGAGGGTTTGAACTTGAGACCAAGCAAACACACCCTTCCATGCACACTCACATCAACCACTAGACCAGGCTCCATCCACTGATATAATAGCGCAAACAATTATAATTAAATACTCTTTCAACTTTTTCGAAATGTACTATGAAATCAATATTAATTTAATTTTCTTCCCTTCCTTAAATATTTCTCAACATTGTTTTTCATCACAATTTATTATATAATACCACAAAATAAAATACTTAAGGTAACCCTAGAGAGGAATGTCAAGCTATTATCACTAGAAGTGACAAAGTTTTAGATGAGAGAAAAATAGAGAGAAAAGAAAAAGGTTGAGTGAAAAAGAGAAAGATGTAAAGAAAGAGGAAGAAAAAGAAGAGAGAAAAAGTGAGGTTGAGAGAAAAGAAAAGGGAACGAATGTGGAAGAAGAGAGAAAAGAAACATAAGAGGGTGAGAAAGAAAAGAAAAAAATTGAGAAAAATCTTTTGTACCCTAAGGAGTGTTCCAAGGAGGAAAAAGAGAGGGAAGAAAAGGAAAAGGAGAGGGAAAAAAAGGAAAAAGAGAGGGAAGAAAAGAAAAAGAGAGAGAAGGAGGATGAGAGAAGAAAGAAAGAATCATATGAAAAACCCCTTCCTCACCCAAAGAAGTTTCATAGGAAGGAGAAGGAAAAACAGTTTGAGCGTTTCATGGAAATCTTCAAGAAATTGGAGATTAAAATTCCTATGATTAGGACACTGCAACATGTTCCTGATTATATTAAATTCTTGAAAAAATTCAACAAAAAAAAAATCCAGAAAAGGGAACAATTAAGGCATAGGGCAATTGCAGTGGGTCAAGCTACTGACGTTAAAGAAGCGCTTGCTGAGAGGCAACCCAGTTTCTGATTTTTTATTTTATTTTTTTATTTTGTTATGTGGTGTGCATTTGATTTTGTTTTGCAATAATGACAACATCTGTTGATGGATGCTGGACAACATCTACTAAGGGATGCTAAGAGGATTCAGATAACAACATCTACTGATGGATGTTGTTACGATGAATGATAGTCCATTTTTCCGAACTTTTCTTTTTAGTTGACTTAATTGTGTGGTTTTGATTTGATTTTTTTTTTTGTGTTTGAGTTTCTTTTAGGTTAAATGCTGCTTCTGATGGCAGTAATGATAACATCTACTGATGGATGCTGTTCTGGAAGAAGACGAAGATTAGACATCTACTGATGGATGTTACTCACAAGATCTATTGATGGATGCTATGATGATGAAGATGGTGTCAAGCTAGTGACGTTAAAGCAGCGCTTACTGGGAGACAACCTAGCTTTCTAAACCTTTCCTTTTAATCAATTGTTTTTTATTGTACTTTGCTTGAATGAACTACACTACTTTGGTTCAACTATGTTGTGTTTTGTGATAAGTATTGTTTTATGATATTCTAGTGTATTGATTGATGTTGAGATGATGCATGATGTGATGATATACAGGTGATGGCTCACAGTGTATGAAACAAGTGCTTGAGGTAAAATTTGATTGAGATGTTAAGCAGGGTGTTTTTCTTAATTATGGGACTTCAGAGTTTACCTGTGTGAGTTTTGGGTTTCAGAGTTTTTGTGAATAAGTTCTATTACTTTAGAAGCATGAATGATTTTGCCCAAATTTTCTGTGACTGAACTTCTTGCTTGCAGGTTTCATATGATCAAGGCCATCTTTTGTTGTCCCTTATTTTTTAAGCCTTCACATGATTTTTGTCCACTAAAAAGAAAACAAATTGTTTTAACCTTTGAACCTTGAACCTTATGCATGTTTTGAAAATCCTTTGTGAAAATATTTAGCTTGAGTTAAGTTGAGAACATTTGTGAGGTATTGATAAAGGTTCAAGTTTAGGGTTGCTGGAAAGACTGGGAAAGGAAAAAGAAAAAGCATTGAGTTAAGCAGTGTGTATTTGAAAAGAAAAAGCAAAAGCAAAAGAAAAAGAAAGATTAAAAGAAAAGAAAAGAAAAGAAAAGTTCAATGCAAAGGAAAGTTGGGAAAAAGAAAGAGAGTTTGTACTTGAATGATGAAATGATGAATATCTCTCTTAACTCAAGGATTTTGCTGACCAGAAAAACGAATTTCCTTCTTAGCCCAGCCAAGTTACAAGCCATGAAAAGTCGTTGTGATGACAACTTGCTTGTGAGCATGTTTGATTGTGCCTAAATGAAAGGCAAAGTTAATTTGTGTGACATTATGATAGTAGAGTGAAAAAGACACCGACACCTCACTATACACCTTTTAGTTGAGTGATACACTTTTGAGTGCTTGAGTGATACACTTTTGAGTGCTTGAGTGAAACACTTTCCTTGGTAAGGAGTAGTTCTTTGAATTTATGATTACATCTTTACTTGGTTGATTGATCATTCTTAAGGATAACATCTGCTGAGCATCACATTGATTTTGATTGGATTAAGGCATCTACACATCTTGACTGACATCTTTATGCTGAGTTAATAAAAGTGATTTCTTGTCTGGAAGAAAAAGTTTTTGAAAAATGTTGAGTCATTGTAGTGATTGTTTTGAAAAGCTGAGTTACATTCTGTTTTTCTTGAGGACAAGCAAAGTTCTAAGTTTGGGGTTGTGATAACGGTTGAAAATACTGTAATTTTGACATTAAATGCACCCTTTTCTGCTTAGAAACTTGCTTGGAATCATGTTTTTAATTTAGTATTGTGAATAAGAGAGTTGAGGTTGAACTTAATGATTTTATGACTAAATTGCCTTGTTTTAGTAGGTTAATGAAGTAATTTGGAAGAGGAGTCAAAGTATGAAGGAATCAGAACTCAAGGAGCGAGCAGAATTGCAGAAAAAGTGAAAAAAACGCAGTGCTGAAAAATTTCGCAAGGCTTGGGCGCCCCTTAGAGGGGGCTTGAGCGCCAGAAGGTACCGCCCGGGCGCCCCACTTAGGGCGCTTTAGCGCCAATTCGTGGGCTTGGAACTGTTTTATGTTATTTTTATGTTCTATTTAAAGGACCCAGACGTCCTAGGTTTTGTATCTCTGGCTGGAGCAGCACAACAACACACTCTTCCACTCTCTGAGGCGGATTTGGATGCGAAAGCATCCTTCCTCTACTTTTAGGGTTTTGCTATCTCATGCTTTTCCATTATTCATCTAGTTTCTCCATGTCTATGGGGAACTAAACTCTATTTGTTGGTGGAGAATGATGTAACCTTGTGAACTCTCATGTATTTGAATTGATTCTTAATTCCATATGCTTTTTCCTTAATTGTTATTGTAATTCATTTGTGCTTATTACATGCTTTGTTTAACTCATTCAAGTATGATTTATGAATTGCATGAGTGTTGGGAGGCTCCTTACAATTTAGGTTCTTGTTGAATTCTCCCAAGAGTAATATTTCTTAGGGATGAGAGTATGAGTCTTGGTCATCTTAAGCTCTTGATCTTCACATTTAATTGCTAGGAATTGCATGAACTGGTAGTTAAGGACAAGCTTATTTGCCAAGGGATCGAGTTTAGGTGATTTAGTGAGTAACGTTAACGTTAATGCATAAAGAAGAATTCTTACATATATGAGAGGGAATTTGGTGAAATCTAACCCCAACAACATACTCATCTCATTGTAAACAACATTCGTTCATCTTTGTGTTACTCTACTAGTGCTCAAACTACATTCATATTTAATTTTTTGTTCTTGCATCTTAAACCAATGATTTCATTTTGTTTAAGTCTTAATTAATCAAGGCATCACACAACTGTTTAGTGCCAAGAGTCTTCTGGGATACGATACTTGGTCTTACCATTTTATATTACTTGTGCGATTTGGTACACTTGCCAATCCATCAACAACTAATATGTCAAAATGTAAACCACCTCTCTAACTCACTAACCTAATATAGCCAATAACAAGACCCTGAAGCAAGAAAAATCCTCTCCTGTAGTCAGCCCTTTGAGACACCTCTCAAAGTACAAAGAACTTCCCACTCTTTCTTCCTGGCCACACGTACAGGGAATCACAAATCAGAGATTGCGAATCTTCTTTTCTTGTTCACCAAGAAAACATGTCAGTTGTGTAGAACGATTAGTCTCTTCAATCCAATTACGTTTGCTACTCAAGAATTCTTCAAGATTTGTAAATCACTATCTTTCATGATTCTTGGAGCTTTATATCACTCTGTAAAACTTCTCAAACAAATATCAATCAGATATGAAAGTGTAATTCTCAATTTTCTTACAGAAAATCAATCAATGCGTCAATATATAGTTGTTGTCAATCCTGACCCTATGAAATCGATTACCCAACTTACATAATCGGTTACATTAAACAGGTGTAACAAAATTACAACAAATTTGGCTCCTTAATTGAATAAGCAATTAATACCACCGATTTCCATTAAATGTTGGTCAAACATATTTTAAAATATGACCGTTATAGCAGTTATGACCATATGAAATCAGTTTTCAAATCTTAACAGACTTAATTGAATACACAATTCACGTAATCGATTAAGCTTTAACACTTAGAAGATTTTTTAAAAGTTTTCTTTCCAAATCACATCATAGCACATTTTGCAAAAGATATATGGAAACACACAAGTTTTAATCGATTCACCAACTAACGTAATGGATTCAAAACTAGTTGTTTTGCCACAGTTTAAAACTCAAGCTATCTGATGACCTTAATTGATTATCATTCCACTCTAATCGATTTGGTCATGCAGATATGTTTTTGTGCTTGTGGTTTTCATATCACGAAAACATGTATTGTGCATACATAGATATAATCCCTTTATAAACACAACAATATGCATCAATCAATATAATATGTTCAACAAATGTGACAAACACAATGGTATGCATATTACACAATATGCATGTACATTCAGCTTATATATCACATAATACTCACACATATGTTTTTTTATTAACAATGTGTTGTCATCATCAAAAACCAACAATCTCTCGCTTTTTTGATAATGCACAACCATGATTAATAAAACCATGATGTTGTACAATACACAATCAACAATTTCATACAGTTTCAATTATTTCTCCCCCTTTGGGCATTAGTAAAAAAGGATATGTAACAAAATATAATTGAAACAGATATAATGAATCATATAGAGATGCATTAGCCATGTTAACAGATAATGATGCTCCCAATGTTAACAATATTCACATGAATTTAACATTTCCTCTCCTTTTTAACATGTGAAACAACATATAACAACATATAATACTCCCCCTATCATTATGCATATCAACTTTTAGTATCATAGATGCATGACTTAGATATGTGTTAAGACTCCAGAAGTGTACTGAATCATAAACATGGTAAGACCAAGTATCATTTCCCTAGAAACTCATGGCCTAAACTGTTGTGTGATTTCTTGATTAAATAGGACTTGAAAACAAACTCTTTTGGGTTTAGAATGCAAATATTGAAAAGTAAATATGCGTGCAATTTGATCAATTGGACAAAAGTGCAAAGATGAATGGATTTGATATTATGGAATGAATATGTTGTTGGGGTTAGATTTCACCTAGTTTACTGTCATGTATATATGAATTCTACTTCTTCATTAATGTTAATGTCACTATCTAAAATACTTAAAACTCGATTCCTCGGCGAAGAAAGTCTATCCTTAACTATTAGTTCATACAATTCTTAGCATTCCTAATAATTAATTATGAAGAATAGAAGGTTAAGACAACCAGAACTCATAACCCCATTCTTGAGTAATACTGCTTCTGGGAATAATTCTTTGGATCATGAATTGTAAGATACCTTCTAGTACTCATGCAAATCATGCATCATGCTAAAGAATGAGTTAAACGAAGCAAACATTACATAAAGAAGAATTATTCTAACAATTAATGAAAGAAGCATATATAATCAAGAATCAATTTAATACATGAGAGTTTACAAAGGTTACATCATTCCCCAACAACAAATAGAGTTTAGTTCACCATTGACATGGTGAAACTAGATAAACAATGGAAAAGAATGAAAGATAAAACCCTAGAAATTGAAGATAGGAGCTTCCACATCCAAATCTGCCTCGGAGGGAGCAAATAGTGTGTTCTTAAGCCTATTTCGTGCAAAGATGTGAACCCTAGGACGTCCAAGTTCTTAAATAGAACATAAAAATAACAGAAAACGGGTCCAAGCCCATGATATTGGCGCTCAACGCCCCACTTATGGCACTCAGCGACCCTAACAAGGGCGCCCGGGCCCGAGCCAGGGGTATCGTGCGCTGAGTGCTCTAGAAAAAGGCAGCCAAGTGTGAGACAGTGTACTCTGGCGCTGAGGGCCCCAAAAGTGGCGCTCAACGCTGTTGTGATCCTCCTTTCTTGATGCTTTTCCAGTTCTTCCTGAGTTCCAACTCCTTACTACTTCAACTCTTCTTCCAAATCATCTAAATTCTTGTTGAAAACACTGAAATCTAGCACAAAACTATTAAATTCACCTTCAACTCTCTTTATTCCTAAAAAATCATGATTCCAAGCTAGTTTCTATGTCAAAAAGGGTGTTTTTAGTATCAAAATTAAGTATCAAATAACTTTAAATTCAACCGTTATCAATATGACAGAGTATGTATTTTCCAAATATGTTCAAGCAATGTATCAGAGTATATGACATAAATAGTATCAGAGCAAGTTTGATACATTTTGAACCAACCAAAATAGTTTAATCACTCAATCTCATATCAAATTCATAGCGGATTAAACACAATGAGATATGTGATGAATAAGCCTGTAACAAATCACAAGTCCAGGTTTAAAGTATAGAAATCATAAATTTAGAAACTTCAAACCAGTTGACGAATCACAATCGATTATAGCTTCCTCTTAATTTATTTCAAGCTGCAAAGTAATGTGAAGTTCTCATTTTAGCTCAGCTTGCAATCAACATTCCTGCATAACCTTTCTCATTTAGATCAAGCATTTTACTCTTTATGCAGTTGAATCACAATAATCATTATCACGGTTTAAGTATTATTATGCAATTGAAATGATGTAACATTGAAATGTTCAAGTTGCATACATACAAGTGATTGAATTGATGTTATTAATCAACTTAAGTAGTCAATCACAATCAACCATTCACAAAGATTGATTAAATGAAAAATATAATTTCATTCATATTTAAAAAGATGACTACAATCAACCAAAGCAAAAGATGGCTTAAGAGAGCCACTGATTTAAAAATGAAAACAAAACATAAGCACAAGATACTTAAATAAAGACAACAGAAATTCCTATTCTGATCTAGATGTGTCCATAAAATCTTCATCAGTTGACTCATCATCAAAGTCTTCCTTTCCCAGGTCATTTTTAATCTCTTTTTGATATATCACATCCACTTTATTTTCAAGCTTCAAAATCCTTTCAGATGTTTTTCTAAATTGTTCAGCAACAAATCTTTCAAATTTGTTCCAGGGATGAAGCTAGTTTAATCTTCATTTAAGACAAGTGAACTTCCTGAGCTTGCAACCATGTTTCCCTTATCTTTGAAGCACCATCCATTCATATTCTTCACCAGGCCAATGGAAGTCAAAGTTATTCTATTTATTTCATTTGACTTGTCACACAAGAGTTTCTTTTCTCCATTCACATCTACACGTTGAAGAACCAAAATCTTGGTAATAAGCACTCCATATAGCAAGGTTCGTGCTTGATTGATTCCACCCTTAATCATGTGATCTTTTAACACCTCAACCTGGTTAGTTGGAATGTCATTTTTTATTGCATACAACAGAAACACATCTTCTCTTGTCATCCTGTCTCGCAAGATTCTTCCAGGAAGAATTAACCATGCTAGAATATACGCGGCCATTTTCTCTTCTTTGTTCAAGCCATCGTGTACATACAATCTTTCTATTGTATACCTTCCAGGAAACCTCAGCCAATTTCTATATACATCCCTTTTCTTGAGCCACATATTTGTTTCTGAGTTTCGCACATGAGAGTGTAATCCCAGCCTTCAGTCCTGCCACTTGTGACCACACATTGTCATCAATGTAAATGTTTACACCTTTCACCCAAGAATGAATGACTCCATTTATGTCTCTTAGGTTGGTGTAAAAGACTTCCACTGGGTAGCAGTCCCCCTTCAGTTGAACCAACATGGTAAGACCTTGAGTTTCAATCCACTCTTGAAAGTGAAAACATCTTTTCTAAACAGGTCAAGTTCCAGATACGTATGGAGCACAATATTTTTAATCCTCTTCCATATTAGAAACACTTCACGAATTTCTTCATCGCTAATCCATCCTAAAGGATCAACACTCCTTGTAATACAGACAGCTTTCCCTTTTCCTCTCGAGGAAGGTGATGAAGAAGTCATCTTTGAATTAGATTCTAGACAGTCTTTCACAGTGCTAGGGTTTATGTCTTTGCAATTTAGAAAGTACTCAATGCACATCAGATTTTCAAATCCAACACTTATAAAGGCGCGTAGTAAAACTTCAATCAATTAGGCCCATTTAAATTTTTCAAACACAAAAGCCCATGTGAAACATTCACAATCGATTTTATTAATTTTGAAATCAATTCTATTTTAAACCCAGATTCACATATAACATAAAAACACAGACATATAATCAAATCAATTCTATTCATATTGTAATCGATTAAAAATCTTTAAATTTGTTTTTCAAACAAGTTGATCATTCAAACAGGCACACATCATTCAAACACACAAGATGCTTTCACAAACATATTTAATGATGCATGAATCCATGAATTTGACAGCAGAAGTTAACACTTTCCTATCTTTGTGGTAGTGCACTTCCCTACAAAACATTCAAACGGTTTTGTTGTAGGTACCAAAATGAACTTGAGCCTTTTTTGTTAGTCTGAAGAGGTTGTTCTTTAAGAATTTCCTTTAGGAACACCAACCTTTCTGTAATAATAATTTCTCACTATATGCCTAATAGTATTACAGTAAAAATAAGTACTGGTAACAGGTTTGCTTGGATCAAAAAATTTCTTAGAATTTATTCTGTTACTTTTTGCCTTATAACCAACACCTTGCTTGTTAATAGTTCTACCTTGTGACCTTAAAACAACTTCCAAATTATCTCTACCAAGAGTAAACTTAGATAGCATGCTAGTCAAGTATTCTATCTTTTCAATGAGCACTGCAATTTTTACATTCTTTTTCAACATTATGAATTTCGGTTTTAACATTATCAGCAGATTGCAAAGCAAGTTCTAGTTCATTTTTAAGCTTCTCATTTTCATCAACAAGGTTGTTAATTCGATATTCAAAGTCTCTTCTTTCAGAGTTCAATCGATTTACCTTGTATTGTAGTTTCATAGTTTCTGTATGCAGTTCTTGATATGTGTCCAGCAGCATGTAATAATTCACTTCGATAGGCTCATTTTCAAAATCACTATCACTGTCTTCTGAATGTGCTGAACCAACCATGAAACACATATTTGACTCCTTCTCTACACTTTGATCATTATCACTTGATGAATCACAATCACTGTTCTCCCAGTCAATGTAAGCCTTTCTTTGCTTACTTCTTCTCTTGTCCTGAGGATACTTTGCATCAACCTTTTGTTTGTTCTTCAATTCTAGACACTCTGGCTTGATGTGACCATCTTTTCCACATTCATAACACGTAATTGTGCTTGTTTTGGAGTTCTTTCTTCCTCCTTTAGAATTACTTGCATAGTCTGTTGCATCAATTCTATTTTTAATAAATTTTGTAAACTTTTTTTACCATCATATTCATGACTTCCTTTTCAGATATATCTGCATCAGAGCATCAGATTCAACCTTTTTGGAGGTCCTTTTGTTCGTAGCTTTGAGTGCAATTGATTGCTTCTGTTTAATCTCCTCTTCTTCTTTCAATCTACCAAGCTCCAACTCGTGTTCCCTCAGCTTGCCAAACAAAGTAGCTATATTAATGTTAGTTAAATCTTTGGATTTCGATATGGTTGTTACCTTTGGTTGCCAACTTTTGTTTAGGCTTTTCAGAATCTTGATGTTAATCTCCTCCTTTTCAAAGGCTTTCCTGAGAGCCATCAAGTGGTTGACAATATGAGTGAACCTTTTTTGTACGTCATATACGGTCTCTCTAGTTTTCATCCTAAACATTTCATATTCCTGCACTAGGGAATTCTTTCTTGTGCTCTCCTATTTTCCTCTTGAGTCCACTAAAAAAAAAATTTCAAAACAACTTTTCCATTAATTACATGAGTGGGTTCAAAAGGTCCATTGAGAGTAGCATCCCATACACCTTTATCTACTAAATTAAGAAAGATTTGCATTTTAATTTTCCAGAAGGCATAATTTTCACCAGCAAATAGAGGTGGTCTATTCGTGGATGCACCTTCACCGAAGGTTTATGAAACAAAAGTCATTTCAAGATCGAACAATCGATTATACAAAAAGGTTAATCGATTTGTTTTTCAAATAATTTTTGAAAACCAGCTCTGGTGCCGATTGTTAGCATTGATGAACTTTATTTCACAACACCAAGAGGGGGTGAATTGGTGTTTTATAAAAATGTGCACTTTTGAAATCTTTTTTGCAAATGATATTATTCTTGAAAACTTTCTTGTGCCGTAAGCAATGTGCGTGCAATGTAACAATATGTGTAATCAATTAATAACAGTACGTAATCGACTATGTAAAGAGATAGGGAGAAGATAATCAAACTCAGTTTTGATACTGGTTCGACCTCAATGCCTACATCCAGTGTCCATTCAATCAACTTGAGATTAAAAGCCAATTGCACTATAAAGATCTAATTTCTTACAGCAAGGCTTTACAGCAACCAATTTGTCAAAATGTAAACTACCTCTCTAACTCACTAATCTAATATAGTCAATAACAAGACCCTAGAGCAAGAAAAATCCTCTCCTGCAGTCACCCCTTTGACACACCTCTCAAAGTACAAAGAAATTCCCGCTCTTTCTTCCTGACCGCACGCACAGGGAACCACAAATCAAAGATTGTGAATCTTCTCCTCCTGATCACACAGAAAGCACCTCAATTGTGCAGAACGATGAGTCTATTCAATCTAGTTGCGTTTGCTACTCAAGAATTCCTCAAGATTTGTAAACCACCTTCTTTCTTAATTCTTGGAGCTTTATATCACTCTGTAAAACTTCTCAAACAAATATCAATCAGATATGAAAATGTAATTCTCAATTTTCTTAAAGAAAATCAATCAATGCGTCAATATATAGTTTTTGTCAATCCTAACTCTATCAAATCAATTAGCCAACTTACGTAATCAGTTACATTAAATAAAAGTAACAGAATTACAACCAATTTGGCTCCTTAATTGAATACGCAATTAATACAATCGATTTCTATTAAATGTTGGTCAAACATATTTAAAAATATGACCGTAATAACAATTATGACCATATGAAATTAGTTTTCAAATCTTAACAGACTTAATTGAATACATAATTCACGTATTCAATTAAGCTTTAACACTTAGAAGATTTTTGAAACTTTTTTTTCCAAAACACATCATAGCACATTTTTCAAAAGATATATGCAAACACACGAGTTTTAATCGATTCACCAACTAATGTAATCGATTCAAAACTAGTTGTTTTGCCATAGTTGAAAACTCAAGCTATTTGATGACCTTAATTGATTACCATTCCAATGTAATCAATTTAGTCATGCAAATATGTTTTCGTGCTTGTGGTTTTGATATCACTAAAACATGTATTGTGCATACAGAGATATAATTCCTTTATAAACACAATAATATGCATCAATCAATATAATATGTTCAACAAATGTGACAAACACAATAGTATGCATATTACACAGTAAGCATGCACACATTCAACTTATATATCACAGAGTACTCACACATATGTTTTTATTAACAATGTGTTGTCATCATAAAAAACCAACATCATAGATTAGGTTTAGCTAACACCGTGCTCCCCCTATCAACAACTGAGATTATATATATATATGATGAATTTGTTGGGACTTGAGTTTGGTTGTGAATTTTGTGGGTTGGATATTTATGATGTCAAAGTGGGGTATAATGTTGATAAAGATGAACTAGAGTAAGTTACAAGTTATTTTGGTCTAATATAGAGGTGTTGTAATGAAATTTTTAATTAGGAGTTAAAAAAGGAAAACTGAGTTATATATGGTAATTTTTTATCAAATAAGACTTGTTAGGACTGTTAGTTGATAACAATCTGTAGTATAAGGTGTGAATAGTCAATAAGTTAAGTTTAGAGGGTTTTTAAGTTCATCTTAGGGGCTTTGAGTAGTGAGATTTTGAAATATAGGTTATGTGTCAAAATAAAAGGTTTGAAGTATGTTGTTAAGTTATTTCTCACTTGTTAGAGTCCCTAAGTTGGTTAAATATGAGCTAAAGCTTGAAGAATTGAATAATGGTCTTTTAAGTGATGTTTTGATAATTTTTGAGTTTGAATCTTTGTCACAAAACATTTTAAAATGACTTTAGGTTGATCCATATACGTTTTAGTTAGGTCCATTGTAGCTTAAAATCCCAACTAAGAGTGGTTAGGTGAGCAAAAGGGGGGTTAGACGAGTATTTAGGGGTTCTGACAGTGAGTTTTAGTGACTAGGCGAGCTAGTTCGCTAGGCTTGTGGAGCTCACTGTTTTGGCTCTCGTTGGACAAGTAGATACTGCGCGCTGGACGAGGTTTTTTTTTTTGTGGGAGGGGGGGTGTTTGGAAGTGAGTTTCAAAGGCTTGGCGAGCTAGCTCGTTGGGCTGGATAAGCCATTTGTCTTTGTTCTAGCTAGGCGAGTGGTTTGGCTCGCTGGACGAGCCTATGCTTGTTGGGCACCAAGTTTCTAGCGCTGGACGAGTAGGTTTGAGTCTTTATGGGTGTTTTGACTACCTTTCTCTACAATGCATAGTTTTAAATGGTATAATTGTTTATGTTATTATTTGTGGTATGGTTTGGAACATATGATTGGATGTATGTGAGGTTTGTAAGAGTTCTAAGGAGAACTGTTAATGGTTGTATGAAAGAATTGTTGGTATGAATGTAGGGAGCTCATTCTTGGGTGTTATCCTGACACTCTAATGATCATTCATTCTCAATTAGAGAGGAATGATACATGTGGTGAGAGTAGTAGGAGAGCTTATTCTAGATGCTTCCAATATAGCCTAAGACACGAAACAAACTAAGTGTGATAGGGTGAAACCCATTGTCAATGACTCTACAAAACAGTAAAGGCCACCATAAGTGCAGTCTAGATAGTTCAGTCTAAGTCTTTGGCATGATTAAGATACCTGATTTACTTGATGAGAAATTAGATGTATGCATGCAATGTTATTATACTATGATTAATTATTTTATCACTAGCTTACCCTGTTTTGTTTGCTTTTTGTTTAGTTATCTTGGTGTACTTGTTTAAGCTATGATCATTTGATGAGTGTGAGTAATGGAATAAGTGTTAGATGGAGATGGTCCAGTTGCATAGTAACTTTAGTATAGTTTATTAGTTATATTTTTCTTTGGTTGTCTTAGATAATCATTTTTGTACATAGTTTTAAATTTAGTAATTTGTATATAAAATTTGTTTATAATTATGTTAGATCACTCTAATAAAACTTTATATTTCTCTTTGTTAATTGTTTTACTTTAGAATGCAAGGTTACATAAATCAAACTATGAATTTGTTGCGTCACTAATATAATTTTTATATTTTATGAATTTTTTTCTAAAATATTTTTAAAATTTTTTTTGAAAAGAATCGACAAAAGAATTCATTTTTTTTTTCTATCGAAATGTTTATAGAAAGTTATGTAGAAATAAACAAAATCATTAACCTAAAAAGAAACTCCATTATTTATATATTTAATGTTCCGTACATTTATTAAACTATGGCCACATGGTACGATAAGTGGTTGTACCTCTAACTTAAATAATGGAGTATGATCTGGCAATGAAGCTCAAGTGATTGGTGGTGTTGGTATGTGGACTATGATTAAGGTGAAATTTTAATTATTATCTTTTTATCCCTAGTTTTAATAGTATTTTATTTATAATAGTATTAGTAGGTCATTAAAATTCGCTTAAACAAATCATTATGGTCACTCATAAAGGAATATGACTTGGAACCCACCTAATATTCCCAAAGATTCACCCGTCACCATGAATCACTCTCTGAATCAATTTGCTCCTTTCAAATATATGCAAACCAATAATACTTAATTAAATTTTAATTACTTATAATTTTCATTTCTTTTTATTAATTGTATTTTTATTTTATTAATTAAATATTTAAAAATTTACATTTTTTAATTGAAGTTTTGTTGCTTAGTTGTTTTTAGCAATAGGATGATATGATGATTATTTTCTTCTATATTCTTTTAAATTGTTTTTATGTATTAAAAATGGGAGATTTTATGTTTAATATAAAATGATACAATAGTTAATGTAGAATAACAAATTATTTTTATTATTTAAAAAAGATGAGTTAAATGGTAAGAGACTATCACTGTTATTTACGTTAATGATGATGAAAGATAATATTTCCTTAATCGCTACCTAAACTCATCATGAGAAGTATGACAACATATTATCATTTAAAACAATAAAAATCATTTTTCAGTTTTTGATAACTCATAATATTATTTAATATTAATGATGAAATGTTTCATTTTTGAATTTGTAAAAATGAAAAAGTAATATGACGATCCAAAATAACAATTAGATCATAATGTTAAAAAAATAAATAATGAAAATTCAATTGAAATAGATTAACGACATACATTTAATTAAAAATATTAAAGTGTTACATAATATTAAAAGAAAATAATAGAGTTAATTAAAACTGTGGAAATTTATAAAGAATTTAAAATTTAATTAAAAATAATAATAATCTAATATAATAATAATAATAATAATAATAAAGCATTTAATCAACCTTTGTTAAGGAATAATTAGAATTTGGGACAAAAATGACCAGGAGAGCAATTCTCGTAATTTTAATATGTAGTTGTTTTGATCATGTTTTGCTCCTTCGAGAATAATGGAGAAGAATTGACAAATTTTTAGAAATCACACGTTTCAAACTTATTGTTTCTCCCGTTGTTTATGTTTGTACTTTGTAGGTTGCACATTTTTCTTTGTTTTATACAACAAATAATTTTATCTAGGAGAATATTACTAAAATAATTTTTGAGAAATAAGCTGTGTAAAACGTCTATATATCCTAACTGTATAAAAATTAAACTTATATACTTCAATTTAACTCTTTTTCTTCTTTTATAAGCTTTCACACATTGGAAAAATCCACCAAACTACTCTCACCAGAAATTGTTAACTGAAGGCTATGTTTTCTTAATGAATAAAAAATAAATATTTGTCTTCGTTTCATAAAAACTATTTTTTTTAAGTTGAAAAAACATGAAATTAGTTTTAACTTTTTTCAATAAATAAATATTTTTTCTTAGAGTTCAATTATTATCGACTAAGTTGGTACTACTTAGCGTCATAGTTCAAAAGTCAATATTAACAAATTAATGTCCATGATTTTATAATCATGTTTGGTTGATGTAAATCTAACACCAAAAATTATTTAGCATAATCTTTTAAAGTAGATATCATTTAAACCAAGCTTCATTTAATATGAATATTTCATAGACAATAAAATATTTATCAATTTATTAACGAATATTTTATCAATAATTTTTTTTATCGATAAACTAATTATAATTAATGATAAATTTTGATGATTATCGATAAATTTTAGTTACAGTTTTTTTTGTAAAAATATGTTAAATAGATATGATCATAATGATCAAAATGAACCGGATCTAATTGTATTATTTTTCTATAAAAGGATATTTAATTTGAAATAGAAGAGGTGGTATGATGAAGATGGATGATGAATAAAAAAATTTAACATAAGTGTGACTTTTCTTTTTCAACAATTAGAATATTTAAAGCCTTACTTTTATTCAGATAAGTTAGAAGATATAAATTTTTAAAAAATTAAATTATTTTTAATAATTAATCTTTATACTCGAAAATGCCTGTTCTTTCCACAGTGAAATTTCGCTTTCTAACACGTTTTTTTTCTTTTTAGTTCCAATCTGAACCTCTACTTAAAAGACCAAGACAAAGTCCAATATCATTAAAATCAACCGTGATAGATTGTTTTATGATATTATATATGAATTTATTGAAATTATGAAAAGAAAAATTGAATGGAAGAGAAGAAAGTAGTGCAGTGCAGTCAAGGGGCCGCATCGCAGCGCTCTCACTGTAGGGCTGTATCGT
The DNA here is from genome assembly GCA_034642375.1 of Vigna nakashimae. Lineage (NCBI taxonomy): Eukaryota > Viridiplantae > Streptophyta > Magnoliopsida > Fabales > Fabaceae > Vigna > Vigna nakashimae. The sequence goes on from CM067761.1 coordinate 17,561,529, forward strand.
TTGAAAACTACGAACAGATGTTGCACTATGCAGCGCTTCGCAACACAAACAGACCATAAATAAACTCACGACAAAATGTTGCATCCATGACCATCGCTTTCCAATCTGGAAATTGATTCGATTGGCATCACTGCTTTCGTTACATGTGTTTCTTCATCGTCCGTTCATCTATTACTCACCATTATCATTTCTTTTCTTTTGCAAACAACATATTCTTCATCATCATCATCATGTGTGAAGCAGGGATAACAAGAACGTCGCATGAGTTAAAGTTTAATTATATCCATTCATGTTTTTTTAAGTAAAACTTTATTATTATTTTTTGGTATTTTTTCTTTTTCTTTTCATTTTCTTTTAAGAATAAACATATATTTCTTCGCTAAATGTATAGAATTTTTACATCTCCTTTTTTTTCATTTTTTGATAATTGATATTATAATGCTTTTTATTATGTTTTTTTTTATCTTTATTGATATTTTATTATTATCCTTTTAGATATTTAAAGGTTTATTAAATAATTTTAGAAATTGGTATTTTTATTATTATCTGTTTAGATAATTAAGATTTTATCCTAAGAGAAAGACGATAGAGACACATTCTAAAGACCAGAGTTACCATCATCACCATTATTTTCATCATCTATTCATTTTCTAGTGTTCAAAATGTCTAGAAATAAATTTTCTATATTCAATGGGATTTGATGTAATATACTTTTACTCTTGGTGATTTATGCTATTCCATATACTTCTTTTTCATTATTGTTATATTATAGCTTTAATCATTCTGATAGTCCATATTTTCAGTGATTTTTCTCAAATAGGTCTCTCACTTTTTTTTTCTCAATTGGGTCCCTATTTTTGACAAAATTGTAGTAATTAGGTCCTTGTCATTAATTCGGTACTAACACCGTTAAAAAGATGTCACGAGTCAGCACGTGATTTTTTTAAATATATTTTTTAAAATAAAAAAGTTTGTCACGTGTCAAGCTGTCATTGTACCACGTGACAATGACAGTGTGACATGACACTACTATAGTGCCATGTGTTACTGTTAAGTCACATGTGATTGTATTGTCTCAATTTGATCCTTGTATTTTTATTTTGTTTTAATTTGGTCCTGTATTTTTATTTTGTCTCAATTTAGTCCTAATCTTTTTAAAAAATTAAAAAAAATGTTCCTCTCCAAATTCAAACAAAATTTAATTTTTATATAAATCTTTTGCAAAAATAATTATACAAATTGATATTTTTTTTATTAGAAAAATAAAAAAAATTACGAACTAACATATGAGACATTTTTATTTAGGCTTAATAGTCTATTTTGTCCCTAGTTTAGCTCGATTGTGTGAATTTGACCCCTGGTTCTAAAAAATTGTATAATTGGTCCTTACTTAGTAAATTTTGTGTCAATTTTGTCCCTTCCGATAAACAAAAATGGAGTTAATGGATTGATGATATGGTAGTATGTTTCCAATGAGGAGCATTAGTGTCTTGAAGATAATGATTTTGATGATGTTACAAAATGAAGAATATGAAAACCCTTGTTGTATTTAAAAAACAAGGAAAAACACCTTTTTTTTAATTTTTTTTAAGAATCTGTTTTAGTCTTATTGTCAGCTTTTCACTGTGCTAATTCTATTGGAAAGTCAATTTATGATTTATTCATGCTAAGGTTCATTTTCCAACTTAGTTCGGTCCATCTTAAATTTATTGAGTCTCTAAAAATACTAGTTGGTCAGTTGGCGTTCTGAAATTTAAATTTGGTGGTCAGGTTATTAAAATTTAATGCATTATTGACTGTTGAGAGACTAGACTTTGAGATACTATTATTTTAGGTGAATCTGCAGTTCAATCAAGTCAAATTTGATGTTTAAAAGTTGTTGAAAAGGTCTCATTCGAATTACACATATACTTGTGCATTTTCACCTTTTGAACCACCATTTTTAAGTTCATTTTTTTTTTTTGTGGAAGTTGAAGTGTAGTGTTGATTTTCTGGTTTAGGCATTTAAGAACTAATAGTTGAATTTGATTTTGGATTCAACTATATTTATTGTTTTTTGCTTTATTAATTAATTCTAGATCATTTCCTAAGTTCAATTTGAGTGCCTACTTGTTTCAGAAACTGTTTTTAATTGCTTGATTCAATTTTTAGCCTTCTAAGTTGTCAATTTTGGTTATTGTCCAGTATTTTTTTTAATCTGTTTTTTATTTTAAGGGAAATATTACATTTAGGGGAGTAATTTTTAATGAATTAAAAGGACCAAAAGTCTTTTGGATTTAACTAATTTAGAGAGAGCATTAAGATTAGATGATTTTTTATTATTATTATGATCAAACTAGGAGAATTTTTTTTCTTATGTGATAATTTTGTGATAATTGGTACCTGTTTGAGGGAGAGATATATGAGTTTGTTTGATATCTTGTTATTTATCTCTATTCTAGATCAATTACTCTTTTGCCCTTATAATATTTGAATTGCATTTGGTACTCAACAATTTTATAAATATTTGATTGCATCTATTCTTTTATTGAGGGGGATCAACAATTAAGGGGAAGAAACACTTATAGTGCAAGTACTATTAACTTTTTCTATGTTTGTTAGCTTAAAATCTGTGCAAATTTTCAAAAGATGCTTTTAATCCAAGAATTTTTTATCATCATAAAAAAGGGGGAGATTGTTACCAAAGAGGAGCATTGGTGTCTTAAAGATAATGATTTTGATGATGTTACAAAGTGAAAAATATGAAGACCCTTGTTGTATTAAGTTTAAAAGCATTCCTATATGTTGGTCTGCGAGGAAAGGGAACAAGAGCCCAAATGCAAAGTAGAGAAAAAGAAAATCGAACACAACAGCTACAAGGTCGAACGACGTATAGCAATTGAAAGCCAAACAAAACAGATAAACACAATACATGTACAAGACCGAACGGTCACTAATAGATGAAGGTCGAACACATTTAAAGACCGAACGACATTGAACACAAGCCGAAGGCGTTGAACACAAGTCGAACAATATTGAGTCCAACCATTCTTGTAGAATAAAATGTTAAGAGTTGGAAGGAGAAAGAGAAGAAAAAGCCAGGCCGAAGGGTGGAAAACTATAAGGAGTTGAGCTAAACGATGGAAAGTAGTAAGGGCTCAAGTCGAACGGTGAAAAGCGGTAAGGAATCAAGCTGAATGGTGAAAAGCGGTAATAAATCGAGCCAAACGACAGAAGACGGTGAGGGCTTGAGCCGAATGGTGGAAGAAGGTGAAGAACTAGAGCCGATCGTTTAAAGAAGTTAATATCCAAACTGTTCCAAATTCTCGCAGATAATCGATTATCACTTACAATAATCGATTATCACTGGCAATTGTAATATGTCTTTTCAGTTTCTAACACTACACGAACCTGAGCTTATAAATAGAGGTTTTCACAGCTCTTAGAGAGTAATTTTTCATTTGAGAGTATTAGAGTTGTGTGCCTAAGGGAAGCTCTTTGTGAGTGAAAAAGGATCTATGCCATTTGAGAATACAGTTTGTCTGAGGAAGTTCTCAAGTGATAGTGTTTACTCTTGTCAAGTCTTGTGAATAGGAGAAGCTCGCGCTTTGTGTGTCAAAGGTCGGAGTGGTTCTCTTCAAGTTGGCAGAGTTGTCTCTTCCAGTTCGTTTGTCAAAGGAAGGTTTTTTTCGTTGTTCTTAATTTCTATTCATCTTACTCTAATTGTGAAACGGTATTTTAATGAAAAATTTAATCACTATTTATAGTGATTAACGACTGGACGTAGAATCTTTTGATTCAAACTAGGATAAAAATTATTTGTGTGATTTTGCTCTTCCCTACACTCTTTAAACTTTTAGCACATCAACTATTTGATAAAAATTTTATAAGAAAATTAAAGGAACCATTTTATTGACCGAACTACTTTATGTATGACTTTTGTTTGTTTTGACTGATTATTTTCATGCTCTTGTCCTTCATAAGCGCATTCTACTTTCTCTATCACTGGTGACGACACTTTATTCCGATGAATCCACCTTTTGAAGGTTAGTTTTCGTTTTCGTTTTGAAGAACTTATTTGTTGAACTTGTTTGATGTTTTTTTTATTGAACTTGTTTGTTGTTGTTTGGTTGAACTTGTTTATTATTGTTGTTTGATTGAACTTGTTTGTTGTTGGTTGTTGTTGTTTGTTGTGATATTACACTACACGTTCATAGTTCTTGCTTTATAAAATACCAAAAACTGAAATTTGTGCTTTTCTGCTTTTCATTGTCTCGTACAATTGTAAAAAGGGATCATAATTAATTAATAAAAACAAAAAAAAAGTGATTAACGTCATATATTGACAAAATTTGACGTTAAGTTAACGTCGTATATTGACAAAATTCGACGTTAATTTAACGTCGAATTTGTCAATTCAACGTCTCCTGATATGACGTCATTCGCGAATTCGCCGTTAAAAGTCCAAAATATTTGACATTGTACACGATTTTTGTACTAGTGGTGGTGACATGTTAAATAATTATAGTTTGAGGTGGATAGTAAAGATTGGGTGTTTGAAATTGGGGAAGAAATGAGTTAAGGCAGAGGCAGAGAGCATTTTCATTTATGCGAGAGAATAAAGTTCTTCACCTACATTGCAAACACAATACAGTGGTGGGTGTTTGATCTTGTTTGTCTTCTCCTTTCTATTTTTGTTGTTTAGGGTTTAGATTTGAGTGTTGTTTGTTGATAGTAGCGTGGTTGTTCGTGGTTGGCAAAGTGGTTCGTGGTCATCGTTGTCTCGTTTTGGCGTTGGGGTTGAATTGACAACGTCTTTGAATCAATTTTATTCTTCTTGCTCATGGGGGAACTCTCGTGGTGGTTCATCCAGAGGATTCGTTGGAAGCCAAATATGCCATTGTGGGGAGGTTGCTATGTTGAAAGTGGCAAAAATAGTGAAGAACGAGGGGAAGCAATTATGGGGTTGCCCTAATAACAAGGTTTGTAGTTTATTTTTTGTGTTAAATTATTTTGGCGATTAATGAATTGTTTATGGTTGGATAATTTGAATAGCGAACAAAAAATGAAGAACTTCAAGGATGCAATTTCTTTAAATGGCGTAATGAAGATAATGTTGATGATGCTGGTAGTACTATTGCGAGGCAAAAAAGAAATATTAATAGCCTGGAGAAATCAGTTATGGGTTGTTAGAAAAAGGGAGAAGATGTTAATATGGATGAAATAATTTATGGGGTTCATTAACATCATCCTTGTTTGTATTTTGTTTAAAAGTCTATGATGTGTTGTATTACAAAGTTGTTGTTAGCAGCACATTGGCTATATTGTAATATGATGTTATGAAATGAATGAGAAATGTCAATTTCTGCATCTGAATTTATGGTTTCAATATACATTTCGTCTGCTATTCCTATGAATAATAAAATGAGAATAAAAATTGTGGTTGAAATGCGTAATGGATATACCTTGGTGGAATGGCTAGCAAGTATTTAAATGCATATGGATCGACATCTTTAATATCTCTCATCACTACTTCCCATGCTTGTGGATGTGTTGATTATGTTTCCTTCCATAATAGACGTTTTAGAATTTGGCCAAGAAATTCCTTCCTAAAATTTGCATAAATGTGGCGCACACAAAACCTTTGCTCCACACCAGGCAGAAGTTCTCGTTGATAACAGTTGAAAAATTGTTATTTTTATACTTAATTTTGACATCTAAAACACCCTTTATGACTTAGAATCTAGCTTGAAATCATGTTTTTGCTTAAGTTGTGGAAATAAGAGAGTTGGATGGGTTTTATGCTTGGTTTTCCTTGTTTTGGCAGGAATTTTTAGAAGAATTGGATGAAACAAGTTGAAGTAACAAGGAGTTGGACTCAGGAAAGGAAGGAAAAGTGCACAATTCAAGTACACTGTTGAGTACATTGTCTCATGCTGAGCGCGAAGCTTGCTTTTTGAGTACAATGTCTCACGCTTAAGCGTCATCGCTAAGGGATAATTCTAAGTGTCGCACTCACCGCTCAACGCCATTTTACCACTGAGCGTCGTTAACTTGGGCTTGGGCCAATTTTCTGTATTTTTTAATAAACTATATAAGGGTTTAATCGACCTAGAGTTGGTATATTTGGACAGAAAGAGGCGAAATTACACTCCTTCCACCCCTTGGAGGCGGATTTTGGATGCGGAAGCTCCGATCTTCAACTTTTAGGGTTCTATCTTTCATTCTTTTCATTATTTTCATCTACTTTCAACATGTCTATGGTGAACTAAACCTCCATTGTTGTTGGGGAAACGATGTAATCTTTTGAAACTCTCATGTATTGAATTGATTCTTGATTATATGTGCTTTACTTCATTAATTGTTTGGGTTTTTCCTCTATACTTTATGCATGTTTTGTTTAACTCATTCAATTGCATGATCATTGATTTTGTCGATATGGACACATACGGGGAAATCTAGAACTGGGAAAATTCTCTCGGAAGCAATATTACCTAGACATAGGAATAGTAGGATCGGTTTCCTTTAAGCTTCTGAGCAAATGTAATGCATGAATAATTGCTAGGGAGACAAGACACTGTAAACTAGTGATTAGGAGTAGCCTTTCTTCATCGAGACATCGGGTTTAAGGTAAATTAGAAAGTGGCATTAACATTAATGAAGAAAGATGAATTCATCAATACATGAGAGTGGATAGGATAAGTTGAAACCCCAACAACATCATCATTCCATATTTTACATTAATCACTTTTGCATCTTTCAATCCAATTCATCAAAACTTGCATTCATGTTTATTTTTCGTAATTCAACCACAATGATTTTGTTTACAAGTCTAATTTAATCAAGAAATCAATAATTGTCTAGGCCGTGAGTCCTTTGGGAAATGATACTTGGTCTTACCATTTATTATTACTTGATACGATTTTGTACACTTGTCGAATTGTTAACAAGTTTTTGGCGCCGTTGCCAGGGACTCGTGGTTTAACTTTTCTATTTGTGTGATTATTGATTAGCTTTGACTTGATTTTTATCTTTTTATCTTTTTATTTAATCTTTTTATCTTTTTGTGCTAACAATTGTTTTTAGGGTTTTGTTTTCTTGTGTATGAAGGATACACTTCATACTAGGAGCAAGAAAACAACATAACCTCTTCTTGAAGGATTGGAAGAGAGTAGACGGAGAAGGAGAATCCGAACATCTAGAGAATTATTTCCTTCTCCGGAGACACTTCTACAAGCCTCACCATAAAGATCTAAACAGAGTACTGAAGAGATGGTTGGAGAAAATAATGGTAGACGTACTCTGGCGGATTACACCACTGTTGTTGGCCCTCATCACTTTAATAGCATTGCTAGGCCGAGGGTCAATGCTGCAAACATTGAGGTGAAACCGGCGTTGATACAATTGGTGAAGAGCAACCAATTTAATGGACTGTCACATGAAAGTCCATATGAGCATTTAACCACATTCAACGAGATTTGCAACACTATAAAGATCAATGATGTGTCGGATGACGTTATAAAGCTTAGTTTGTTTCCTTTTTCATTGGGAGGCAATGCTAAGTTATGGTTGAATTCTTTCCCGGAGGAAAGCTTTACTGAATGGGAAGTCGTGGTTTCAAAGTTTCTAAACAAGTACTTCCCACAATCCAAAATCAACAAAGGGAAGCAAGAAATTTCTTCTTTCAAGCAAGGTATAGAGGAAACGCTATGTCAAGCATGGGATAAATACAAGAGCTTGTTGAGAAAGACGCCCACTCATGGCTTTGACGAAGCAACGGTAGTCATTCTTTTCCTTGGAGGTCTTGGTTCACAAACCAAATTGATGTTAGATGCCTTAACTGGAGGTAATATCAAATGCAAGACTCTAGTGAAAGCTTTGGAATTGATAGACAACATGGCTACTAATGACAACGAGATGCATAGTGAAAGAGGAGCTCCACCTCAATAGAAGGGAGTCCTACAATTGCAATCTCAAGATGCCTTACTTGCACAAAATAAAATCATAACTCAACAGTTGGAGAATTTGACACACTCGCTAAATTGCCAAAGGAGCTGAAGAACGTTTCATAGGTTCAACAACAACTCTGTCAATTGTGTGATGGTGACCATATCAATGGTCAATGTGCTTTTCCAGTGAAGGCCCTTGAAGATGTCAATTTTATGGGCAAGCAATTCCAAAATCAAAGGGAACTTCAACCAAGGGTGGAAACCTCACCCAAGCATGGGTCAAGGTCAGAATGGACAAGTTGGACAAACAGGACAAGTTAATAGACCACAACAACAACCATCATTATGGCAACAAGTATCTGCATTAAATGAGAGATCAACAAAGCTAGAAGAAACTCTTCAACAATTTATTCAGGTCATTATCTCCAACCATAAAAGCATTGAAGCTGCAATTAGAAATTTGGAGATACAGGTTGGTCAAATGGCTAAGAAGTTGGAGGATATGCCTGACAGGATTTTTGGGGCTAATACTGAGGTTAACCCTAAGGAAGAGTGTAAAGCTATTGTGAGTACACATGATGAGAGGGTGGACGAAAAGAAAGAGAGAGTTGAGTTAGAAAAGATAGACAAAAAAGAAGAGAGAAAAGGTAAGGATGAGAGAAAAGAGAAAGAAAAGAAGATGGGAGAGAACAATTATGAGAAAAGTGAAAGAGTTCTTCCTTATCCTAAGGGGAGTGAAAAATTTGATAAAGAGAGACACCATAAGCGTTTTAAAGAGATCTTCAAGAAATTTGAGATTAAAATACCTTTGACCGAGGTGATGCAACAAATTCCTACTTATGTAAAACATATGAAGCAAATCCTCGCAAAGAAGAGATATCTAGAGGAGGAAACTAGTGATGAACAGGGAGATTGCAGAGCTATTTGGTAGAAACCACTTCCTTCAAAAGTGAAAGATACAGGAAGTTTTACTATTCCTTGCATCATTGGGAAAGAAAATATAAGGAAGGCCTTAATTGATTTAGGGTCAAGCATTAATTTGATGCCCTTATCTATGCTCGAAAGGATTGATGATCTTGAAGTCAAGCGAACCAAGGTGACTTTGCTCATGGCGGATGGATCTTCCAAGAAACCCTATGGTGTAGTGGAAGATGTTGTGGTTTGTATAGAGAAACTTAAATTCCCGGGGGATTTTGTGGTGATGGAGATGGAGGAAAATGAGAAGATTCCAATTATTCTTGGAAGGTCGTTTATGAAAATGGAAAAAGTAATCATCAATGGAGATGATGGGATGATAGTACTTCAAGACCAAGAGGAAAAGGTGATTTTTAATGTTTTCAAAGCAGAGTAGCAAATTCAAGAGAAGGAGGTTTCTCATAAAGCTGCATGTAAGGATGTACCAGTGACTAGTTCTAAAGCTGCAAAGCCGGTCATCAAAGGTAAAAATTGTATCTTGTCACAGGTTAGGGAAGAAGAAAAAGATGGCAAAGGAATGATGGTTCATGATGACTTGATGGATGCACAATTCAAATTTGGCACACCGGTAAGATTCAAGAACAAGTTATGGGTTGTGAAAGATTTTAAAGACAATGGAGTAATAGAGATTGAAGCTCCATATTCAAGGAGAGTCAAGAAGGTGGACCGAAATCAATTGATGAGTTGGTGTGATGAAAGCAAGAAGAACACCAACATTAAAGAGGGAACTTGAGCTTTATTGGGTCAAGCTAATGACGTTAAAAAAGCGCTTGTTGGGAGGCACCCCAGTGATTTGAGAACATTAATTTCTTTGAATTTATTTATTTTGGTGATGTAATTTGAAACTTTGGAACATTGTTATATTTGGGTTTAGCATCTACTGATGGATGCTAGGTTGGTGAGTATTTACTAAAGGATACTCAGAAGGTACATCTATTGAAGGGTGATGGTAAGATTTGCACCTACTGATAGGTGTTGGAAGATTTTGGGTCAGGCTCGTGACGTTAAACAAGAGCTACCTAGGAGGCAACCCAGTTGATTGAATTTATCTTTGTTTGTTTGTTTTGGTTTTGTTCTAGTTGCATTATAGGGTTTGATTGTTGAAGGTTTGAGTGGTGTGAGAGACTAAGTGCATTGATTAAGTGAGAGTTTATGGAGTGAATGGAAAATATATGAGAGTTGAAAAATTGAGAGTTGAAGTTGAGAGGCACTGGTAAAGGACGCTTAGGGCAAGCTAGAAAGAAGGAGAACGGGTATCACTTTTATCGCTCAGTGGTAGCTACCGCTGAGCGCAAACACTGTAGATTTTGTTGTTGGGGTTTTAAAAATTGGGCTCAGTGGGATTTGGCCCGTTAGATCTTTTTCTAATCCTAGGGCACGTCTAAGCTGAAACTTTCAGATCTCATTCTTCCCAAACATTCTCAAGCACTCTCCAAAGAGTTCTCTCCATTTTTCCCTTCATCCCCTTCACAAAACCTCTATTTCAACCATTTTTGCATCAAGTTTTCATCCAAGTTTAGGGTTTTGTGAGAGCAGTGTTGTTAGGGCTGATTTCTTCACATTCATGGAGCATTCTTCACACATTTAACATCTCCACCCAAGTAAGTACATGCATTTTACATTCTAGGTTTTTTTAAAGCATGAATTGGTATGAACATCGTTGTATAAGCATGATTCTTGAGGGATTTTGCTGTTTATGCATGATTAGATTAAATAATCATTGTTTGGACCAATTAAATTGTTTGAATTGGGACTAAAACTAGGAAAAATGTGTGTGGGTGGAGATTAAAAGCAATTTTGGGTAATTTTGGTCAAATTTGCAGAATCACCACTCAATGAAAATTACCCCTGAGCGCGATTTCTGCAAAATGGTGTTTTTAGGTTTTGGTTGGTTGTTCTCTGCACAAGTGGCGCTGAGGGGTTCAATTTTTCCCTCAATGGTGATAAAGAGAGTTTTAGGGAGTTGTTTGTGGTTTACTAATGCTTAACAATGTTTCTTGTGGTTTTGTGAATTGTGTTTGATGCAGGGATGGCCTCCTTATCGGGCAAAAGAATCAAGACTGTGGGAAATAAGAGGAAGGAACCAGAGGGCCCCTATTCCAACAAGTTCCTCTCCCGTAGACATGAGCAACACTTCCTCACTGTCTAAGATAAAAGGCTCTTGATGGAGCGGAAGGCGGGTTGGATACCAGACTTGGCTTCACAATTTGGAGAGGAACTAGAGAGCAAAAAGTGGGAGAGAATAGCCACGTACCCTGCACCAGCAAGTATAGCAGTGGTCAAGGAGCTTTACACCAATGCAAGACCACTGGGTGACTCTCAAACAAAGACATATATGAGCTATGTCAGAGGAAAAATAATTCGGTATGATCCTGACTCTATTAACAGGTTTCTACACACTAATAGGACTGGTGAATAGTGTCAGTTTGTTCTGAACATGGAAGAGGGAGCAGAGTTTTATGGTATGGAGAGTGTGTTGTGTGTGCCTGGAGGGCTTTTTCAGAGGAATAAGAATGGTGCAGCCGTGCATATTAGGAGAGCTGATATGACTCCCATGGCAAAATACTAGATGGCATTTTCTCATGCCAATATCCAGCCTTGTTCTCATGTCTCTGATATTACTGTTAGCAGGGCAATTTTTCTGTACTATGTGCTTAGAGGGATGAGCATTAACATTGGATAGGTCATAGCAAGTGAGATTCATACTTCTGCCAATACTATGAACAACAAGGCACCCTTGGGGCATCCTTCTCTAATCACACATCTCTGTGAGTTAGCTGGGGTTAACACTTCTTCACCACCATTGGTGTGGCCTAGGAAGGCGATTGATGAAGCCTACTATAGACAATATTGTGGAGGAGATGATGTAGCTCAGCCAGTACCACCACGACGTCCCTCTAGAAGGAGAGGACCACCACAAGCACATGCACCGCCTCATGATGCAGAACCTTTTCAGATGAGGGATATGTATATGTCTCTGATGGAGGACAAGTTGTAGTCTATTCACAGAGGGCAAGTTGCCACTGCGGAGATGATCATAGGGATGTATGATACACCCCTTGGAAGACGGTTGATTGTGGATTAATTCAACAATATGGTGGCATGGCCAGAAGAGCAGGCACAGGGTAGTGAAGTTGGAGCAGCTGAAGCTCTAGCTATGGAGGAAGATGATGAGGATGGTGATAATTTTGAAGATGTTGAAGAAGGAGAGGAGGAAGATTCTGATGATAGCATGGGTTGATGAGGAGCTGAGATAGCATCTACTGATGGATGCTATCAACACTAGAGCCGGACTTTTCTTATCTTTTGTTTTGTATTATTGAACTTATTTGCTTCTGCTTTTAGAATAGGTTGTGATGTTCTTAGTTTGAAGCTTTATCTGATGTGATGGTTTGATTGACTTATGCATGATGAGTATTGCTTGATGATGCTTGGATATTGATTGATGTTGAGATTGTACACCATATGCTGATATACAGGTGGTTGTATACAGGTGGTTGTTCACAAGCTATGTAAACATATGCATGATATTGTGATTGTGATTATGATGCTAAGCAAGATTTGTATCTAGAATATATGGAATGTAAAATGAGCCTATATGAGAGGTTTTGAACTCCATAGTTTTTGTGAATGATGACTATTACTTTGAAAGCATGAATGACTTTCCCAGGTTTCTGTGATTGAATCAATTGCTTGCATGTGTCATATGATCAAGGTCATTTGTTGTTATCCCTTTTTAGCCAATGCATGATTTTAACCCAGTATAAGAGAGCACAAGGTGTTCTATCCTTTGAACCTCTAGCCTTGGACATGATATGAAAACCCTTTTGAAAATCTTTACCTTGAGTTAAGTTGAGAATATTTCTAGTATTGATAAAGGTTCAAGTTTGGGGTTGTTGGGAAATTTGAAAATGGAAAATAAATAAGCATTGAGCTAAGTATTGAGAAAATGAAAAGGAAAAGAAAAAGGAAAGAAAAAGAAAAACTCAATACAAGGGAAGGTTGGGAAGAAGTGAGAATGATTGTGAATGAATCTCTTAACTCAAGGATTTTGTGATCTAGAAAAACCAATTTTCTTCTTAACCCAGCCACATTATAAGCCATAGAAAGTCCTTGTGATGATGCTTGTTTGTGAATGTGTTTGATTGTGGTTAAAGGAGAGGCAAAGTTGATCCATGTGACATTGTGATAGTAGAGTGAATGAGTGACCTCTATATACACTTGTGTGATTGAGTGAAACACTTTATCTTGTGAGGAATGATTCCATGAGCACTTGATTACATCTATGCTTAGTTAATTGATCATTCATGAGAATAACATCTGTTGGAAAGTATGTGATTATGTGAACACCATGATGAGCAGTTGTGGGCATGTGTGCATCTTGACTGAATTCTATTTGATGAGCTGATTTGAGTAATTACTTATCTTGAAAGAAAGAGTTTTTGAATGTGTAAAACCAATGTATTGATTGGTGAAGACTGAGTTACATCTTGCTTGCTTGAGGACAAGCAATGTTCTAAGTTTGGAGTTGTGATAACAATTGAAAAACTGTTATTTTTATACTTAATTTTGACGTCTAAAACACCCTTTTATGACTTAGAATCTAGCTTGATATCATGTTTTTGCTTAAGTTGTGGAAATAAGAGAGTTGAATGGGTTTTATGCTTGGTTTTCCTTGATTTGGCAGGAATTTAGAAGAATTGGATGAAAGAAGTTGAAGTAGCAAGGATTTGGACTCAGGAAAGGAAGGAAAACTGCTCAATTCAAGTATCGCAGTCACCGCTCAGTGCGATTTCACCGCTGAGCGCCAAGCTTGCTTGTTGAGTACACTGTCTCGCGCTTAAGCATAATCGCTGAGGGCTAATTCTGAGTGTCACACTCACCACTGAGCGCCATTTTACCGCTGAGCGTCGTTAACTTGGGCTTGGGCCAATTTTCAGTATTTTTTAATATACTCTATAAGGGTTTAGTCGACCTAGGCGTGGTATCTTTGGACAGAAAGAGGCAAAATTACACTCCTTCCACCACTTGGAGGCGGAGTTTAGATGCGGAAGCTCCGATCTTCAACTTTTAGGGTTCTATCTTTCATTCTTTTCATTATTTTCATCTACTTTCACAATGTCTATGGTGAATTAAACTTCCATTGTTGTTGGGGAAACGATGTAATCCTTTGAAACTCTCATGTATTGAATTGATTCTTGATTATATATGCTTTACTTCATTAATTGTTAGGGTTTTTCCTCTATACTTTATCCAGGTTTTGTTTAACTCATTCAATTGCATGATCATTGAGTTTGTCGATATGGACACATACGGAGAAATCTAAAACTGGGGAAATTCTCCCAGAAGCAATATTACCTAGACATAGGAATAGGAGGATCGGTTGCCTTAAGCTTTTGAGCAAATGTAATGCATGAATAATTGCTAGGAAGACAAGACATTGTAAACTAGTGATTAGGAGTAGTCTTTCTTCACCGAGACATCGGGTTTAAGGTAAATTAGAAAGTGGCATTAACGTTAATGAAGAAAGATGAATTCATGAATACATGAGAGTGGATAGGATAAGTCGAAAACCCCAACAACATCGTCATTCCATATTTTACATCAATCACTTTTGCATCTTTCAATACAATTGATCAAAACTTGCAGTCATGTTTATTTTTCGCAATTCAACCACAATGATTTTGTTTAAAAGTCTAATTTAATCAAGAAATCACATAATTGTCTAGGCCATAAGTCCTTTGGGAAACGATACTTGGTCTTACCATTTATTATTACTTGATACGATTCGGTAGACTTGTCGAAGTGTTAACACTCGTAATGTTTGTACAAGTCCCTATCAAAGTAAAAACATGAAGTTATAGAAGTTAAAATAAAACACATGAAGGTTTCAATGATAAAAGCAATGGGCTACGTTACTCACTTTTTGTTGATCTGAAATATATGTAATTGTTGAACAAAGTTCCACACCTCCAAAATCATCAATGAGCAATTATAAAAACCAAGCCTAACTTTTCTTATTCTTCACCTCCACAACAATGTATGCCAAAGGACACATTTGCTCATTCCCGTGTCTTCTTACAACTGTAGTTAACAACTCACCTCCATATTTTCATTTTAAGAACCTATAATAGGCCTACATGAAACGAAGTTGTCTTTACAGGCCTTCAAACACAAATGTAGTCGCTTGAATATTGGAGTTTCCTCATTAGGTTTAACATTAACTTTGACAGTTGAACCAAGATTTTACCAAAGTAACTCATTTGCATAGTCACACACTCTTTTATATTGTTCTTTAAAATCACTTTCTATTTGTCTAAAAGCCATTGCTTTTGCCCTACAGTTTGTAGACCGAGTGATAGAAGTGGCTCCAATCTTCAAGACTTGGGCGTAGTTTATTAATTGTTATTAAATTTTGTTTTTAAATTTTAGAAGTCGTAGTTTATTTTTAGGAAGGTTTTAGGTCTTACCCTATTTGAAAGAATTATTTTTCAGTTGGATGCAACATCCAAAACGTTTTTTATTGTTATAGAACTTCCGTTTTTTATTGTCTAGCTGATTGGTACAAGGGTTGAAATCAATGATTTCATTGTTTGTCGAGACCAAAACTGTGACCTCTCTCCCTACTTCTAAAACACTAATAACTTTTTGTTCCAAGTTCATTTTACTTCTAGAGGTTCTCTACCACATATTACCATAATGTATTACGTTATTAATATTGGTATAACTTATTATACAATGTTTTCATAATTAAAAATGTTTCTTATGAATATTAAAAAATCAGTTCTATAAGTCATTGGAAGAAAGGATCTGTATTTAGAAGTTTTTGTGAATGGAATAGGTTGTTTCTTTTCTCATAATACCAAGGTGCCTTGTAACCTTCTCATTTCGAATATGTAAAATTTATGATTAAAAACTACAAACACAAGTGAGAGGGAATAGACTAATCATTAGATCAAATATGGGTGCTTCATAGTATAAGTTTGTCTCATGATGGTAAATAATTTCCAGAAAATTTATCAGATCGATTAAATCAAACTTAAGTAAGTTTTCATGTTTCATCGCATTCGAAATCATATAACTTTAAGAGAGAAAAAATTGATAGTGCTGAAGATTGGATCTATCAACCTCAAGAACATGGTGTATCTCCCCTTTGGATTATACGAACCATACTCATTTTTTTAGTGCGAAGTGACATTACTTTCATAATTAACAAGTAAATAACAAGAATCTTTTAAGCAAAAGAAGAAAAGAGAAGAAAGGAAGGAGACATGCAAAGAGAGATTCTCGATAATTTGAGAAGTATGTTAAAATCAACATGATTTTGACTCAAAGCATATCAATGATTTCGTTATTCAAATGTTAAGCAAAAAAAAAATAAAGGAAGCCACCAAACAAAGGAGGCCACATAATAGTCAAATTATCAAATCTCACTAAAGATAAACTACAGCTTCTAAAATTTAAAAACGAAATTTAATAGCAATTAGAAGGGAAAAGATATAACATAACCCTCCAACCAAAAATTAACATCAACATCATCAATTATTTTGTTATTAAAGTGACAAACAAATAAACAAACAAAACAAGAGCAACAAATTATAGTGTTACGGATTGTTGTGTGGACGAGAGAGAGGATGGAGATGAGAGAGAAACAATTGGATAAGTGAGGAAGGTGGGTTAAAGTTAGGTGAGTGTTTCTCATTTTTTTTTTATTTTAAATTAAAAATGAAAATTATTAAAATACCCCTATGTTTACAGTATGTCTTTTTTTTTATAAATGAGGATTTTTTTCCACTTAAACTTGTACATTTTGCTAAAATATACCAACTGAAAAAAGAACTTACATATGTTAGCAAAAACACACACACACACACATATATATATATATATATATATATATATATATATATATATATATATATATATATATATATATATAATATTTTTGTTTTTAAATACGCAATTTCATATAGATATGTTGGTTGAATCAATTAAATTGATGAAATTTAATTACAATTATTCTTATCAAAATTTACAAAAGAGTCTTTAAGGCGGAGTATGAGGGTTTCAAGAGTCGAGTTGTGACTTTCATGAGAAAATTATTATGTTCTAAAGAAAAATAGGAAAAATTCACTTGTAAAATCTTTAACGCTTAAGTTAGTAAAAAAAAGTTAGAATATATGTATTAGAATAATAGTAAATGAGATATATGAGTATGAGATTGAGTATTAACTAAGGTATTTATAGGCTTTCTAGGCCATG
Source organism: Vigna nakashimae (assembly GCA_034642375.1). NCBI lineage: Eukaryota > Viridiplantae > Streptophyta > Magnoliopsida > Fabales > Fabaceae > Vigna > Vigna nakashimae. The sequence goes on from CM067761.1 coordinate 17,578,694, forward strand.
AATAAACTAATTTTGTTACTTATAATCTAAGTGTTATATTTTGGAAATTTTAGATAATCAATTATTATATCATGAGATATTATATTATTATAATATATTAGAGATATAATAGAATCTAATAATAAGTTATTATATTTTAATGCTGCCTTGCGAAAATATTCGAAAAACATCATTCACCCTTCTAATGTTTTTCTTGTACAAAAAACATTCTAACTTGAAGTTATTTTGATCTTCATTTCCACCTTTCTTATTTTGCTTATATTCAGTGTATAAAATATTTTTAAGAAATTAATTTTAGGGAATATGAGATATTTGAGATGAAGCAGTATTCTAACTTTGTGACTATATTTAGACAGGAGATTGAATCTCAAACACTGGCTAAGGAAGTCATACGTGAAACCATATGAACCAGTAAGTTCTTCTTTAAAAATTATGAAAGGTTTAATCATTCACGAAGTCCTTTTTTTCGCGTGAAATCTCAATTTAGTCTCTTTGTTTTTGGAAATCTCAATTGGATCCCAAATTTATGAAAATTGCAACAATTGGATCCTTTCCGTTAAATTGTCTCCAACGGCGTTAGTGTGTGTCTGACGTGGCACGCTCTGATACCAATTGTTGGAACAATTGGTACCGTTATAGAGTCGCGCAGCGGAATAACTTATTAAAGCGGAAAGCGTGTTCAGTCAAACTCTTAATAAGATGGTCAGTTTTAGAAATTTAATTTACTTAGAGACAAATTTCTCAAACAGTTGATATGCGTAAAAGATAAAGAGTGTAGGGAATAGAAAATCACACAAGCAATTTTTATCCTGGTTCGATTCAAAAGAATCTACGTCCAGTCGTAGTGATTAACCTTTTTCACTAAAAAGTTATTTAACAGATTACAAGAAATAGTGAATAAAGCAGATAAATAAACCTTCCTTCGACGAACGAACCGGAAGAAGAACACTCTGCCAACTCGAAGAGAACCGCTCCGACTATCAACAAACGAAACACGAGCTTCTCCTATTCACGAGACCAGGCAGAGCACCTTGCTAACTCGAAGAGAGCTTGCTCCGACTATCGACACACGACACGCGAGCCTCTCCTGTTCACGAGACCAAGCAAGGGAACTTGAACTATAGCTTCTGAGAACTTCCTCTGACAAACAGTATTCTACAAGAGCTTCTGTTCAACAACGTTTTTTTCTAATTTCTCCAAAACAAAATATATAGCCAAGTACACTGAATGCCAAAGGTCAGCTCCCAACTGCCATGAATAATCGATTATTGTAAGTGATAATCGATTATTCAAGTCCGTTATAGGCTTTCAAAAATGTGATAATCGATTATAGGAGGTGATAATCGATTATTCCTGGATGACTTGTGATAATCGATTATTGACATTCCATAATCGATTATGGCAGTAAAAAAATGCAAGTTTTACAAAGTTACAAGACTTTCCTACTATATTTAATTTATACAAATTGCTTTTAAATAATTCTAATATCTTCTTCAACTAAAACTTCTTGTAACATCATCAAAACAAATTTCTTCAAGATTTACCAATACTCCTTATTGGTAACAATCTCCCCCTTTTTGATGATGATCAAAAACGGAAAGGATCTAATTGTTGCAATTTTCATAAATTTGGGACCCAATTGAGATTTTCAAAAACAAAGGGACTAAATTGAGATTTCACGCGAAAAAAATGACTTCGTGAATGATTAAACCATTATGAAACTATAGCATATTATAAGAAACTTGTCAGCAATTCCTCTTAAAAATATTATTTGTAACGTGTGTTTGTTGGAGCAATTTAAGGTCGTAAAGAAGGCGCTTTTAGCATATTGGAAACAAACAATATTCAACAATTTAAAATATCTAATTAGATATATTTTGTATATCTATATCTGCATTATAAATAAAAATATATATATTAAAAGTTTCTTAACCTTTATTCATAAAAATTAATTAAGAATAAAAGAAATAAAATTATCCATTACCAATCATGGTAAAAGAAAGACAATAATATTAATTATCACTTTTCAATAAAAAAATGTACTCTTTTTAATTCTTGAAACATGATCTTAAAAGTTGTGGAAAGAAAAACAGCAAGATATTATATATATATATATATATATATATATATATATATATATATATATATATATATATATATATATATATATATATATATATATATAACAAAATAAGTGTACGTTCTTAATAAAATATGATCAATAGATGATCTTTCTCTGCATTATCAGTTTCAGCAGGTGAAATCTTTGATTGGGGTCACAAGAATCTCTTTAGCAGATGTGTTTATTGTATCTTTTAAGTGAAGTTGAAGTTTCATGATCACTAATAAGACTAAGTTTGCAAGAAAAAGAGGATGGTGAAGTTAGTACTGGCATGTGCATTTGCCTTTTTATGAGGATGCTGTTCCTTCTATCAGGATGCACATGTGTAGTCTAATGCAATTGTTGGGTGCTTGTTCTTGGTTTTTGTCTTTTAATATGATCTAGTGTAACATGCTTAATTAGTATTTCCAACATGTTCTTCACTTGTAGAATTTTTCTTATTACTTTGTTTAATTATAATCTAATACATATATTAACTTCATTACATTGTGGGTTCATAAATAAGTTTAAGACATTCTCAATATATGTCGGTTTAGAACATTTTAACACCATATAATAAACAGTTAAAAATTTAGAGACCAAAATGACACTATATACTTTTTTTTTCTTACTTTCGACATTTTTAAACTCAAAATTTGGTCTACCATTAGAATTTTCATTTAACTGTTATTTCTTCTTCATTTTTATGTTTTTTTTCTTCTCTCATTTGTGTGTTTGTTATTCCTCTACTAAAGATAGTGTAAGTACAAGTGACATGCATTCCTGAAAAATAATTAAAATGAAGCAACTCGATCGCAATTATTCTACAATAAATTTCCCCACAGCATGTCTGCCCAAATATGAAACATGAAAAGACAATAATTTTACAAATAATTAACGATTCATTTCATCTCGTATATATTGCTAGATGGGAATGTTGACTTATGGTCCTATGTCACTATTCATCACCATGTGATCGCATAGCTTATCATATAAATAATGAGTCTTTGTACTGTATATCAATATCAATTCGGATCATGATTCATCAGACTTAATTATATAACTAATCATATTATTAGTATAATATGCGTGGTGGTTTGAAACAAAAAAAAAAAAAAATGAAAGAAAAAAAATCGAAATCAACTGTATTATAAGTATAATATATTTGAAAGAGTAAAACATGTCCTGATACATAGGAATATACAAGGGATAACACCAAAATTTGTTAATATAGTTATGACAAAATACCGTCTAAAATACCATAGTCAGTTTAATTCGATTTAATATTATCAAATTCTATTTAATTAGTAGATTATTTGTTGCATTCTCAAAAAACAGCAGTGATTTAGAGTCAATATACACTAATTTTTTATTTTTTATATTTCAAAGTATGGAAATGATTTTGAATAATATTCCTTTAGTAGTATTTGAATCTTTTTATTTTGGTATTATAAATCTATTTACAAGTAATCTAATATCGGTTTTTTTTCTTCGGACAAATTTGATAATTAGTTAAATGTATGACATTTTAAGTATTATCTACGATATTGGTGCATAAAAGTTTATAACGTCACAATTTCCACATTGCAAATAATAAACTTTAAGGTTAAAAAATGTGAGGTAGTATTTTTATAAATATTTTATCTTAATTGAAGTTAGACCTATTCATAGTACATGTAATTAGTCATTTCACATTCTAGGACCGACAAACGTTAAATGAAGTCAAACTATCTTAGGTATGATGTTATTTAATCTATTGGTCTTATGGTTGTTGAAATGACTAATTCATGTCTCTTATGAATAGGTCGTGAATTTTCCTTTTAAAATCAACATCCTCATCTCTCTCTTTCACATTTACACAAAACGTTCCACCAAAGTACATTAATAACGCTAAACTTATAGGAGCAAGTTCTTCAACTCATTTCATTTAATTTTGTCATTGTGGTGCTCGTTTGAACTAAAGTTTTCATTCCCCCTTATTACATTTTTTATTAAGATTGGTGTTTTCATTCACTAGACATTTTTATGTGCCCTAAAGGTTGCTTTCTTGCATTTTTAGTTTAACTTTGAATTTTTTGTTAACTTCAAATTATCATAACTTTTGTATAGACCTCGTATGGAGATGTTCCAAAAATTAAAGCGGTTGGAAATAGGATGACAAACAAGCTAGTCATCCTTAAGGTATTTGTTTCCTTAAATGTTTTGAAATTTTTAAAAATCCATAGTTTAAGGTATGTTTTTTATTTTATTAGTAATTTTCACCTAATTTTTTATACTTCACGCTTTTATTATTATAGATACACATACTAACTTCTAAAATTCTGGAAATTTTTTCAGTAAATAAAAATATCGATGAAAGATTAAAAAAACAAACCCACAATTTAGTTTACGTTGTTGTTCTTGCAACATATACCTCAATTACATCTCTTTAAGAAAATGACCAAAAAAAATTAGTATATATAAGATAACTCAAAATCTCTTAACAAAAACGAAATTAATTTCTAATAAATTAATTCTTATAAACTCTATACAAAATGGCTAAACAAATAAAATAAAAATAACAAAAAAAAAAAATAAATAAAAGGATAAATAGTAAAAATGAAAGAAAGAAACAAAAATATGAAAAGATTAAGAAAAAACGGTTGCTCTCACTTTTTTAAAAGAGATTTCATCACTAATTTCAATATTATTATTAAAAAAATAAACATGAGTGAGATGATTACAATTACTTTTTGTATCGTATGTAATATTGACTGAGCGATTATTGAACAACCTACTCAAATGGTTTGGATCGTAATTTGATTTACAACATTAATAAGCTACTTCAAATGGTAATTGGGTCAGCACTTAAGTTGTTACTGGGCCAATAGTTCAGTGGATGATAAAATAATCAAAGATATTGATACGTTTGTTTATAATATTTGATTAAAGATATTGTTAAGTTGATATTGATAAAGTTATTTATGAGTAACTAACCGGATCTCCAAGTAAGGTTGTTTTTATTTTATCTATGAAACACTTATAAATACATTGACAGGGTCAAAAGTCAAGTACGCTCCACTTACGTTCGACTCACACTTCTAAATACTCAATAGTGATAATCATTCACTAAATATTCAACCAAGAGTCGAGGCTCTTCAAATCACATGCCTAACTTGAGCGTCAGAGTATCTTTTACAGGTACCTCCCCCCTGGAGCACGAAGGAAACCGATTGACCAAGACTGGCGTGATCGAACAACCCAGACGGAAGAAAGGCAAACGGCTCAGGCGACCCATCAAAGGATGAGCATGCGGTCTATATTGCAAAAGAGCAAGCGATAGAGTTATCCAGAAGCGGCAAAGTCACGTGTCTCGGTCCCACAAAAATTCTACCGAAACATTTTGGTGCCCACCGTAGCCGAGAGCAAGCAGAAGACACCCAGATGGTGATCACGAGGAGCATGGACGGACAACAGAATACTAGAGATTTGATAGCATAGATATAAGCATAGGCAAGAACCATACAGGCACATTGACTAGAAGATATGATAAAAAAAAGTCCATCCTAACACTAGGAATGCGACTCATCTCAAGTTTACGTTAGTTATATTTTGATATCATGTTTTATTTCAATTAAACTATTTTGACAAGACTTGCGTTTTTACACTCTTGGTATGAATGAAGCCAGAAAGTTCCTTTCAATTACATATGTTCAATCGTTCGGCTTCAGAAGTGTTGGTCGTTCAGCTTCACAGTGTAGGTGATAGGACCATGCAAGAACTGAGAGGTAAAACCCCTCTCATTGAAGAAAAGACCAAGAGGTAAATCCCTCTCGTTGAAGACGAAGACCGAAGAGGAAAATCCCTCTCAGAAGTAAGCCATCACTAGCGTCAACAAAACCTAGGGAACGCTCTACGAGAATCTCTGGTCCTAAACCGAGCGGTGAGGTTCTATACGGCCTCACTCTCATCCTAAATCGAGCGGTGAGGTTCTATACAGCCTCACTCTCATCCTAAACTGAGCGGTGAGGTTCTGTGCGGCCTCACTCTCGTCCTAAATCGAGTGTGAGGTTCTATGCGGCCTCACTCTCGTCCTAAATCGAGTGGTGAGGTTCTATACGGCCTCACTCTCGTTCTAAACCGAGCGGTGAGGTTCTATACGGCCTCACTCTCGTCCTAAATCAAGCGGTGAGGTTCTATACGTCCTCGCTCTCGTCCTAAACCGAGAAGTGGGGAACGTTATAAATGAACGCTCACTCTCGTCCAAGCCGCAAGGTAAAGCCCGTTCCCTAGGAAGAACTCCTAGGTCAAAGTCAAAGCAAAGAGGTAAAGCCTTCTCGCTAGGAAGTTCTCCAGAAACTCCTAGTGAAAAGCTGAACGGCAAAGCCCGCTCTGTAGGAAGAACTTCTACATCAAAGTCGAACAATCATTCACACCACAATCGCAACCGAACGGTCGTGCTTACATGGTATAACCATCTAATTTCTTTTACTTCAAATTCGATTATTTTTCCTCCTTGGTACAGGTACAACAAATACAGTCTCCCTCAAACTCATAAGTCTTATAGTTAACCACGACTAAAGCCGAACACTTAACTTGAACTTGGGGAACATGATGTATCGTATGTAATATTGACGGAGAGGTTATTGAACAAGGTCGATCGGTCTATCTGCCATTGGTCAACTTGGTCAAATGGTTTGGGCCGTAGTTGGGCCTACAACGCTAATAAGCTATTTCAAATGGTAATTGACTCAGCGCTTAAGTTATTACTGGACCAATAGTCCAGTGGATGATAAAATAATCAAAGATATTGATAAGTTTGTTTATAATATCTGATTAAAGATATTGATAAAATTGATATTGATAAAGTTGTTTATGAGTAACTAACCAGATCTCTAGGTAAGGTTGTTGTTATTTTATCTATGAAACACTTATAAATACATTTACAAAGCTAAAAGTCAGGTATGCTCCACTTACGTTCGACTCACACTTCTAAATACTCAATAGTAATAACCATTCACTAAATATTCAACCAAGAGTCGAGACTCTTCAAATCACATGCCTAACTTGAGCGTCAAAGTATCTTTTGCAAGTATCTCCCCCCCTAGAGCACGAAGGAAACCGATCGACCAAGACTGGCGTGACCGAACGGCCCAGACGGAAGAAAGGCAAACGGCTTAGGCGACCCATCAAAGAACGAGCATGCGATCTATATTGCAGAAGAGCGAGCGGCAAAGTCATCCAGAAACGACAAAGTCACATGTCTCGATCCCACAAAAAAATCTACCGATAATATTAAATTTCAATTAATGAACCATAATATATCAAGATATACTAAAATTAGTAAGCAGTCTCGGTTCCACGTCGTCTGCAGGCTTTTTTGTTTCATTGAATAAATTAGTAAGCAGTATTGTGAAACTACATGTCAATGTTTGCAACATGTTTTTGTCATCTTTTGTTTTGTACTATTGCTTAATTGCTGGTGAGAGTTGGAGGAAAGATTAATGGTTTTGTTTGTTGGTTTTACACCTTTTTTATATAAATTCTCTTAGATACTATTCGGTGGATTATTGATTCTTGATCATGGTGACATGCAACTTTTAAAATCACCATGCCTGCCATGTCACACCAAAAAGAAAAAAATTGAGAAACAATTTTTTGTCAAAGATTCTGCTTTCGTTTATACTGTTTTCGTAGGACTTGACACGGACAAAAAGAAAGAAAAATAACATAAGATATAATATAATGAAGTAAAAGAAACACTAATAAATATTGACATACGATTTGTATAAATATGAACAATGATTAATTTTAGATAACATCATGTTAAGGGCTTTTATTAATTGTTGTGAAAAATAACGTTGAAAGTAATATGTGATTAAACTAATTTAGAATATATAAATAAGTGTATATAAGTTAATTTTATAAGTTTTAGTTAAATTTAAAATTTATTTTTTAATATGAATCAGGTTAGAGATTTATATTGATTAAATATATTACTTTATTTGTAATAATGTAGATTATCTAATAATATTTAGTCTTAAAATTAGTCTTAAAGTCAATTCATATTTTTTAATCGATAACGTAATGTATTTTAGATAAATATAGATTGTTGATTATAAATTTATTTCAAATTTATTTTTTAAATTTACTTAAGACTAAAAGTGATATTATCATGTATAGCTAGATTCTAAAGTTTTAGATATTTAATTTTTTTTATTAATGTTATAAAGTTGTGAATACTCTCATACAATAAATAATTTATTAATTTTTATAATGTTTTATACGTAAATATCTAAATTAATTCTGAAAAATGCGTGCATTTCCAAAAGTTTTCAAAACTGTTATTTATTTAGATATAATGTTTTTTTAATTTAATCTACGCAGACTTTTTTGTAGATGTTATAGAAAGATTTAGGTTTAATCATTCCATTTGACACCTAGTGTGAATTTGATATATGACAAATTTTTTTAATTTTAAAAGCTAAAGTAAAAAATAAAAATAAAATAATTAAAAAATTATTTTAAAAAATTTAAAATATTATAAAATAATACATGATACATCTTTAACAAGTATTGTACTAACGATGATGATTTAATTACTTAAAATTTCAAAAATTAAAAACTCAATTGAGAGGTGAAATATCTATTTAAAAAAAATAACCAAAAATAAAAATTATGTTAAAAAAAACTTAAAAGCAAGATAAATATTTAAACATCCGTTTATATATAAACTTTGTCTATAGTACTTATTTAACTTTTCTATATTTTCTCTTCTTTATATTTGACGGGTTAAAGCCAAGAGATATACATGCTTGAGTGTTTTCTTAGATGAATGATGCAGAAACGTGGTATAAATAATCCAAGAATGATGACCTAAATTTCTACATTATTCTTTAATTTATATTCTATGATGGCTCCAAAATTTGCCTACAATGTAGAATTGATGTCATCTTTATAAATAACTTTCACTCTTTTGAAATTGTTTAATCATGACTAGGAGATTTGTCATCCAGTATTATATTTATCATTCGTTGAAAAAAAATTATTTATTGCTAACGTACTTTTCTAACTCTCACGTGTTAGAAGAATATAATTAAGAATGTCCATTTGTCATCTTAATTATTGATCAGGCGAGAGATAGAAAAAAAATGAGAAAAACTTGGTGACGTGTGAATACAAAGAATTGGGAATTGCAACACAAAAAGAACGTAAAATCATATTCGTGAGTTAAAAAAATAACTGATTCATGAAGCTTTTTTGGTTTATTAAAGAAGAAAAAGTCATTGTAGATTAGAAGCTTCAAATGAACTTGATTAAAATATTTAAGCACTTTATAAAGCATTTTAATATGTGCCTTGGCTTGTTCGCTCACATTTTAGACCTGTCAATATCATTGATTTCGTAAAAATAATTTTTTTATTCGACATAGGTAGTCCTCTCTGGCACAGTTTGATATGTTTAAAATTGAGTTATATATATATATATATATATATATATATATATATATATATATATATATATATATATATATATATATATATATATATATATATATATCCACTCAGGTTTCAAGGAGTAATATATTAATATTTTATTCTAAAATGAGGTTAAGCAGCAAGGCATGCAATTACTTTTAGATTTCATAGACATTTTAAAAGAAAAAAGTTAATTCTTTATTTTATTTTATAATGGACTTTATATGCAAATAAAAAATTATGTAAAATATATTTTAATTACAAACACAATAATTCATGTTTTTTACTATTATTATTATTCTATTATTAATAATGATAAAATCCAACGCACACGTGATATGGCTACATCAGCAAGGTAACTAGCACATTTTAAAAGAGAATTAATTATATTTGTTAGAACGGTATCTAATGCCCAATTATTGCATCCAAATAATTGGTCTTCTCTTTTCTTATTTTGAAATTAAAATATATAGACTACTTTAGCATTTGAATTATACCAAATCAGTATTTATTTTTTATACCTAAATTTTAAGATAAATAAACTATTTAAATATATAAAATATATATTATAATTAATAATTGTAACAAATAAATATTTTTGGTAATTGTAACAAATAAATATTTTGGGCGTTTAAATTTATTTATATTTATGATATTGTTTTAGATTATTAATACTTCTGTAAAGCAAAAATTAAAATTTAAGTTAACCTTAAGAATCTTAAAGTAAAAGATTAAAAAACGATGTGATTAAAAAAGCCCCATGAATATTATGATCAAAGTTGAAAATTTTCTCGTGAAAGAATCATTTTTGAAGTATTTTTTATAATATAAGTGTAATATAAGAGAGAGGTAGGAGAGAGGACGAGGAACGTTACTTCAATAATTTTATAAGAACACGTAAACAATCAAGGTGAGAATCACACCACAAAGCTATTATTAAAATTAAAAACTAAAAAAGAGTATTTCACTTTAATTGAAATAAATAATTTTTCATGGAGATAAAACGTTGTGATATGTTCTCTCTAAGGTACTAAAAGTCCAAAGTAGACGTGGATATAACATGAAATGTTAAATAAAGTCGAATATGTCAAAAAAAATGTAATATTTTAAAATTATTAATATAATTTCTATAAATTATTAAGCACACTATTGTTGACTTTGCAATATTTTAAAAATTATATTCAAAACGATTTCTAGTTAATTTATAGTACCATAACTTTTATACTTGTCTAAACATTAAAACCTAATATCTTTAGGGTTTAGTTTTTAAATTAATAGTTTAAATTTTTTTAAATTACTAAAGTTGACTAAATATTATTTTTGAAATAATTATTATAAAATAAGCAATTTTAATATATACATTTAAGAAATCATTATACTATTTTTTGTTTTTGTTCGAGTTTTTAATGTTTTTTATTCTTATGAATTCTTTAAATAATATTCTTAAAACTCGTGATTCATGGATCTTTTGAATAACTAAATTGATAAGAACTTTTTTTTATAGAAAATAATAATTAAATACATAAGAAAAAGATAGAAATAATTGATTTCACTTATACTGGATTGAAATGGATGATAAGAAAGTGCAACTTGAGGATAAAACAAAAGACAAATGACAGGTGCGCATTAAGGTATCCATGTAACGTGGCGGGGACAAGTAGAGAGAGAGAGAGAAAAAAAAAGGAACAAGAATATTCACAATTATTCCTGCTCTATAAATTCCTCATCCCAATGTCGTAGGAGGAGTGTGTAGTGTTTCTTGTTTGAGACTGAGGATAGACAAAAAGGGAGAGAAACATAAATTATTTAGTTTCTCATTCTTTTCATTCATGGCAGGCCCATTGAGACCTCAGATTGTGTTATTTGGTTCTTCCATAATTCAAATGAGCTTCGACAATGGTGGTTGGGGTGCCATTCTAGCTAACTTGTACGCCAGAAAGGTCCTTCTTTAATTCTCTTTCTCCTTCATATATACTTCCATGCCAGAAAACTCCATATTTTCCAACTCTACTTTATTATGTTTTTCACACCATAGCTTTTTTCTCCTTCTTGAACAAGCCACACCACTGATCAATATACCCCACAATTTTGTAATCATTTTGGTCAGTTTTTCACCTCAATGTAAAGTAATTCATGTTCAGAAGACTCGTCACACTTGTCTATAAAACTGGGAAATGTTTAATTACTGTGATGAGGTCATGATGTGATACTGATCGATCGTATGTTTCATGAATGACTTTTATTAAATATACACACATACCATACGTAGGTATCTGTATGTATATACTTTTTTGTCATTATCGATGGTGAATGAATCTCAATTAAAGAATGTTGATATGGTGGCTCAGGCGGATATCGTCTTGCGTGGATACTCAGGTTGGAATTCAAGAAGGGCTTTGGAAGTTATGGATGAAATTTTTCCTAAGGTACTGCCAAAACGCCATGTTCACTTCAAGGCCTAATCAGACGATTCTCTCCTTTGAATAATTTTTCTTTTCAATATATATATACACACATATACATATATATTCTCTGTGCATTCCTCAATGGCATGCAACATCTCTCTTCACATGATCTGAGGAAGGTTGGATCCAAACTTTTTTTATATATAAAGATGTGTGAAGTTAAAATTTGGAAGATTGATAGTGTTTTTTGTGTTTGATAAATAATTAATTTTTATATGTGGTCCTTAGTATTTAGAATACGAGATTTAATATAGTATAAATTGTTTGCTGTACTTTTAGCTTTATGTAATAAGAGAAGAGAAACAATAAGGAAAGAAAATAAGAGAGAGGGGGAGAGGAAAGAAGGATAACAACGAGAGGAGAGTCAAAGCAAACAAAATAGAAGGTTTTCATTTTCAAAAAAGCTCATTCACATATTTTTTGAAAGTAAAAAATGACATTTTCAAAAAACGTGTTTGATTTAGTTTTTCCTTTTAATGAGCCTTTGTTATTTTGTTGAACATAGGATGCTAGTGTACAGCCATCATTGGTGATTGTATACTTTGGTGGTAATGATTCTATCGATCCTCACCCATCTGGCCTTGGTCCTCATGTGCCCCTCCAAGAATATGTTGAAAACATGAGGAAGATTGCTAATCATTTAAAGGTAATAACTTAATCTACCACATCAAACATTAATTAGAAACATCTTGAGAATAAAAAAAATGTTACATATCTTACAAAACATATTACTTTTGTATTTACTTGTAATATTTGGTGGTGGAACGTTTGACACGTATCAAAATATGTTTTGTCAGAGTCTTTCGGATCACATTCGTGTCATATTTCTCACCTCTCCTCCGATTAATGAAGAACAGCTTCGCAGAAAGCTCAGGTACGTGATGGTGACACTCGAACATACATGTTGAAGTATAAAATCCACACACTTCGTTTTTCTTCTTCACACAAAGTGATTGTCTATACCCCACATGTTTTGTAATGAATCTTTGGGTGCACTGAATGCAGTGCAACGCAATCAGGAAGGAGCAACGAGTCATGTGGAGTATATGCAAACGCATTAATGGAGCTTTGTGAGGAAATGAATTTGAAGGCTATTAATCTCTGGTCTGCAATTCAGGCCAGGGAAGATTGGTTAGACGTTAGCTTTACGTAAGTATATTATATATATTCTCTCAGTTGTTTTCTTTTTCATTTTTTCATTTGGTTACACAGAACTCAGGAAATATAATTTGTGTGTGGATTATTAAATGTTGGTTAGGGATGGAGTTCATCTGTCAGCTGAAGGAAGCAAGGTGGTGGTGAAGGAAATATTAAGGATTCTGAGGGAAGCAGATTGGAAAACCAGTTTGCATTGGATGGCAATGCCAACAGAATATGCAGAAGATTCACCATATTATCCTCCCACTCCTGATGGAACTAAAACCATAAATGTTTCTCACATTGTCTCCCGAAGGTGTTTGCAGTGGGATATATAACATATACAACTATATATATATATATGTTATGTGTTTATTTTTCATGGAAGAGGCTCATGATGTGTTGTGTAAGTGGAGCCATTGAAAGTGATATCTGCCTACCCTGTACTTTGTGTGAGCGTTTTTACTATTCTATTGTAGTTTTCGTTCTGTAAATGTGTTTTTATTGTATTAATCAATTTAAAATTCCACTCAATTTCCTTCTGGTTTGCAACTTCCAATCTCGTGCACAACGTATTATTAGTCTCTCCCTTCTCGTCTTAATTTCTGATCGGTCTCAATTTTAGTTTCAGTGTGTATCTGCATATGGTGATATAGAAATATTAAAAGTAAAATAAAAAATTTCGATCACTTTATTAGAATATAAAAAGATTATTATAATTTTAATATCTTTAAATAAATTAAAAAAAAATTTAATAATTTTTTTTAACAACAGAGTGTCACTGTTTTATTTTATTGTTTGTATATTTGAAGGACTAGTCCCAAACTGACATAAGTTGTTTATAAAAAAAATTGTTAATTTTTAATCTTTAAAATACTTGAAAACCAGTATAAGATTCATCTGGGGAATGATGACTCTGTACTGTTAGATAGTTAACGCAGTTAGTTTGTTCTTTGACAGCTAGCGTCCTTTTCACAGTTGGAGGACCTAACACTGTCATGTGAGAAAGACCAATAATTACTAAAATAATGCATTTTCTATGTTAAGCGTGATAAGTCTTTTTACATATCTAAATGTGCATGGACGACAGGATCATGCGGTGGGTAGAAAGACCCACTTGGTCACCTTGGAATACTCCGACTTGATATAAGTTACACCAAACATATACATGAAATCAAGAAATGATTTATATAAGAAATTTAATAAATCAATTTTATATAAATAAGTGGTAATAAACTTACATCATACACAACTAAACGAGGATAATATTAAGTCTTTCTCTCCTTGACACAAGCTCCAAAACATTTTGTTTATGTAAGTAGAATGAGATCTCAAAGTCTCTTCCAAATATAGTAGAATCCCATGGAACAATCATCGGCACATCTGCAATGATGTAACGTGCCAAGAGGTTTGTCCTCATATAAATGAATCTTCTTCGGTGTAGGAATTTCCTATCGACTTGTCTGTTGTTACATAAAAAAATAGTTATCACTAGTACAGTCAGGGGAAACGACCGCGGTTATTTTTCTCTATAGGCAGCGGTTTCTGAACCGAGGCATATTCAGGCGAGGTAAAAAGTCCAATACTTTTGGTCTCGGTTGTGAACAGAGGCATATAGTCCCACTCTACGGCCTCGGTTCAGATCTAACCGAAGCATGAAAGTTATAGGTTTTTTTAATTTATTTTTTCCGTTGGACATACTGCCTCGGGTCCCTCTAACCGAGGCATAAAGTCGCACTCTACTGCCTTGGTTCAGGCTACAACCAAGGCGGTAGATTCTTTTTTCTTTTTTTTTGTTCTCTTCCGCGACACATTCTGCTTCGGGTTTGACCATAACCGAGGCAGTAAGTGGGCTTTTGACTTCGGTTTTTACCAGAACCGAGGCATATAAGTACGTTTTTTTTTTTTAAATGATGTCTGTTTCTGCAACATTCCCAACCACAGAAACAGACCTGCATATATTTTTATAACCAGAACAGTCCAAAATATTATAGAAACGTATATTTTAAATGAAATTTATATTAAAACATAAATACATTGAATGGAATCATAAATCAAATTCTTAGAAGCATAAATCAATCCAATGTAATCATAAATCAAGTTTCAAGCATAAATCAATGCAATGTACATGTTGAATTTATAGTAATGTAGAAAAGCATAAAACAACTTAGAAACATAAACTTAAAACTTAGTATATCCTAATATCTACTACATACTATTATATAAATGAATTACATATTTAGCAAGTGTTTTCCTCACAAGTTGGATTGACTTCTCTGGAATTGAAGCAGTCCTATTAAATCTCTGCATAAAGTACAATGATTTCAATTAGTGTATATGAAATCCAAATATAGAGAACATAAAATTCAAACCTAAATATTACTGTTTCCCATCCACTGGTGTAATGTGCACGAATGATGGTCATCATCCAAAACATAACGTAGTAACCACATTCATATGACCCCATTTGTCTATTACACTACAATATATCATCATAATTATAAAATGTTAAGTAACATCATTTGAATGGAACCAAATGTAACAAAGTATGAACTCAAATACCAAACCTTAAGGGAAACCCATGCAAGCTTTTTAGCTGTAGCAGTAGATCTCCCAGATAACATCATATGTGTTGCAAGGGAACTATTAAAAAAAATTCCTTTAACATACATTTATATAAAAAAAAGGACCACACATTGAGATTCTTACCAATCTACTACATGTCTAAGAGGGCTGGGAGGAGACTTATGCAATGAACAAAACCAAACAGCCGTGTTCTCCGGTATGGAGATCACAAGTAGCTGCCAATGACACCTGAAATTGGTAATAACTTATGAATGATATACCAAAATTAATAAATGAATGTGTTGAAGTTAACAAACTTCACTTACCCATGTATATAAGGGAGAAAATATATCTCCTTCCCCGTTCCAAAGCAGGTGGTGATGTATGTCTGGATATCATCAAATTTATTTCTTTCATGAGTCATAGAAGGGTCAATGAACCCATATACATCGTTGAACCCCTTCTTGTTACTAACATCAAACAGATACCTAAAATGAAGAAATAATATGATATAAGTAAGTTGATAAAATACATGTATATATAAAATTTTTCATAAACTTACATCATCCACAGCTGAATGAGTGTAATATTAATTTCATCTCTCCCCGACGCAAGCTCCCTAACATCTTGATGATGCAAGTACAATGGGATCTGAGCTTCTCTTCCAAATATAGTAGAATCCCAATGTACATTCATCGGCACATCTGAAATGAGTTTAGCAAGCTCGTCTAACGCACCAAGAGGGTCATCCTCAGATAAATGAGTCTTCTTCGGTCTAGGACTTCCCTCTTGATCTATTTGCTGTTAAATGCAAAAATGGTTGTTATAACGTCAATTAGAAGTAAATATTAAAATTGAGAAGTATATAGTACGACTGTTTATCGGGGGATTAGATACATGACCAACCAAATGTCTAGGCCAGGCGACAAAGGACCTAAATGCTTCTTCCATAGTGAAGAACTCATTTGTAGGCACAGGAAGAACGACATCCGCTATGACAACTTCATCTACCGTGACCTTGACCTCATCTTCTGCAAGCTGTACACCATGCACTACAGTGACTGTCTCATAAACTGTACCACGAGCCACTAGCATGGTCCCAGTATCAGAGAGAATATATAACTCACATGGACGAGTGTCATCCATGTCGTCCCCTGGGGCACCGGCAGCTGAGCAACTTCCTTTACCGCTTCTACCTGTCAAATTAAATGTTAGTTTATGCAAAAAGTAAATTAGTAACCAAAAATAAACAACCTTACCAGTAGGGGGCACAACATGTTCCGCTACAGGAGATGGTGGAGGACGATTACCATAATCCTCATAATGCTGCTGGAACTGGCGCGCAACCATTTCAGCAACTTCATCATATAACTCTGCTCGAACCTTCTTTGTGATCTCCTGCGTCATCTCTTTTCTTATTTCCTCCTTCATCTTTTCATATGAATATGGACGCGAGGAAGACCCAAAAAACTGTCGTATGCCTATGCCAGTCCCAGCAGCACGCACCCGTCCTGGATGCTCAGGTCGTCCAATAGTTGTGGCAAGAATATCTTGACGACCTTCTTGTGTGAATTGACCTTGGGAGCTCTGCTCAACCAAGGAGTCCTGTCACATAACAAAAGTTCAAAGTCATTTGAAATATCTATGTAAGATATATAACAAAATTAATGTAATATAATAAGAAATGACATCTTACAATTCGTTCAGATATTTCTCTGGCAGACTCGGAAGTGTAGGAGCCCGATGGTCTCATACGAGCTAACTTCCACATGTCGTGCCGAGATGGTGGTGAAGGAGGAGGAAGAGGGTCACCACCCCCAGAAAGTGGAAGTCTACTATCTGACTTCTGCTTCATTATTTTCTCTTCAAGCTTCCTATATCCACCACGAGATAGTAGGTGTGGATTTTTATTCTGAGCGCTTATTCCCTGTGCTTTTGACCTTTTTTCCTTTGTGACAAAATTAAACGATTGTCATGGTAGAGAATTATGAAGGATGAATTGAATGATTTTACTGCACTTACCTGCCACGCCTCAGATGAACGAAGCTCTACAAACTGACGCCATGTTTCTTCGTCAATTGCTGAATATTTGGAACATGGATTTTCATCACTTTTTGGTCCAAATATATATCTAGACGTCAATTTTGTCTTAAACCCTTGAAATCTTTCTGTAATTGCAGATAAACACCTATTCCTTAAGCTCTCGACGTTTGGCATATCAAATGTTATCTGCAACAAAGAAAGTAATAACCTTATCACAATACATATTTATCAATATAATGAATATAGAATTTGAAGCAATATTGCTTAACTTACCAATAGATCTTGCCAGATGAGATTCCGATCAGCCTCAGAAACATGGTCAAAGGATGGAGTAAGTATAGAGATACGATCACGTGCTAATACCCCAAGGTAAGACCTAAATACATCTGCATTTGGGCCAGATGCAACTCCAGTGACCACGTCAATAATGACAGGTGTCCTCTCACCTGCATTTATTCTAAGTATTAGTTGTCGTAACCTCGTTGCTCCTCTCGTCCGTCTAGAAGTGGTGGGGACTTCATCGCCTGACGAATGAGGTGATTCAGCCATATATCTGTCACAATAAATAAGATGAAATATAAATAAAACACTTATAAAATAACATATATTATTTAACAAAAGCCATAAATATTTACACAAACATGAAATTCATACATAATCATATGGATTGGTCATATATATATTCCCTCATTGTGATCTTCTCGTATTGCTTGTATATCATCAATTAGAGGGTCGTCATCCAAATTTATTTCCGTTTTAAATGGATGTTTGTCAACGATATGAATATTACTTAGATTCTCTTCTTTATCTTCAATTTGCCTTTTTCCTTGGAACGCAACATACCAATGGTCAGATGCAGGATCTTTGACATAAAAAACCTGACTTGCTTGATATGCCATGATGAACGATTCGTCTCTATAACCAACCTTTCGAAAATCAACAAGTGTCATACCAGATTCATCTATTTTGACACCACTCTTATTGTCTACCCACTTACATTTGAAGAGTGCAACAGAAAACTTAGTGTAATCAACTTCAAAAATCTCTTCAATTCTACCATAGTATCTCATGGAACCAACTATAGGATTTTGATCTTTGGATGTGGAAAACTATAGCGACTCAGCTTCTAGACTGACGCCACTATTTTGTACTGTGCTTTTATCATCCAAAGTTTTCGTATAGCATGTGCAATTATTAATTTCGTATCCTGTACAACATACAACATCAAACTTCAAGCCATTTGCTAACCACAACAAAGTCTCAGAGGACCGTGATTCTTTCGAAACTTCATATTTGAACCAGGACAAGAATGTTTTGTTATGCTCCATCAACTGCCATTTCTGTGATTGTCGTGGATACTTGTCCCTTACAATGTGATACAAGAAGGTCTAACACCATAGGACCCATCACAAGAGGAATGGCCAAAAAGCTCCAAGATGAATATTCTCCTCAAGGTCAAGTACTATTTGCTATCTTTGGATGGAAAATTGGAGAACAAGAAGATATGCCAAATCTGCCAAAACATGGAGAAGGGTAAAAAGGACATTTCTATAAAAAAGGGGTGTACTTATCCTTCTATGGGGCTGCATGAGTAATTGTTTTTCTTCACATAAAACTTGATTTTCACGTGTTTTAGAAGCTAAACATGTAGCACATGGAATCAGATCTGCAACGTGAAATTTGCTTGCTTAAAGTCTAGAGATTAATCTATAAAATCTCATAGGAAAAGCTTGTAAATCACTTTTGGATTGTAGTAAAGAATTTCTGCTGAAATGCATAGCAAATTCCTTCTCCAAGAGTCACTTCTTTGCTTGATTTCCATTGCAACTTCCTTCCACTCTAGGAAGCCTTCTGAGTTGTGAACCACCTCTCCAAGCTAACCTCCATATCCAACCACCATAAACACCAATCCTCCGCTGCATCACATCCAAAGGCTCCTATCCAATCTGCTCCTGAAAATACAACTCTGCAGCTACTGTTCCATTGGTTTCAGCAGCTGTCCATGCCTCTCTGCACCTCCAATCTCACGGATCTGCTTCTCCACATCTCCTAGGATGTATCAAGTGGTATAAGAGCCAGGTTCTAACTTGAACCGTGAGATAAGTGGCTTCATCTTTCATTTTTCAAACTGTCATTCAAATTCCTGCTATGTCTTGTGGTTCTTCTAAATTCTGTTTCTGTTTCAGCATCTACGATGTGTTTAGGCTTCTATGTTTTGAGTTTTATTGATACCAGCTCTATTTGCTTGAGTCTATCATCATTTTATTCGGTTATCTCTTGCTGTTTTGAGTCATTTTAATCATTTGAGCATCATTTTCCGTTTTGTCTTAGTCATGTTTGGTTAATTTGATGTTCTGTCATCAAATCTGGTTTTTAACCCAGTTTTACGGTTCTGAAAGTGTTGGATGTGGCTACACCAATTAAGAGCAATGAACAATCAAGAGATGAGCTCAGGTGTTTAAATTTGCCAACCAAACTCAGATCTGCATGATTTGTTTTAGTTGCTGTTCTGTTTTCCAGAAAGTGTACTGCTGTAACAAAAATTCCACTGTTCATATAGCATTGTGCACTGTTCTATTGAACAACAATTGAATGAGTTAATGTCTGAATCATTTGGAACATGAAATGAGTTGATTCCAAGTGTTTTGTAATGTGTAAGCATCAAAAATGCAGTAACCGAGATGCATGAGTTTCCTTGAGTCAATTCTGCTTAATTGTGTGTGGTTAGTATTAGATCATTGCTAACCATCATCAACACTGAATTTCTGCATTTGTGCAACTTTCAAATACCAATTCTAACTCCTCTTTGCTGTTTTCAAATCAGAATTACTTTTGAATCAAAATTTGACCATGCTAGTTGTTAAAGTTAGCTGAAATCTGGTACTGCAGTAGTGATTTTCTGTTTTATATAGTTTTGATGCATTCAATTAGTTCCAACAAGTCATCATTCATCATCCAAACATGTGTGAATCATTGGAAAACAACTAGGTGCAGTACTGTTCATTTGGTCTATTTTTCTGCATTGAAAAATTGACTCTGCTGACAAAACTGTGCTGGGTTTTTTTTTGTCAAATTCTGCACTACATTACTTTGCTTGATTTATCATTTTTAGATGCAGTAAAAGCCATGGTTCATTAAAAATATTAAGATAACAAGCCAAAAGAGATATTACATATGTTAAAAGGCACTTAGGACCATTGCATCATCAGTTTCGAAAGTTGAAGTGTGTAAAAAATCTGGTGCAGAAATCTGGTGAAGAAATCTGGTTCAGGCATTTCATCAAACAGTTTTGTCAATTTTCAATGCATAACCAATTTGTGTGTGATTCTGATTTAAAGTCTTTTCTTGTGTTTTAAATCTGATCTAGAACCATTCTTAGGATCTATTTGAGGTACCACCGTGTTTGAAAACCCTGTCATTGATTGATTTTCGATTTTTCTACATTCTGCACACCATCTGTTTGACAAAAGTCCTGGTGTTGCTGTCACTTGGATGTGATTTTGCTGGCAATTGTGGTGGTAGTTTCTGTGACTAATTGGTTTATTGGATAGGTGAACTATAACTCAAATGGCTCACTGCAAGTGGAAGCATCAAAGGAAGTTCAATTGGTGAAGAAAAGTGAATGAAGTTGAACCTTGAAGAAGGAAAAGCCGTGACTGCAGCAGCATTCTATACTGCAGAAAATTAATTTCTTGGTTTAGGCACCTTGCAGCTGAGAGAATTGTTTAGAATCCAGTAGATTCAAGTTCTTTGAGAGCAACCAAAGCTGCACACATTGTCCCTTAGCCTATTTTAACTTTTCCTTTCCAAATTACCAAATTTCTTTGTAATTTCCATTGTTTTTCTTTGGTTGTAAGTTCCAAATCCAAGCAAGTGAGGTGCTAGAGTTCACAAGTGCTCTTCCCTAATTTGTAACTAGACTCAAAGAAGTCTCACAACCTAAAATTGAGTAGTCGGTGAGTGTGTCTTAGATCCAAAGTCTAAGCCTCACCTAGGAGACCTCACTTTAATGGTTTTTCCAATTTTCGACTAGATAACATATATCTTGTGCGAATAGGAAGCTCTCTTAGGGGTCCGAATTTAGCGTTAGGTTGTGTTCTTTTCTTGGTTTTTTTTGTTTTCTTTGTTGTCTTTAAGACTTAAGTGGATTTAAGAGTGATTTTGATCTAAGGACTCTAGTAAGTAGCAAGAAGCATATTTGGCAAGGAAAAGGCTTGGTACTTAAGCATTCCTAGTGAATCACCTCCCTTACCTGGAATATTGCTTCAAGTGAAAATCTCTAGTCTTTACTTCAAGAATAACATTTAAGTCCATCATAATGTCTAGAAGGCATTCTCCTAGGATTAGTGATAGTGAAAAAGAACATTTTTCTCTTCAAACTTTAGTTAATGAATTCAAGGAAATAAGAAGAGAAATGAATGAAGAGAAAGTCAATAGAGAGCTTCAAAATGCTGTTATTCAAGATGAGTTGAGAATGATAAGAAAAAGTAAGTCTAGGGGAAGTCAGAGTGAAAACTCTCAAGAGGGAGGGATGTCTACGAGTCTGGGTGATTATTACCCTCATTAGCCTTCTACTTCTAGAAGGCATAGGAGAAATTCTCATGCACCCCCACCTCCTAAAGAAGTCAATGTTGTGTTGCCTCACTTCCATGGGAAGGAAAATGTAGAGGCTTATCTTGATTAGGAGATGAAGGTGGAACAATTATTTGAATGCCACCAAGTGAGTGAAGAGAGGAAGGTCTCTCTAGCTACCCTAAGCTTTCAAGGGTATGCAATGTACTGGTGGACTGCCTTGGTCAAAGAGAGGCTTAGACATCAAGCCCCTCCCATCCACTATTGGAATGATCTCAAGTCTGCCCTTAGGAGGAGACACATTCCCTCATACTACAATAGAGAACTCATGGATAAACTCCAAAGGTTACAACAAAGGTATATGATAGTTGAAGAATATAGACAAAAGATGGAGTTGTATATGATGAGGGCAGGCATAGTGGAGGGTCCAGAAATTACTTTAGCTAGATTTTTAAGTGGGCTCAATTTTGACATAAGAGATAGGGTTGAACTTCTACCTTATAGAGATTTGAATGATCTTGTTCAAATGTGTATAAAGGTAGAACAACAAAACTTGAGAAAATCTTCTTCTAAAAGAATTCAAGTTCAACCTACTTTTGAAAAGAAAATTTTTAAAGAAAAAGAGCCATTTAAACCTCTAGCCAAAATAGAAGAGAGACCCAAGAAAGAAACACCCTCACACACCAGAACAAGTGAAATCAAATGCTTCAAATGTCTAGGAAGGGGTCATGTAGCTACTCAATGTCCTACAAAAAGAAACATTATTTTGAAAGGCAAGGACATTTATAGTAGTGAAAGTGACACCCCAACTAGTACAAGTGAGAGTGAGGAAGAAGAGAGGGAAGAGGAAATATATGCTGATGATGGGCAACTTCTCATGGTGAGAAGGATACTTAGCAACCAACCAAGTCTTGAACACATATCACAAAGAGAGAACATCTTTCACACAAGATGTAAAATTCAAGAAAATCATTGTTCTCTCATTGTTGATAGTGGATCTTGTTGCAATTGTTGTAGCACAAGGTTGGTTGAAAAGTTGAAGCTTGATATTATACCCCATCCAAAACCTTATAAACTTCATTGGCTAAATGAAGATGGGGATATAATAGTCAAGAATCAAGTGAAGTTGGCATTTTCCATTGGGAACTTCAAAGATGAAGTTTTATGTGATATAGTTCCCATGGAAGCATGTCATGTGTTATTGGGGAGACCATGGCAATTTGATCATCAAACTATCCATCATGGTCTAACCAATACCATCACTATCCATCAAAAGGACAAGAAGTTTGTGCTTCATCCTTTGACTCCTACCCAAGTGGCTAAGGATCAAGCACAAATGAAGTCTTTAAGAAAACAAGAACATGACCAAAAGAAAAAGTCAAAAAGAAAGGAGGGTAGGGAAACAAGTGTGCCACCTAAGGTCACTCAACATGAAGTTCTTTTAAACAAAAAGACTTTAATCAATACACTTCAAGTTGAGCAACCTTCATATCTTCTTCTTTGTCAAGGGACACTTACATGTACATCTAGTGATTCAAAGACTTCAACTCTTTCTCCATCCATTCAAAAACTTTTGAAAGAATTTGATGATCTATTCCCCCAAGAAATTCCAAAAGGGCTTCCACCCATAAGAGGAATAGAACATCAAATTGATTTCATTCCAGGGGCAGTTCTTCCTAATAGGCCAGCCTATAGGACAAATCCCCAAGAAACTAAGGAGATTGAGACACAAGTCCAAGAGCTACTAGATAAAGGTTTAGTTCAAAAGAGTCTAAGTCCCTGTGCTGTACCAGTGTTGCTGGTACCAAAAAAAGATGGAAAGTGGCGCATGTGTTGTGATTGTAGAGCTATCAACAACATCACAATCAAGTATAGACATCCCATTCCTAAGCTTGATGATATGTTGGATGAATTGCATGGAGCACAAATATTTTCAAAGGTAGATTTAAAAAGTGGCTATCACCAAATAAGAATTAAAGAAGGTGATGAATGGAAAACTGCCTTTAAGACCAAGTTTGGATTATATGAATGGCTAGTTATGCCTTTTGGTCTTACAAATGCTCCAAGCACATTCATGAGACTTATGAATCATGTCCTTAGGGATTGCATTGGGAAGTTTGTAGTTGTCTACTTTGATGACATTTTGGTATATAGTCAAAATTTGCAAACTCATGAAAATCATTTGAGAGTTGTTTTAACCATTCTTAGAACACACAAATTGTTTGCAAACTTTGACAAGTGTACCTTTTGTGTTGATAGTGTCATATTTCTTGGATTTGTGGTCACCAAAAATGGGGTTCATGTGGACCCAGAAAAAATAAAGGCCATCCAAGATTGGCCTCCTCCAAAGAATGTAGGAGAAGTAAGGAGCTTCCATGGGTTGGCCAGCTTTTACAGAAGATTTGTTCCTAACTTCTCTAGTCTTGCTTCACCCCTCAATGAGTTGGTGAAAAAAGATGTTACATTCCATTGGGGGGATAAACAAAAAAAAGCTTTTGAGCTACTCAAAGAGAAGCTCACACAAGCACCCATTCTAGCTTTGCCAAATTTTTCCAAAACTTTTGAGCTAGAATGTGATGCTTCAGGATTTGGCATAGGTGCAGTATTATTACAAGAAGGACACCCAATTGCATACTTTAGTGAAAAACTTCATGGTGCCTCTTGTAATTACCCCACCTATGACAAAGAACTCTATGCACTTGTGAGGGCTCTTCAAACTTGGGAACATTACCTTGTTGCCAAGGAGTTTATCATTCATAGTGATCATGAATCACTTAAGTATTTGAAGAGTCAACACAAGTTAAAAAAGAGGCATGCTAAGTGGTTGGAATTCATTGAACAATTCACTTATGTTATTAAATACAAGAAAGGAAAATCCAATGTGGTGGCCGATGCTTTGTCAAGAAAAATTAATCTATTAGCCACATTGGGAGCTCAAATTCTTGGATTTAATAACATTCTTGAATTGTATTCACAAGATCCTGATTTTGCTCATATCTATGAGGAATGTCTCAATAAGCCTCAAGGAGGATTCTATGTGAAAGAGGGGTATCTTTTTAAAGAAGGAAAAATTTGCATTCCCCAAGGGTCACATAGAAAACTCCTTGTTAAAGAGACACATGAGGGAGGATTAATGGGGCATTTTGGGGTAGAAAAGACCCTTGGCATGTTAAAAGAAAAATTCTTTTGGCCTCACATGAGAAGGGATGTTCAAAGGCATTGCTTTAAGTGTATAACTTGTTTAGAAGCTAAATCTAAATCAATGCCTCATGGACTTTATACTCCTTTGAATGTTGCTTCCACCCCTTGGGAAGAGATAAGTATGGATTTTGTGTTAGGTCTTCCCAAAACTTCTAGGGGTTTTGACTCTATCTTTGTGGTGGTAGACAGATTTAGCAAAATGGCTCATTTTATACCCTGCCACAAAGTAGATGATGCAAGCAACATTGCACAGTTATTCTTTAGAGATGTGGTTAAACTTCATGGGTTACCTAAGGTAATAGTTTCGGATAGAGATACAAAATTTCTTAGTCACTTTTGGCGGACCTTATGGTCTAGATTAGGGACTAAGTTATCTTTTTCTACTACTTGCCATCCTCAAACAGATGGTCAAACTGAAGTAGTCAATAGATCTCTTTCCACTTTACTAAGGGTAGTTCTTAAAGGAAATCACAAATCTTGGGATGAGTACCTGCCTCATGTTGAGTTTGCCTACAATAGAGTAGTTCATGGAACTACTAAATTGTCTCCTTTTGAAGTTGTTTATGGTTTTAATCCTTTGACACCCATGGATTTAATACCCCTTCCAAATTCTATTGATTTTGTTCATCAAGATGGGGTATCTAAATCTAAATTTATCAAAGATTTACATCAAAGGGTTAAAATTCAAATTCAACAACAAAATGAGAAATATGCCAAGAAACATAATAAGGGCAAGAAAGAGTTAATCTTCAATGAAGGAGATTTAGTTTGGATTCATCTTAGAAAGGAAAGATTTCCTCAACTAAGAAAATCTAAACTCAATCCTAGAGGAGATGGACCCTTTAGAGTGATCAGGAGGATTAATAACAATGCTTATCAACTTGATCTTCCTCCTGAATATGGTGTTCATGCTACTTTCAATGTATCTGATCTTAAACCTTTTGCAGGATTTGATAGTGAAGATGAAGATCTTTTGGATTTGAGGGCAAATCCTTCTCAAGAGGGAGGGGATGATACAAGAAGGTCTAACACCATAGGACCCATCACAAGAGGAATGGCCAAAAAGCTCCAAGATGAATATTCTCCTCAAGGTCAAGTACTATTTGCTATCTTTGGATGGAAAATTGGAGAACAAGAAGATATGCCAAATCTGCCAAAACATGGAGAAGGGTAAAAAGGACATTTCTATAAAAAAGGGGTGTACTTATCCTTCTATGGGGCTGCATGAGTAATTGTTTTTCTTCACATAAAACTTGATTTTCACGTGTTTTAGAAGCTAAACATGTAGCACATGGAATCAGATCTGCAACGTGAAATTTGCTTGCTTAAAGTCTAGAGATTAATCTATAAAATCTCATAGGAAAAGCTTGTAAATCACTTTTGGATTGTAGTAAAGAATTTCTGCTGAAATGCATAGCAAATTCCTTCTCCAAGAGTCACTTCTTTGCTTGATTTCCATTGCAACTTCCTTCCACTCTAGGAAGCCTTCTGAGTTGTGAACCACCTCTCCAAGCTAACCTCCATATCCAACCACCATAAACACCAATCCTCCGCTGCATCACATCCAAAGACTCCTATCCAATCTGCTCCTGAAAATACAACTCTGCAGCTACTGTTCCATTGGTTTCAGCAGCTGTCCATGCCTCTCTGCACCTCCAATCTCACGGATCTGCTTCTCCACATCTCCTAGGATGTATCACAATGACTTTGTGAGCTTCCAAAAAAGGGATCACTTCATCTGTGTTGTTTAATATGTATAGATGTGCTTGCATCAATTCTTCACGACTTTTCGTCACCACATTCACACCTCAGATGCTTTTACTTGTAGAATATCTATTCAACAAGATGTCCGAGGGACTCCTATCGGATTTGCTTTAGTCATATACTCAGAGCAAAACTCAATACTTTCTTCAGCAATATATCTTTCAATCATCGAACCTTCTGGACGATATTGATTTTTGACGTACCCTTTCAAAATCTTCATATAACGCTCAATAGGGTACATCCATCTTAAGTATACTGGTCCACACAACTTTATTTCTCTGACCAAATGAACAAGTAAATGCACCATGATGTCAAAAAAGGATGGAAGGAAAAACATTTCTAGTTGACACAAGATGATGATAATTTCGCTTTGAAGTTCATCTAACTTTGTAGGATCGATGACTTTACTACAAATTGACGAGAAAAATGAGCACAATCGAGTTATGGTCAGCCTAACTTTTTTGGGCAAAATTCCACGAATTGCCACTGGTAACAACTGTTGCATTAAGACGTGGCAATCGTGAGACTTAATACCGCTGACAACCGTGTGAACTTAGTTGAACCCGCATACAAAGGAGTCCCCGCATCAGTGGACATCGTTTCATACACATGCGCTTGGGCAAAAGCTTCTGCGCCAACATCGCGGATCATGTCCTCTAAGTTGTCTTCTTCTGCTTGATCTTCCATATCCATTGTGGAATCATAAACATTTTCAGTTGGAGAGACAGTTGGAAAGTCTATTAATTCGCCATGCCATATCCATGTTGTATAACTTCGTATGAAACCATCACATATAAGATGTTCCTTAATATCAGTTGCGTTCAACTTCCTCCCATTCAAACAGTTCACACAAGGACATCTGAACTTGACTTCATCATCACCACTTGTACTCGCATTACGTTGCGCAAACTCTATAAAGTCTTCTACCCCACTCTCGTACTCAGTGCTGATGTGTGGTAAATTAATCCACCATATATCTGTACGCATGTTTACTGAAATTGTTTACACAATTTCAATAATCTTGAATGATCACTTTGATCGTGTTTGTATTCAAGGTGTGACCCTATCCCATTCAAGAAGATTCACTTTTTTTAGTTTATTAAACATATCAATTTTAAACAACATATCTTAATCTTCACGAAATTTTGCCAGCATTTCGCATTGGTCTTCAGGTTACACGAAATGAAAGTGATTATAAATCACAATCAAATATGCACCCGAAGATCAATACAAAACACAACGACAAATTTTCGTGAAATTTAAGACATGTATATTAAAATTGATATGTCATAATAAACTATGAAAAAGTTATTACTCTTCTTAAACTGTCCAATCGGACAATTCAAGATTCAATACTTGTAAATTATTATTACCATCTCCTCTATTTTCATTTCTAAAAAGTACGTTTGTTAAGAAAATATGGAGATAGTAAATAATTTTTGTATGGAATCTTAAACGGGAAACTAAGGCTAATTCACAATAACAAACAAAATATTCAATCATATCATGAGATTTTAAGAATATATATCCCTATTAAATCAAATTTATCAATAATAAACCATTCTACAATAACAATAATAATCTACACTAACATAACGTATACAAATAATTTAGTAATAATTCACTGAGGCTTCATTTTTCTTCCGCAATTTTCTATTCTTTCCTTAGTTTTGATCACTTTAAAACAAGCAATGAATTAATTTGATTAATTACGTACTGTTTTTCATGCCTAATTTTCTATATCAATACCACAAATTACATGCCTAATTTTCTATATCAATACCACAAATTACACAAACAATGAAGATGGAGAAAGTTGTAGAATCAATTACCTGGGAGCGTGGCAGCAAGTTGGCGAGAATGAAAGCCGCGACTGGAATGGAAGCACCGGCGACGGAGATGAAAGCACTGGCGACGGAGATGGAAGCAAAGGCAGAAGCAACACCACCAAAACTGAGACGCGACGGAGATGGAAGCAAAGCACACGCGAGAGGTCACCGGTAACGGAGGAGACGACGACGATAAACGATGGTGACCACAGCGAGAGGACGAGGCGACGGCGCTAAACGAGGAGTTCGGCGGAGCAAACGCGGGGGCGAGGGTTTCTGGTTTGGTTTCTGTGCGGCGCGCTGGGAAGAAGATGAAGGAAGGCGGTTCGTTCGCGGAGAAATTTAAACACCTTACTGCCTCGGTTCGTCACTCAACCGAGGCATAACAAACTTACCACCTCGGTTTTGATACAACCGGTGCATAAACAGCAGCTGAAGCGATTGAAACGTCAGAGGTTGCAGAGGGTTTTGTAGGTCTGAAGCAAGATATATGCCTCGGTTCTTCTCAAAACCGAGTTCGAAGGTGTGTTTAGGCCTCGGTTCTGATACAACCGGTGCATAAACAGCAGCTGAAACGACTGGAACGTCAGAGGTTGCAGAGGTTTTGGCAGGTCTGAAGCAAGATATATGCCTCGGTTATTCTAAAAACCGAGTTCGAAGGTGTGTTTAGGCCTCGATTTAGGATCAACCGAGTTAGTACGTTCAGCTTTACGCCTCGGTTCGCGTGACCTTCACTTTATCTTTTGCTAGCTTCATACCGTGAATTATAATGGTTGCCTCAAAGACTATGCCACGAGCCACTAGCATGCTCCTGATAGGATGTACAACATATAACTGACATGAACGAGTCTCGTCCATGTCGTCCCTTGGGACGCTGATGAGTGCATATTTATGTCCACATTTATGCTTTAAAATTAAAATTTTGATGGGATAATTGTGTTTAAATAGTTCATTTTAAGTGAATTTGTGATGATTGGAATTGTTGGGTTGGGGAATAGAAAGGGACTTAAAAGGTGATTTTTAGATGCATAAATTATTCTTGGAAATTCTTACGTTTATTTGTGCAGCTGAGAATATAAGTTTTATTGGTCCAAATGGCAATTCAAGGCCCAAAATCAGATTTTATTCGGAAAATAAGATACAAATGGGCCAAACAGACAGACTTTACCCTTGCACCTCCCAATTTTCCTACATACACACATCTTCTCTTAACCAGGCCCAACACTAAGCCAAACAGTAACCCTATTCTGAATACACCCCTTACATTTCCTTACCTATACCCCTCCTAAGCCAAACTCCACCAGATCATGCCATGTGTCCAAATCCTCCGCACACAGATCTAGCCAACCACATGCCGCCACATCACCTCCCTTGCCCCATCATCATCTTCTCTAACAGAGAAAACCTAATTCTCAACTATAACTGTCAACTACTGCCTCCATCGCTTCGTCCTCCATCGACGATCAACCTTGTCGTGCCGCTCCACCACCAAATTATCAGAACCGTGCCGCCGCACCGCTTCGTCACCGGATAACCACCATCAAGGCACGACTTTCTAGCCGCCATTCGCGAGTTCGTCTTCGCACCACCATCATCTCGCCGTCGTCGCACAGAGTTCATCGTCCTCTTCTCCATCTCTGATCACGACATCTCCTCGCGGGACACCTTGCCGCCTCCACGCCACTCGCGCCTTGCCACTACAACACCATCAACCACCAAGGCTGTCGCCATCAAACCAACGAGCTCCTCCTTCGTTCGCGAAATGGCCGCCGCTTTTGAAACCTCCATCTCCATGCCGCGCCACCATCAAATGCGATTCCCAGGTCACGCAATCCAACCCTAGACTGTCATCCCCACAATCTTCCTCGTACCATTGTCGCATCATCAATCATCGCTTTTGCCACCGGACCTGTAGCCACACCAGCAAACGCAAAACCCCTCGCCATCGCGAAACCCATCTGCCTCACCAGGAACAAATCGCGAGCGGCGAAATCATCTTCCACCATTGGAATCGCGACACACCTCCAACCTCTCTGTCGCGCACCACGCTCATCACCATCACGTTGCTGCCATCCAAGCTCCGTTCATCTTCAAACCTGCACTCAGGAAAACCAGAAATAGAAGCCTCCATGGTCTCGCACAGAGAACAATGCGTTCTTTCTTTCGCGGCGGCATAGGAATTTCCCTTCCCCACCAATATGTTGAAACCCTAATTTTGGGTGGAGAAGCAGGCTGCCATGTGGAGGGCTCCCATTGGCTGCAAAAAACTGGTCAAACAGAATTGATTCTGGTCAACTAAGGGGTTCCGGTGCAATTTTGGAGAATTCTGAAGGGGCTAAAGTGTAGATTGAAGAAATTTCAGGGCATTTGTGCAATTTTGGAAAGTCAGAAAAGTTAAAAGATAAATTTCAGTTGTTGAATTAATTTAATTTGGGAATATCAACAAAAAATATCTTCCAAATAATGTTATAATTATCTAAATCTTTTAGTTATTTGGAAGATATAAGATAAAAGATTCTGTCAACTGAATATTCAGAGTCCAAGCCCAATCAAGCCCTATATAAAGAGACTCAGGGGAGGCAGAAAAGGACGGAACTTAATTCATTCATTCAACACTTCTCTCTCACTCTCTTATTTCATCTTGTATTCAACTTCATTCATGGAGAGCTAAGCATCTAGGGCTATTCTGCTGTAATTCCATTATGGATTCTGAGTTTAGATTGAGTTAATGCAATGGTTTATTTTGATTATTGATTTACGTTGTTTTCTCTCTATGTCTTTCATCTCTCTATCAAATTAAAAGCAAAGATTTTTGCATCATAATGTGTTTGAATCTACATGCATATTGATTATATGAGTTCTAGGGTTTTTAGGTTTAATTGAGAATCTACTTTGATTTAATTTAGGAACTTTCATATGATTAAATGATTTTTACTATCAATTGAGAATGTACTTTGATTGGTAGTAATAATTTCAACTATAATCAATTGAGAATTTACTTTGATTGATTAGTTTTTAATTTGGTTAGGCGATTTAAGAATAGACATGATTAAACACAATAGGATTTGATTAAGAATGTACTTTGGTTGAATTTATTGTGAATAATCTAGAAAGGTTTTGCATTTGATTGAGAATTTACTTTGGTTAAATGCATGATCGCCCTCAAATTAATTAAGAATGTACTTTAATTAATTTGAAACTTAAACAATAATTAATTGAACAATTATTCATGAAAAACCGATGATGAATCTATCTTGGAAAAGTAATGGAATTAGCCTATTTCATCGTAATTGTTTTTAAGTTTCTTATTTGTTCTTTAAACATTCTCCAAACATTACTTTTATCCATAAGCATTGCATAACATTCGTAAGAGTAAGATATTCAAAAGCAATTCTGTGTTCATTGGGAGACGACTCAGGGTTACTTTAGCCCTATCTAGTTTCTTGAATACTACTTGGCAATACTGAAGTTGCCTTGAAAAGTAGTATTAATTTGATAGCTTCAACGACAGCCTATCAGATGCCTAGAGCTGAACAACTTCCTTTGTCGCTTCTACCTATCAAATTAAATGTTAGCTTATACAAAAAGTAAATTAATAAACAAAAATGATTATTAAGTTTACCCGTGGGAGACACAACATGTTCTAAGTTTACCCGTAGAATGATTGTCTAAATTAATAACACTTAATAGTGATATGGTGCGCATAAATAAAAAAACAATTTTAAATTTTAGATTAACCCATTACATGAAACTAGATTGTACTTAAGAAATTATTAAGATCAAAATCTTCATCTCCCAAAATATACAATTTCCTTTGTAAAGCTTCGAGTTATCTATCTAAAACTTCAATTTATAAAAACAACTCCTTAACGAACTTTACCTAAGGATATAATTTGTATGTAAACGTGTAAAATCCGTATGTAATATGAAAATTCATTACCTGCCGATATTACATACAGAATTTTAAAATAAATTATTAAAAATTAATAAGAAATAAAACTATAAATGTAGGTTTTCTTTGTTTTGTGCCTGGTGATGTTTTCATCTGCCTCGGTGGTTAAAAAACCCCAGGATTTTAGGAAGAAGAGCGAGGAGTGTGATGACGACACCATCTACCTCTACGACCTCTCTGCCTCATCCTCCCTCGGTTCCCTCCACCAACACTCTGCATCTGTTACCACCCTCTCCTTCTCGCACACTAGTACAAAAACAACGTACAACGTCAAATATTTTGAGCTTTTAACAGCGCATTCGTGAACGAAGTCATATCGGGAGACGTAATTTTGATGTTGAATACTATAAGCTGACGTTACATGTTTATATACACGTCGAGTAGTAAAGAAAACGACGTCTAATATGTGAATAAATAGTTATATTTAAAGGAATATTTGGCGTAAACTCTAAGGGGACTTGACGTAAAGTTGACGTCCAATAGAAAGAGGTTGGACGTAAAGTTGTTGATTTTTGAGGATCGATGTTACTTGTTGTTTATAAGCACGACAAATAATAAAGAGAGCGGCGTCTAATATTTGAATATATATTTATATTTAATAAAGTAAGATTTGGCGTCACTGTAAGGGCGACTGGACGTAAAGTTGACGTCCAATTGAAAGAGGTTGGACCTAAAGTTGACTTCGAAGTACGTAGAATGACGTTACTTGTTGTTTATAGTCACGTCGATTAATAAAGAGTTCAACGTTTAATATTTGAATAATTATCTATATTTAAAGGAAGATTTGACGTCAACTATAAGGGAATGGACGTAAAGATGACGTCCAACAGTAAGAGGCTGGATGTAACGCTAACGTAAAACTTATGGATACATGACGTTACCTTCGTTGAGCCAGAGAGAAGTTCGCCCAGCATTGCATTTTTATTGTAATCCACCGTATCATATGAACGTCGGACGGTGTACAGGTTGTTAAAATATACATATTAACGTATGACAATGCATAGTTCGATGTCACTTTCAATGTTTTTTTTTTAAAATTTGTTCGTTTTTGCTCATTTAACCAAACCTGAAATAAAGAAACCAGTTTTCCGATTTATATATTCACAAAATTAATTAATTTAAACCATGCTATCATGAATTCATCATTTCGAATTAAAAAGTAAAACTAAAAGACTAAAAGCAAATGCTATCATCAAAACAAAAAGAACCCAGTTTTCCAATTCATATATTCACAGTATTCATCTATTCATAGTTTAAACAATGTTATCATCAATTCATCCATTCAAAAAGCTGCACAAGTAAAACTAAAACCTAAGCAAATGCTATCATCAAAATGCTGCATAACTTTAAGGAAAAATCTAAAGCTATAGCTAATTAAAATGTTCATTCTAATATTTTGACCACTCCTCTCGTATCTTCTTTATTACGACATCTAACATTGTAGAGGTAGTGTTGAACCGCTGCAAAATCAAGGAAACTTTACTATTATATTCATTTTAATGTGAAAAGTTTATTGATATTTGTAAGATTTTCAAATGTAAATTTCCACCTTAGTCCAATCTGTTGTGATTCCTGCTCCGATGATTGTCTTCATCAATGACATGATGTAGTAGCCACATGCTCAAGAATCATTCTGCTTGTTATACTAAACATGTGAAAGAACTTAGTCAAATGTAATGGTTTAAATTTGACTACGAAAATTAATAGTTAAAGATCGACAAATTCCAACCTTAGGATATATAATTTCAATTTGTTGTCCTCTGATCCTAGCCACAACTCTAAACAAATTTGAAACATTAGAAACATAAGTTAATATATTAATATCATAATGAATTTGTTGATATTGTTGATAGGGGGAACACAGGTTTAATTGAACCCACAATCTCTATGATATTTGTTTTTGATGATGACAACACATAGTTAATAAAAACACATGTATATGTACTGTGTTATATGTGTTATATGCTTAGATGCTTACTGTGATATTTGTACAAGCATAATTGTGAACATATTATGTTGCATATGTGTTGGAAATGTGATTATATCTTTGCATTCATAATATGAGTTTTAAAATGGAAAAACCACATGCACAAGCATATATATATATGACTTAATCGATTACAATGGTGTGATAATCAATTAAAGTCATCAGACAATTTAAGCTTTAAACTGTGGCAAAACAACAGGTTTTAAATCAAATATGTTAGTGGTTAAATCGATTAAAACTCGTGTATTTGCACAAATCTTTTCCAAGTGTGTCGTGATGGATTTTGTGAAGAAAAGTTCTCAAAAATATACTAAGTGTTAAAACTTAATCGATTACATGCATCTTGTATTCAATTAAGTTTGATAAAGATTTGAAAACTGTTTCATTGCTGGATATAACGGTAACAACGGTCATATTTTTAAATATGTTGACCAAGCTTTAAATGCAAATCGATTACATTAATTGTGCATTCAATTAATGAGTTTGATTGTTGTTAAATTGTTATAATTGTAAGATGAAATCAATTAGATTAATAGCATAATCGATTAAAAAGCATATGATTTGAGTTAAACTATATATAGACGCGTGATTTGAATTTCTATAAGACAATTGATTTTAACACTTTCATATCTGTTTCAAATAAATGCTTTAAAGTTTTACAGAAGAGGAAAACGCTTCAAGAACTAAGAATTGTTATAGTGTTCAAATCTTGAAGGTTGCTTGAGAAGTTGGATTGATTGATTCAAACTGTCTGATCATTCTGCACAATAGAGGTGCATATTACTGGATCAAGAAGCTCTTGCAAACGCTTTAGTGTAGTTGTTTTCCTGTGGTGTATACAGGAAGAAGAATGTGTGGTTCTTGACTTTGAGGGGGATCTTAAAGGGGTTGACTGTAGGTGAGGATTGTTCTTGCTGCTAGTCTGTTGTAATTGGCTATTTTAGCTTAGTGAGTTACAAAGGTTGTTTACATTTTGACGAGTGAGGTCACTGCAAAAACCTTATTATAAAAACTCAGATCTTATAGTGCAATTGGCTTTCGGTCTAAGGTTGATTGGAAGAGAACTGGATGTAGGCTTGGTCGAACCAGTATAAAAACTCAGAGTTTGAATCTTCTTCTCCCTAACTCTTTGCATTTAATCGATTGCATAATATCTGTATTCGAATACGCATATTGTTACATTGCATACATTTTTACTTGCGATTCAAGAAAAGTTTAAAGACTTACAATTTTGCGAAAAAGATTGGAAAAGCGATTGGTAACGGTTGAAAAACCATTATTTTTATACTTAATTTTGATATTAAAAACACCCTTTATGACTTAGAAACTAGCTTGAAATCATGCTTTCGGTTAAGTATAAATGCTTTACTTCATTAATTGGTAGGGTTTTTCCTCTACACTTTATGCATGCTTTGTTTAACTCATTCAATTGCATGATCATTGATTTTGTCACTATGGACACATATGAGAAAATCTAGAAATGGTGAAATTCTCCCAAAAGCAATATTACCTAGACATAGGGATAGGAGGGTTGGTTGCCTTTAAGCTTCTGTGCGAATGTAATGCTTAATTAATTGATAGGGATACAAGACATTGTGAACTAGTAATTAAGAGTAGGCTTTCTTCACCTAGACATCGGGTTTAAGGTAAATTAGAAAGTGACATTAAAATTAATGAAGAAGATGAATTCATAGATACATGAGAGTGGATAGGATAAGTCGGAAACCCCAACAACATAATCATTCCATATTTTATATCAATCACCTTTGCATCTTTCAAGTCAATTGATCAATACTTGCATTCATATTTTTTTTTCGCAATATAAACACAATGATTTTGTTTAGAAGTCTTAATTAATCAAGAAACCACATGAATGTCTAGGTTGTGAGTCTCTAGGGAAACGATACTTGGTCTTACCATTTATTATTACTTGATACGATTCGATACACTTGCTGGAGTGTTAACAACAATCATTTTTATACATAACCAATTCACCCCCTTCTTGGTGTGAGAAACGTAGCACATCTTTTTTAACAGAATTGATATCAATGAATGAAATACTTACGTTTGTAACAAGGACTTCAATTCCGCTTTCATCTTCTTATGGAGAGAACAAACACTAGTGCAGAAAGTGCTTTAGACGTCTGTTATTTTGGCCTTTTGACGTCCGACCTGCACCCGAAGTCTTTGTGGGTGACGTTAGTCAGACGTCTGTTGTGCTAGGACGGACGTCTCTATAGACGTCTGTTCAAACACAAACAGTCGTATCTATAGACGTCTGTTTGTCTCAGAACAGGCGTCTATATAGACGTATGGATGTGCCAGATCAGACGTCTATATTGTTGAACGAGTTGTTTAGGGTTATGGGGTTTGGACGTCGGTTTGTGCACTGCCAGACGTCTATAGACGTTCGTCAGTGCACTAACCGACGTCTACTAGGCGTTTTCTTTTTAAAAATGAATTTATTTTTGCATTAAAACCACGCCTGAAAGCAGAAAATTGTCCCAGAACAATATATAGTATAGTATATTTGCGTTTCATATAAAGAAAATTCTACTTAATGTACAAAATAATCCAATACCAAAACTATCAATATATAAACTTATAAAACTAAAACTAATCAATGTTCAACAACAAATAAAACTGTTCCTAACTCCATCTTTGCAGAAGATAAGCTGTCCACTCCTATCATATTTGCCTAATCGTTTCCTCTGGTATAGGAGATGTTAACTTGAAGCGCTGCAAAATTGAAGAAAGATTCATTATGGTTTCATATATGTTTAAAGCTGAATTTGATTTGTAATGTCTTCAAGGTATGCATCATTACCTCATTCCAATCATCTGTAATGGCAACTCGAATGATGGTCTTAATCCAGCACATGACATAGAAGCCACATTCCCATGAATCTTGCTCCTGGTTACACTAAAATGATGCACTAAGTAGTCAATAATTTAGATCATTCAATAACATACAAAATGAATTATAACTATAAATGACAATCAACCTTTGGATATAAAATTTGAACTAGTTGACCTCGAGATTTACCAATAACTCTGTACAGATTAAAAACACAAAGTAAAATTATCATAACTATATTGATCATAAAAGTTTAAGGTGAACATCAAATTCAAAGTCATTTTTGGAGAAACACTTACCCTTGAAGCATGGTCCTCAAGTCATTTCTCATCTTCCTGTGCAACGAACAAAACCATATAATTTTACATTGTTTAGGAATGATGACCATCAGCTGCCAGTGCGACCTATCACGAAGGACAAATAGTTATTTAACTAAGTAATTACGGAAACTTTAATAATGAACTTTTACATATAACAACACCTGTCTCCCCCAATCACCTCCAATGCATCAGGCAATGTGATATATACTGGCACATAGGGGGGCAGACCAAATACTCTCAAATCCCAGTATAGTTCTAATGGTGCTCTCTTCAACCTGGGTAATCTTGTCATTAGCTTTGATAGAGGATCATCCTCTGCTTCAACCATGTCATCATCTTCATGTATGACTTTTTCATGAATCGGCTGCTTTTGAGGATGTGTGAACTGAAGATAACAATTTCATCAAAGAGTTATCAACAAATATTTTTAAACTTAACATATAGTGCACGACCTAAAACGTAGGCCAAAAAACGCCGCCCAAGAACACGCAACAAACTGCACCAAAACGCACCAAAAACGATTTTTAATCGGTCCAAATGAAAGATATTTCATCACTGAACAATTTCATCGGAATAAAAGTAAGGTTAAATGGTCCAAAACAGATAAAAACCAACCTGGAAATGCAAGGCGCAGAGGGGAAACGCGAGGAAGAAGATGAACAATGAGCGTAACTCCTCGCGGGTTCGCGTTTTGGTATATATGCCCTTAGACGTCCGTTGCTGGGAGGCCCCGACGTTTATACTACTATAGACGTCGGGGCAGTCAATAATATGACGTCTTCTGGTTTTAAATATTGAAATTCATGGGGGAATTTTAAACGTCTGTTAGAGGGGGCCGGACGTCTATAATATTGACGTCTATAATATTATAGACGTCCGGCCCCCTCCAGAACGGACGTTTAAGAGGCTGACAGGGTAGTTGAAGAGTTAATTGCGTTCAACCTCTTAAACATCTGTTATGGAGGGGGCCCTTAGACGTCCGGCCCCCTCTAACGGACATTTAAAAGGCTAGAGCAATCAACTCTTCAACTTCCCCGTCAGCCTTTTAGACGTCCGTTAGAGGGGGCCGGACGTCTATAATATTTTAGACGTCCGGCCCCCTCTAGAACGGACGTCTAAGATGCTGACAGGGTATTTGAAGAGTTTATGCGTTCAACCACCCCGTCAGCCTATTAGACATCCGTCCTAGAGGGGGCCGGACGTCTATAATATTATAGACGTCTGGCCCCCTCTAGAACGGACGTCTAAAAGACTGACGGGGAAGTTGAAGAGTTGATTGCTCTAGCCTTTTAAATGCCGGTTATAGGCCAAACGTCTATAATATTATAGACGTCGGGGCCCCTCCAGGATGGACGTCTCCACACTCACTTATTTACATTTATGCCACCGGTCAATTATTTACGTTGGAGTTTTGGTGGACCGACGTCTATTGGGTGACGTTAAAGGCCAATTCTGCACTAGTGAAAACTAGACAACTTGTGCTCTTTTTGGAATGATCACCATCATTTGCCAATGGCCCCTATCATGTACCAACAACTAGTGAGTTTATTGATTAAATTTTGATAAAACTTGAAAATATTGAGAAACACATACACATCAATGTGTGGCATGATATACAACTCTCTTTTAGATTCAGTCATCCATGTTTAATTATCTGAGGTTTAAGAAAGCCATACATTGTTACCGACCTTGTTCCACTATGATGGTGTCCATGTACCTATAACAATAAAGTTAAGTATATTTATTAAAAAGTAATAATACTAAAAAACAATTGTTAAATAACAATTAAAAAACTTACGTGCATCATAGCTGTATGCATGAAATGTTCAACATTCTTTCTCCAGCAACGATCTTCACTGCATCATTGAAAGCAATATACAATGGAATATGGCACTAGACGCCAAATGTTCTTAACTCCCAATACAGCTCTACCGGTCCTTTATTCAACTTATGTAATCTCTTCATCAATATAGATAGAGGATCATCATCGTCTTCTGCTTCCTCATGAGCCTCATTCATAGGTTGAGCCATTGGTTATTTCTCAGGACGATAGAATTGGAAGCCGCATTTACAAAAGTTAGGAATCATTTAATTATAACTTGAAGATATAAAATAATAAAAATAAGAATATAATACCGCTGGTGGGCCAAAATATGGCATGATCATAGCCTTAGGCCAAGCTATAAAATGGCCTAAGGCCTCTCCCATGAATTGGATTTCAGATGTAGGTATTGGCACTCGAGCCTAGGGGTCTCTAACTTCATCAATTGTGACCCGCACGTGAGTGGGCAATAAAGGAGCACTATGAAGGGTCTGGCCTCCTACAATCTATCGTCCCACGGCCACTACGCACGGAGGATCCTCATCAACCAAAAACTCATACTGACAAGTGTAATTAGTAGGATCTGCAGTAGAGCATGAGCCTTTGGTGCTCACACGAGGTGCGATAAGATCATCTATGAGGACATCCTCCTACTGTTGTTGCTGTTGGGACATCGTCTGAAGCTTTTCTTCAAGAAGCTTTTGATATGTTGCTTCTTGTTGTCGGAAGTGTTTATTCATGCGCTCCTCCATCTCGAGTTGCATTTGTTTCCTTAGGCTACTATGCGCTTCTTGACTCATGGCCTATGTGCTTCTTGGTTTAGGGCCAAAGTAATCCCTGAATCCAGTAGCTCCTCCAATAGCATGCACACAACCTGAATGGTCTAGCCGACTTGTGGCTGCTACTAGGAGGTCCTCCCTACCTTGCCCCACAAATGTGACTTGAGTCTGCTGCTCAATCAGCTCATCCTGCATATCATAATGAACTTAGACACATAAAAAAGTTTGTTACATAAAATTTATATGAACTATGGTAATTAGTTAAAAGTTTCCACTTACAATTCTCTAGGATATCTCTTGAGCTGACTGGGATGTCATCTGGCCATTAGCCTTGGTCCGTGCAACCTTCCACAATTCATACCTAGTTGGTGGAGGTGTTAAGTCAGGTGACTCAAGAGCTGAAGCCTCATCACAACTTTTTTTCATCTTTTTCTCTAATAATGCATAACCACCACATGACAGTATGTGTGGTGCATCATCAAGCCTCTGCCTTTGCTGGGCGACTAACCTTTTCTCCTAGGAAACAATGAAAATTATTAAGCATAAATCACAAATTAACATCTTGTGTGACTAGAGCTAAATATTAAAAACCATACCTATTAGTCATTAGAATGTCTAGATGTTTTAAACTGCACCCACTCCTCCTCAATTATTTTATATTTTACAGAAGGAGTATCGTCCTTTTTAGTACCAAAGATGTATAGACTTTTCAATCTAGTCTTGAAATCCCTCCATCGGACTGCAATGTGGGATAAAGTCTTCCCCCTTATCCTCTCATCATTAGGACTATTCCAATTTTTCTGTTAAAAACAAAATTAATGTTAAAGCATGTTCAAAAGAAATAAGTCAATGATGCAAGTAAAACATCTTAAACATACCAAAATATCCTGGCACAGTAGATTTTTCTCAACCTCTGGGACATCATCCTAACAGTTAACGACAATAGAGACATGTGTTTTTGCCAACATACCCAAGTAACTCCTAAATTTTTCTGCATGTGCCCAAGTAGGAGCACCCGATCAAGGATCAATCTCCACCGTCAACTTCTCCTCTGCAACCTGACGGGATGTGACATCAGGCAACCGAGTCACAGATCTACCACCTCCTCCCGTTTGACCTGATCTAGAGCTCGTCATACATGTTTACAAAGTGTTAGTAAATTAAACTTAGAACAAACAAAATAAATAAATTGTATAATCAATTAAAACATTGCAAAGACACCTATTTCTCCCATATGCCTTCATTGTGATCACATCGAGTTGCATGTATTTCATCGGGTACATCATCAACCTTATTTTCAATGGTTCTTGATGAGAAGGAGCTTGTCTCAAGTATATCCAGAGAGTCTTCATCATTGGTTGTGTGCATGCCTCTGCCTTACAATACCACTGACCATTTATGATTCATTGGGTTAGTGACATAAAATATTTGTCTTGCTTAACTAGCCATAATAAATGGTTCATCCGTGTAACTCATTTTGTTAAGATCCATCAAAGTGAATCTGAGGTCTTCTATCACCACACCAGAATTACTATCAACCCATTTACACTTGAAAACTGGAACTCTAAAAGTGACATAATCAACTTCCCAAATTTCTTGTATTATTCCAAAATAACTCATTAATGTTGTAATTGGATTCTTATCCTTGGAACTGGAAAAGTGTATAATGTCAGCTTGTAGGGTAACTCTACTATTTTGAACTCTGCTTTTATCATCTTGCTCCTTTGAATAGAACAAGTAATTGTTTATGTAATAGTCGCCGAAAGTGATCACATCGGTGTTAGGTCCATGAGTTAGTCTCAATAGATTTTCATAAACATTTGGAGTCGCATAAATCTTTTTCTTAAACCAAGTTAAAAAGGATTTGTTATGTTCATGAAGTGTCCACTTTTCACTCATACATGGATGTGGAGACTTAATTTCATCAATGAGTTGTGAAATGTAAGGAATAACATCCTCTGTGCTATTTAAAATGTACAAATGAGCTTGATTAACTTCTTTTCCACTAACACTTTCAATCTTCACTCCTCGAACTCCTTTTCCTTACGTTTGTCTTCATGTCTATTCTTTGGAAGTCCTATTGGTTCACAACTTGCATATAACTTGAGCAGAATTCAGTGGCTTCCTATGCAATGTAGCACTATATAATCGAAGCTTCAAATCTAAATTGATTCTTAATATATCCCTTTAAGATCTTTATGTATCTTTCAACCAGGTACATCCACCTGAAGAAAACTGGCTCGCATATTCAAATTTCTCTCACTAGATGGACTATCAAATGAACCATGATATCAAAAAATGAGGGTGGGAAATGAATTTCTAATTGGCACAATAGTCTGATGGCCTCATTTTGCAAATCATCTAACTGTCAAGGATCAACAACTGTCTTGCAAATGGCATTGAAAAACAAACTCAAACGTGTGAGAATACCTGTAACAAAAATAGGTAATATTGCTCGAATAGCTATTGTTAAAAGTTGTTGCATTAAGACATGACAATCGTGAGACTTTAAATCAACTAACTTTAAATCTTGCATAGAAACAAAGCTACTAATATTCGATGAATAACCTTGTGGAACCTTCACACTATGTAAAATTAAAAAAAAAGTTTGCTTTTCTTTTTTGAATGAGTGTGACAAGTTGGAGGATGATAGGTGTGTCTTCCTATGGATTGCGGATGTAACACAGAAAAGATTCCCATGTCAACCAAGTCCTGTCGTGCTTTCACTCCATCTTTTGTCTTTCATTTTACGTTTAGTAAAGTCTCAACAACACTATCACAAACATTTGTTTCAACATGCATCACGTCTATGCAATGTCGCACATCAAGTTTACACCAATATGGAAGATTAAAGAATATTGATCGCTTTTTCCAAATGTTTTTCTCAATGGTCTTCTTTTTATGTTTCCCGAAGACAACATCAATGTTCCTCACCTGGTTGTATACTTCTTCCCCATTATGGGGTGTGGACACTACATCATCTTCAGAACTTCCATTAAACGTTTTTTTCAATCTATGGTAAGGGTGATTTCGAGCAAAGAATATTTGGTGTCTTGCGTACACAATTTTCTGCCCATGCTTTAGTTGAAGATAACTAGTATTTTCTTCACAAATTGGACATGCAAAATGACCTTTAACACTGTAACCACTCATGTTTCCATATGTTGGGAAATCATTTGTGATGCAAAACAACATTGCAGCAAACGAAAGTTTTCTTCTAAATATGAATCGAAGACCTCGACGCCCGCTTCCCACAACATTTTTAAATCATCAATTAATAGCTTTAGATAAACATCAATGTCATTTCCAGGTTGTCTAGGACCCGATATCATCATAGACAACATCATGTATTTTCTCTTCATGCACAACATAGGAGATACATTGTAAATCATCAACAGAACTGACCATGAACTATGTTTGCTACTTAAGTTTCCATAAGGATTCATACCATCGGTAGCAAGTGCAAGTCTTGAGTTTCTTGGCTTTGCACTAAATTCGAGAAATGTTTCATCAATGTTCTTCCATTGTGGGGAATCGACTTGGTGTCGAAGAAGATTATCACATTTTCTTCCAACAATGTGTCACATAAGATTCTTCGCATCTTCTTTAACAGAAAACAATCCTTTTAACCTAGGTACTATAGGTAAGTACCACATGACCTTAGCCGGTGGACCATCATTGTCTTCATCATTATTTCCATCACGTTTCTTCTTAAATCGTGACGAACCACACGTCGGACATACCTTCATTGAAGAATATTGATCTCTATAGAATACACAATCATTGGGACATGCATGTATATTTTGGTATTCCAAACCCATTGGACATAGAATTTTCTTCGCGTCGTAATTACGAATAGGTAACGTGTTA
This sequence comes from Vigna nakashimae, assembly GCA_034642375.1. Lineage (NCBI taxonomy): Eukaryota > Viridiplantae > Streptophyta > Magnoliopsida > Fabales > Fabaceae > Vigna > Vigna nakashimae. The sequence continues at coordinate 17,623,415 of CM067761.1, forward strand.
TTTTCTGGAAGCATTTCCTTCAGCACCTCCAACAATTCCGTGAAACTTTTATTAGTCCATTTGTTTCTTGCTTTCAAGCAAAACAATTTCAAAGTAGCCGACAACCATGTAAAATTGATGCATCCTGGATACAACTCTTGCTCTGAATTGTTCTTAAGACTTTCATATAAATAAGCTCTTCCAAAATTTTCTTCGCCAACGTCACGTACCATTTCGTCTAAATGATCATTGATCCATTAATCGACATAATCTGAACCTCTTAACGTTGTTGGCTTATATAATACTTCCTCATGCCAAGTCCAAACTATATAACTTCTCATTATTCCATAAATGAACAGATGATCACGAATGTTGTCCAAGTCTTCAAATACTTGATTGACACAACAAACACAAGGGCAAAAATATGCCCCGTTCACTGGTTTTGCGTGTTCTTTAACATATTCAATGAACTAAAAAACCCTTGCTCATACTCTTCATTAATACAACGCTGATGAATCCAGCTTCCATCCATACTACACTAAGTAATTTTAGAACAACAAAAGCAAAGAATCCACGTCAAAAAAGAAAACTAACTTAAGTACATAACCAATAATGAATACCTATCATACGTTGAAGGAAAAAAATCTATCATACGTCCACAAACACAACATCAATCACAAACACATATATCATACGTAAGAGACATTTAAGGAAAAAAAACACCAACCTCGAAATGGTGTCCCTCAAGAAGAAGATGAAGTTCGCTGACCACCTACGAAGAAAAGCCTAAACATAAATGAAAATCAATCGGTCAAACCAAATGAAAGAAAAAGTAAATGAGTATCAAATGAAATTTTCAAGACATAAATGACTTAAAACTAACCTTCTTTGTTGATCGCACTTGTCCTTGAAGAAGAAAGTTCAGGAAGAAATGGAAGCGCGAAGAAACAATTATGTTGATACGGGGAACATTGTGATAGCTCAACCCAATCCCTATGATATTGGTTTTTGATGATGACAACACAGTGATAATAAAAACACGTGAATATATACTGTGGTATATGTCATATGTTGTAGGTGTTTATGATCATTATGAAATATGCACATATTGTGACTATCACACGTGTTGAATATATAATATGTTGATTGTTGCATACTTTATGTTTTGGTGATAAGGAAATCATATGCACAAAAGCATATTTGAATGACTAAATCGATTATAGAGGTGTGATAATCAATTTAGGTCATCAGACACCTTGTGTTTTTAAACTCCAGCAAAACAACTTGTTTTGAATCGATTACATTAATTGGTGAATCGATTAAAACATGTGTGTTTGAATATACCTTTTTCAATTGTGCTGTGTTGTGAATTAGAAAGAAAAAGTTTTCAAAAATATGCTTAGTATTGAAGCTTAATCGATTTCATGGATTATGTATTCAATTAAGTCTGTTATTGATTTGAAAATTGTTTCATGCTTGTCATAATTGTTTCAACGGTCAAATTTTTAAATGTGTTGACTAGGCATTAAATGGAAATCGATTGCATTAATTACATATTCAGTTAAGCAGCTTAATTGGTTATAAATCTGTTACAAGTATTGAATGTAACCGATTAGATTAAAAGAATAATCGATTAAATTGCGTTTGAATTGACTAAAACTATATATAGACGCATTGATTGGATTTCTGTAATACAATTGAGGTTAACATTTTCATATGTGACTTAGATTGTGCTAAAAAAATTTACATAGGTGATCAAACACTCTAACAAATAAGAAATTAAAGTGGTGGACTATTCTTAAAGATTTCTTGAGAGACAAGCTTGACTGATTTGAAGAATCTGATCTTTCTGCACAACTGAGGTGCTTGTTGTGTGATAAGGAGAAATTTTGCAATATGTGTGTTGTTATTTCCCTATACATGTTGCCAGGAAGAAAAATGAAGAGTTCTTGTAGTTTGAGAGGGTTCTCAAAGGGGTGAATGCTGGAGAGGATTGTTCTTGCTGCAGGGTTTTTGTATTTGGCTATATTAGATTAATGAGTTAGAGATGTGATTTACATTTGGACAGTGTTGTTGTTGTAAATCCCTTGTTGTAAAAACTCAGACTCTATAGTGCAAGTATGCTTTCAAACTCAGGTTATTTGAAAGGACACTAGATGTAGGCATTGAGGTCGAACTAGTATAAAACTCAAAGTTTGACTTTTCTTCTCCCTATCTCTCTACATTAATCGGTTACATACTGTCATCATTTGAATACGCATACTGTTATATTGCATACACATTGCTTGCAGTTGAAGAAAGGTTTAAAGATTCATCTTATTTGCGAAAAAGATTTCAAAAGTGAGTATTTTTATAAAACACCAATTTGAATACACATATTGTTATATTGCATACATATTGCTTGCTGTTCAAGAAAGGTTTAAAGATTCATCTTATTTGCGAAAAAGATTTGAAAAGAGATTATTTTTATAAAACACCAATTCATTCCCCCCCCCTTCCCCCCCCCCCCTCGCCTTCTTGGTGTTGAGAAACAAAGCTCATAATTTCTAACAATTGGCACCATGGTTGGTTTTCAAAAATTATTTGAAAAACAAATCGATTAACCTTTTTGTCTAATCGATTGTTCGATCCTGAACATGGCATCTTTTTCTCAAACATTGAGGAAGAATGAATCTCTTTTTGAGTGTGTGCATGTTACCTCTAATGATAAGTGCAATTAAATCACTGATGTTGTTTTTGAGTCTTTTGAAGCAGGTTTGTTGCGAACAAAAAAAGATGGTATAAATGGACAGGAACCCAGAGTTGAAAGGTTAAACCTGCAAGCTGAAAGATTTACTAGATTTCTCAGCAAGAAGAAAGCTAACGAGCATCAAAATGATGATAAAAAGAAGTTCAAGAAGTCAGGGACTGATCTCATTATGATGGACAAGTCTGAAACAACGTAAATGTGTATGGAACAAGAAGCAAAGGGATCCATGTGGTATCTGGATAGCAGATGTTCAAGACACATGACAAGAGATCCAACAAAATTCAAAAGCATCTCTCATAAGACTAATGGTCATGTCACTTACGGTGATAATAACAAGGGTAAAATCATCGATATTGGTAAAACTCAAACACCTTCTGCATATGAAATTGATAGTGTATTGCTTGTTGAAGGTTTGAAACATAATTTGCTTAGTATTAGCCAATTGTGTGACAAAGGTATGAAAATAACGTTTGAACCTAACTATTGTCTGATAAGCAATAGTTCAAACGATGAATTTTTATTAATAGGAAAAAGATACAACAAAAAATATATAATTGACTTTAGAAAAACATCATTCCAGTCTTTTATATGTCTTATGTCTAAAGAAGATGATGCATGGTTATGGCACAAAAGATTAGCTCACATTAATATGGGCTAGTTAAAAAAACTTGTGTCTGAACAACTTGTTATTAGTCTTCCAAACATTCGTTGTGCTTCTGAAAGATTATGTGACGCCTGTCAAAAAGGCCAACAAATATGAATGTCTTTTATAAAAATAAAAGACAAATGTCTACTACCAGACCTCTTGAATTATTGCATATGGACTTGTATGGTCCCTCTAGAGTCAAGAGTCTCGGTGGTAATTTGTATGGTTTGGTGATCGTTGATGACTATTCTCGTTGACTTTCTTCATTTCTGCCAAAAGTGAAACTTTCAGGGTGTTCAAGAAATTTGCTGTTGTAATACAAAACGAAAAGGAACTCAGAATAAAATCCATAAGGAGTGATCATGGCATTGAATTCCAAAACGAAATGTTTGATAACTAGTGTGCAGAAATGGGAATCTCTCATAACTTTTCTACACCAAGGATCCCTCAGCAAAATGGAGTCGTGGAAAGGAAGAATAGAGCATTGGAGGAGCTGGCAAGAACTATGCTTAACAAGAGAGACTTACCAAAATAATTTTGGGCGGATGCAGTAACCACAACATGCTATGACTAAACTCCCTATGAACTGTTCAAGGGAAGAAAGTTAAACATCACACACCTGAGGATTTTTGGATGTAAGTGTTTTGTTCTTAACAATGGTAAGGAAAGCCTGGGTAAATTTGATTCCAAAGTGATACGGCTGTCGCGGCCCATCAAATTTGATGTGCAAATAAATGTAGTATAGTGCTAGGAAGTGACTCCTAAGTCGTCTCTCAAGGATCAAATGTGGTTCGAGACTTAGGTCAAACACGTAGGGGGCGTTTGAAAGTGTTTTTGTGATTAGAAATGAACTAAATTAAAACTGGAAATTAAATACAACCAAACATAATTGAAAACATTGAAATAAATGAACAAAGCATGAAGACCGAACGGTCCTACAGATGATCAAACGGTTCTACATTGAGACCAAACGATCTCTAAAGCAAGTGAAGAAATTCGAAATGTAGGAAGATAAGGAAGCCGAACATAATAGACAGCATAGTGAATGAAAACACTAGAATAAAACATGCAATGCTAAGGTGCGGCTTAGAATTAAAATTAGGCTTAATTACCTACTTAGTCCCCATGTTAGGAGGTAATTTTCTGTTTAGTACCCGGTTTTAAAAATGTAGGCATTTGGTACCTATGTTTTGAAATTTGTATCAATTCAATCCTATCCAGTTAACGGCGTTATAATTGATGCGAGAAATTAAGGACGTTAATGATAGCCTGGGTGGAATAGCTATCAAATGTTTGAATGCATCTTCATTAACGTCTTTAATTTCTCGCATCAATTATAACGCCGTTAACTGGATAGGATTGAATTGATACAAATTTCAAAACATAGGTACCAAATGCCTACATTTTTAAAACCGGGTACTAAACAGAAAATTACCTCCTAACATGGGGACTAAGTAGGTAATTAAGCCTTAAAATTAAATGCTCAAGGTGCGTGACAAATTGAAATGCAAGAAATAAATAACAAAACACATCAATGCTTAAATAACATGAAATGCAGCACTTAAACTAATAAAGAAAGGAAACACAATGTTTTTAAATTATAACGTTTAGCTAAAGGCGAAATGCACATCTCATCACGGAAACGGTATTAAAATAACGCGTGAGCAGTAAGTAAAATAAATGAGTAAGCTCTTCAATGCTGAATGTATTCTAATAAATATATAGAATAATTGAAATGAGTCTCGTTGAAACGGTATTAAAATAACGCGTGAACAGTAAGTAAAATAAATGAGTAAGCTCTTCAATGCTGAATGTATTCTAATAAATATATAGAATAATTAAAATGAGTCTCGTTGGTTCATGTGTGAAGAAAGAAAAATAACTAAGAAAACCTTGTGGAGCTCTCATAACTATGCGCATCACTTCTCCCAAAATAAATCATTTTTTTTCTTCCAAAGCAAAATTAATCACCGCTTGTGTGCACCGTCCTCTACAGCAAAGAAAAAAAAATCTAATATCACTGTGTGCGCTTCTAGCAAAAGAAATGAAATAGCTTTTTGTTCTCCCGAGAAAAATTCAGCCAACGTGTGCCTTCCAGCTAGCCGTAGCCCCCCATGAATTGATATCTGTGTGTTTTCATAAATGGAGAATGAATGTGCCCTCAGTGGGTGGCGGCTGGACCTATTTGATGGTTTAATGACCCGTGGAGACCTCCGTGTGAAAGCAGGCCCTGACCATTTTTACGAGTGCAGCTGTTAAAAGCGTGACGCCTATGCTTGCTGGACCATCCTTGGATGGGTGTTTCTGCTGCTAGACGAACATCTCCCTCCAAGCTGCTAGATCTCCGAATGAAAGCCAATTCCTTTGTTGGACCCTGCTGTCTGCGTAAAGCCCCTTGCTAGACACTCCCTTGCTTCTCATTCTCGTGTTGGGCCACGCTAGACAGTGCTGCTTCTCTTCAATCCTCATTGGGATTCGCTGCTTCTGTGTTGCTGGACGGTGATGCTTGATGGACCTGCACCCCTTCATTCATCCATCAAACCATGCCGTGACACCTCCCAAGCTGGACCAAGATTAATTCTCGTGGGTCGCTCGTGTGCTTCTTGCTGGACGTGTGATGTGATTTCTTTAAATGAAAGATGACTTCCTCCTTAGGTGGCAGCTGCTGCTTCCTTCCGTGTGCACCTCCCAAGCTGCTATCCTTCATCCCCTTTTGCTTCTGCTAGAACGCCCCAATGTAGGTCGTAACATTGCTTTTAAACGGAATCAGCATGTGCACTTTTGCATTCTAGCCCGTGACGTGCTTCTTTCCAGCCCAAATAAAAATGAAATGCAAGTGGGTGGTGGCTGCACCTCATTTAATCTCCTATGTGCTTCCTTCTTGTGCACATTTCTTTTGTGGAGAATCTTGAATTATGTGACAGCCCTCAAATGTCCCAAAATGTATTTTCCAAATTTTCCCTGAAACCAATTATGAAAATAATGAGCTCAGATAATTCAAATTAATTAAAATAAGAATTTCTGGTCAAATTAAGCACAATTAGCAAAAATGGGAAAATACTGGATATTCTAGCACCATTCCCTGATGAAATCTAGCACAATAAGCTAAGTGAAGTCAAGAAAATATTGACTCATCACAAAGCCGATGAGGCTATCTTTATTGGTTATTCTCTTACAAGTAAAGCTTACAGAGTATATAGCAAAAGAACTATGTGTATTGAGGAATCTTTACATATAGCATTTGATGAATATATTGATACAACTACTAATCAAATGCGATCCAGAAAGTCTATAGATGTAGGTGATTATGTTGGAGAGGAAGAGGAAAATGAAGAAATTTAGGAAGAGGAAACTTTCAAGATTACAGATGATCCTCCTAGAGCATAATTGATTAAGGAGTGGAAAACACCAAGAAATGTCTCAACTAGCAATATCATTAGAGACATCATCACAAGAGGAATTTCCACAAGGTGACAACTTAATCAATTTTGTATGAATGTTGCCTATGTTTCTAAAATTGAACCCAAGAATATTGAAGCTGCTCTTGTTGATGAGAATTGGATGATGGCTATGCAAGAAGAGTTGAATCAGTTTAAAAGAAACAACGTGTGGGAACTAGTTCTAAGAACATGAACTCAGCAAGTGATAGGCACAAGATGGGTATTCATAAAAACAATGGATGATTTAGGAGAAATCATAAAAAATAAGGTCAGATTAGTTGCAAAGGGCTACAGTCAACGAGAGGGAATCGATTATGATGAGATTTATGCTCCAATGGCCAGATTCGAAGCACTAAGGATTCTATTAGCCATTCCTTCTGTAATAAAATCTAAATTGTACCAGATGGACGTTAGGAGTTCATTTATAAATGGGTATATTAGGGAAGAAGTCTACGTTGAACAAGCACCAAGATCTTGGTATGAACGTCTAAGTGAATTCTTGGTCAAGAAAGGATTTACAAGGGGTAAAGTTGATTCAACCCTTTTCATCAAAAACTCCAAACATGATAGATTGTTTGTACAAATTTATGTTGATGATATCATATTTGGTTCAACTAATCCTGTTCTATGCAAAGAATTTTCTAAGGCAATGCAGGAGGAGTTTGAGATGTCCATGATGGGAGAACTCACTTATTTTCTAGGGCTTCAATTGAAACAAAATGATATTGGTATCTTTATTCATCAATTAAAGTATTGCGCAGACTTGTTGAAAAAGTACAAAATGTTAGATTGCAAAGAAGCGGCCACACCTATGGCAACAAATTGTTATCTTGACCTTGATGAAAAAGGCAATGCTGTACACCAGAAACTTTATAGAGGTATGATCGGATCTTTGTTATATTTAACTTCTAGTAGACCAGATATCATGCATAATGTTTGTCTCTGTGCTAGATTTTAGTCAGAACCAAAACAATCACATTTAACTGTTGTGAAAAGAATTTAAAGTATCTAAAAGGAACCAAAAGTCTTGGACTGTGGTATCCTAGTGGATCAAACATTTTTCTAGAAGGATACAAAGATTCAGATTTTGGTGGTTGTAAACTAGTCAGGAAAAGCACTAGTGGTACATGTCATTTGTTAGAGTATTCTTTAGTATCTTGGCATTCAAAGAAACAAGCTTGTGTGGCATTATCTATCATAGAAGTTGAGTACATTGCAGCTGGAAGTTGTTGTGCTCAATCTCTTTGGATAAAGAGCCAACTAGAAGACTATGATATATCCTTAGATCATATTCCTCTAAAATGTGATAATACCAGTGCAATAAACTTAACTAAGAATCATGTTCTTCATTCTAAAACTAAGCATATTGAAACAATGCATCATTTCATAAGAGATCACATTCTTAAGGGTGAGATTAAAGTTGAATATGTAGAGATACCTTGCATCAATGGGCCGACATTTTCACAAAACCTTTGAATAAGGAAAGATTATACACAATTAGAAATGAATTAGGGATTCTGGATCATAGTACCATAAAATAATTGATAATAGATTCAATCACTGGTATGTATGTATGCATTTCACATATCTCATTGTTACATATTTTTGTTGCATAATCATACTTAAACTATGATAATTATTATTGTCCTGCATAAGTACTAAAATGCTTGATCTAGATGAATTTGAAATGTTATGCAGGAATATTGTTTGCTGGCTGAGCTGAGAAGTGAATTTGACATTACTCTACAGAATAAAATCGATCAAGAGAAAGTCAAAATCGATTATGATTGGTCAATTGCTTTGAAGTCTCTAAAATTCTGATTCTTATACTTTTAAACCTTGACTAATGATTTGTGATATGTTTGTTCATCATATATCTCAAATGTGTTTAATCCGCTGTGAATCTGAAATGAAATTATGAGTAATTAAACTAGATTTATTTGTTTCAAGTTGTATCTAAGTTGCTCTGATACTGTAAATGTAATTTTTGTATGGTACATCCAAAAATGATACATACTCTATTATATCTCTGTTATGCATCTATACTAATGAAATTTAATATCCATAATGATAGGGGAGTATTGTATGTTGTTATATGCTGGTTCAAATCTTGAAAATGCTATATTCATATGAATATTATTGAAAAGGGGAGCATCATTATATTTCTGACAATTTTTTTGATGTATCTCTACATGGTTCATTAACTATGTTTCAATTACATCATATTATATATCCTATTTTGCTAATTCCCAAAGGGGGAGAGATAATTGAAACTTAAATAAGATAATTGAGCATGGTTGAAACTGTGTAAATTGTTTGTTAAAATAGAATGGCTCAATTTCTCACACCAAGAGAGGGGTGAATTGGTGAAGTGTAAAAAACACAATCTTTAAAAATCTTTTCACAAAAAATTATGCTTCTACTTTTCTTGAATTGCAAGATAATCAAATAGCAATGCAGTAGAAACGTAATCGAATATGTAAACAATGCAATCGACTGAATAAAGGAGTAGGGTTCAGAAAATGTAAACACTATGTTTTTATACTGGTTCGACCAAGCCTACATCCAGTGTCCTTCCAACCACAGGAAGCAAATGCATTATAATGATCAAGGTTTTTACAACAAGGTTTCTATAGAAGACCTCACGTCAAAAATGTAAAACACCTTTCTAACCCTCTAATCAAAATATAGGAAATACACAAACTAGACCAGTAGTAAGAATCCCCTCTCCTGTCGTCTAAACCCTTTGAAACACTCTCAAAGTCAAGAACGCCACATGCTCTTATTCCTGTAATCACAACAGGGAACCTCAAACCAATCTTCAAAAGATTGCGGAATCTGATCGCTCAATGACACCCAAATGTGCAAGTTGATCAGCCTTTGAAAAACACAACAGTCTTGCTCTTCAAGAAATCACAAGTAGTTGATCACAACAGTCACTCTTGTTTCTTGGAGCTTTTTCTCTCTTCTTGTAAGATCACAACTTTCTGTAAAAGATATCACATTATTATATTTTCCAAAAGTTCCTACAGAAATCAAATTAGCGTCAATTTATAGAAGGGTTAAATATGTTTTTAGTCCCTGAACTATCAGACGATTTTGTTTTTAGTCCCTGCTCAGAACTTTGATGGTTTTTAGTCCTTATAGTTTTGAAACTCTGAGTATTAGTCCTTAAAAATGGACGGTGTTAAGTTTTTGTGGATGTGGCAAACGGCCATGCCACGTGAGCAGTGATCTCTGCCTTCACTCTCTGCCACGTGGAATGTTTAACTGTTGAACTGAGATTAAGTCAGTTAATTACGTTGTTGATTGAAATTAGATATAGGGTTCAGAATTTGTCAAAAGTAAATATTGCAATTGGGGGGAAAACGTAGTTTTACTGGAAGCATTGTAGTGGAAACCTTTGACAGGAAGCATTGTATCTTGATTGTCCTTGCGGTGGTGGTTGCGGTGGTCGTTCCGGTGGTCGTCAAAGACAAGCGTAAAGAGGAGCTTTAAGGTAAGTTAAGCTATTGTTTTTGTGTTTCGGTTATGGTTGTTCCAATTTGTGCGTAAAGCGTTGATGTGTGAATGTAGGTCTAGAAATGGTTTTCGACATTTGTTTGCATCACATGGGGAAGTTTGTTAGTAATAAGGGGCTACAGTATGTTGGAGGAGAGATACACGTGATCAAAGGAGTTGATCCGGATCGTTGGTCATATTTTGAAGCGGTTGGAATAGTTCAAGAATTTAAGTATGATGCAGACTTCAAACTTTGGTGGAAGGGGTCCAAACAAAGGCTGATGAATAATGTCAGATTATTGAGTGATGACAGAGAAGCACTTGACTTGGCTAATTATGCAGAGGAGAATAACGAAGAGGTAGAAATTTATGTTCAACATGTTCCTAGTGAGGCAGTGGAAGTTCACTTTCTTAGTTGTGGTGAAGTGGCTGAGGAAGTGGAAGAGGGTGATGTTGAAAAAGGAAACATAGACACGGAGGAAGTGGTTTCGAAAGTGGATGAGATTGTACAAGAGGGTGGAATGGGTCTAGAAGAGGGTGAGGAAGACTGTGATGGTGGTCATGAACAGCAGGAGGTTGATAAGGGTGAGGAAGACTGTGATGGTGGTCATGAACAGCAAGAGGTTGAAAAGGGTGAGGAGGAAGAGTGTGATGGTGGTGAGGAATAGCAAGAGGTTGAAATGGGTGAGGAAGAAGAAGAGTTTGGTGGTGGTCATGAACAGCAAGAGGTTCAAATGAGTGAGGAAGAAGAGTTTGGTGGTGGTCATGAACAGCAAGAGGTTCAAATGAGTGAGAAAGAAGAGTGTGATGGTGATGATGAGCATGAAGACGTTGAAATGGGTGAGGAAGAAGAAGAGTGTGATGGTCATGATGAACATGAAGATGTTCAAATGGGTCAGGAAGAACAAGAGTTTGTTGTTGGTGATGAATATGATTATCTTGGGGAAGAAGAGGAAGGGGGGAATGTTGTTGAGGGGGAAGTAGAAGCTTCAGCTGAAGAATGTATGGATGACAGTGAAGAAGACAGAATGGCTAATGAAGATGATGGGTTTGATGTTCAGAATGATAGGGTGGACCAATTTCGGAGAAACATTAATCCAGTTTTGGATAGGTGGAATAGAATGAAAAAGAAGAAGAAATGTGTGCGTAGAAGAGGCAATGTTGGGGAAGGTTCATTTTTACTGAATGAAGAAGTTGGAGATCATGAGATCAATGAACAATACAACAGTGATGAATTGGATTCAAATGTAGATAGTGATGAGGATGTGAGGTTATCAAAGGGGAAATTTAAAAAGTTTAGAAAAGATGATATGAACAAGAACTTCAGATTTGAATTGGGGATGGAGTTCTGTTCTTTAAAGGGATTCAAAAATGCACTATTGGAGCATAGTGTATTAAATGGAAAAGAGGTTAAGTTTGTGAAGAATGACCTGAACAGAGTAAGGGCAGTTTGTAAAAACAAATGTGGTTTTCTGATTATGGCTAGCAAGGTAGGAGGGAAGGAAACATTTAGGGTGAAAACCTTGGTTGGACGGCACAGTTGTGGAAGGACCTTTGGAAACAAAAGTGCAAGTGTGAACTGGATTGCACAAGTATTAGTAGATAGGTTTGTTAATGTGGCTAACATGACTGTCAACCAAATAATTGATGACATTAAGAAGTCATTCAGTGTTGGAATCACTGCTTGGAAAGCTGGAAAGGCAAAGCAAATTGCCTTGGATTCTTTGGTTGGTGATGGAGAGCGACAATATGGTCGTGTATATGATTATGTGGGTGAATTGCTAAGAGTGAAGGCTGGAACATTTAAAATTAAAGTCAATCAACCCCAACCAAGTTTGCCTCCAAGATTTGGCTCATTCTATATGTGTTTAGAGGGCTGTAAGCAAGGCTTCTTAGGAAGTTGCAGGCCCTTCATAGGGGTAGATGGTTGTCATCTGAAGACAACATATGGGGGTCAGCTGTTGGTGGCAGTGGGCAGAGACCCGAATGACCAATACTTCCCACTAGCTTTTGCTGTGGTTGAAAATGAATGCAAAGAGAGTTGGAGATGGTTTTTGACACTACTACTGGAAGATATTGGAGGAATTGATTGTCAACGTTGGGTTTTCATCTCTGATCAACAAAAGGTATCTTCATTTTAATATTTCCCTATTTTTATACAGTAGCAATTGGAATACTTACTATTGAGCAAGACCTTTTCTGAATTGCAGGGACTAATGACAAAGTTTTATGATTTGCAGGGACTAATGACAGTTTTTGATGAGATCTTGGAAGGAGTGGAACATAGATTGTGCTTAAGGCACTTGTATAACAATTACAAGAAGTTTGGTGGAGGAGTGCTTATTAGAGATCTTATGATGGGGGCTGCAAAGGCCACATTCAAACAGGATTGGGAAAAGAAAATGGGTGAGTTGTCCAATGTTAACACTGATGCTTACAATTGGTTGCTATCTATTCCAACTAATCGTTGGTGTAAACATGCATTTAGTAGTTATCCTAGATGCGATGTCTTGTTAAATAATTTGTCTGAGTCATTTAATAGTACAATTTTACTAGCTAGAGACAAACCTATCATAACTATGATGGAATGGATTAGAACTTACATTATGAGGAGGTTTGCAACACTTAGAGAAAAAGCAAAGACATATACAGGGGTTGTGATGCCTAAACCACGAAATAGGCTTGCTGGGGAAGTTGAGAAGAGTGGAAATTGGATTCCAACTTGGGCTGGGGGAGCAAAATTTGAAATCACTCACGGGTTTACTATGGATAAATTTGTAGTTGACCTTAGTAACCATTCATGTAGTTGTTACTTTTGGGATTTGGTAGGAATTCCTTGTAGGCACGCTGTGGCTGCCATCAATTACAAACAAGAAAACCCTGAAGACTATGTACATCCTTATTACAAGAGAGAGGCTTATGACACTTGTTATGGCCCTGAGATTGTTCCAATCAATGGACAACAATTGTGGTCTACTTCTGAATTTGGTTCCCTACTGCCTCCAATTTATAAAACACCCCCTGGGAGGCCTAAAAAACTAAGAAGAAGGGAGGCTGATGAATATGTCACTCATACAAAATTATCAAAGAAGAATCTTCTTATGAAGTGTAGCAGCTGCAATGAATTTGGTCATAATGTAAGAACATGTAAAAGGGCAAACAAAAAGGTACAAAATCAATCTTTTACAACTTCACTTATTTACACATTCAAACTTATTTACAATCTTACAATTGCAATGTTGCTTACTTCCATTTACAGAACACAAGGTCCACTTCCAGTACAGGAGGATTTGGTAGCACAAGGGCCACTTCCAGTGCAGGAGGTTCTCAACCACAACCACCTCCATCAACGTCAGAAGGAGGACCAACATCAACAAGGGGAAGAACAACTGGCAGTGAAGCAGGAGCTGCATCAAGTCACCAAGGAGGAGGCACATCAAAACGGGGAAGAAGAAGTGCCAGTGGAGCAGGACCTGCATCAGGGCACGAAGCTGGAAGAAGAACATCCTCAAGACTGGCTGCACAACATCTAGGGTCCCAAGCTAGTACCAATTGAAGAATTATTGTAGCCAACCCTTTATTGTATTGAATTTTGTAATTCACAGTGACCCACTAAGGGAACAATTATAGTACTGGCTACAGTGGTTGGTGTGGTTGCTTTTAATATTTTTTGTAGTGGAAAGGGACCACTGAACTTATGTTATTTAATAGTATGTGACCACTTCATTTTCAAAGGGACCACTAAACTTTGAGTTGTATTCCATCTTTGCATAATGGCAAGTTAACTTTATTTATTCCAAGTCCACGTTTACAGATACTCTGCCTGTGCTTTCTTATGCTGTGAACTGTTTTCTTTATTAACATAAATGAATATACCAGTAACAGTGGAATGTTAAAGGGAAAACAAACAACAACATAAACAATTTCCAGACAATCCTCATTTTATTCAACACCATAATTCTTAGTTACAATTCATCTTTAACAAAAACATAATACAAAAGAAAATTGTTAACGCCCATGACAAGATAAACAACAACAACATCATTTTTCCAACTTTCTTCTCTTCTTCTAACTTCCTTTTCAACTTGTCGTTCTTCTTCCTTAGATCCAATACGAGTTTTTCATTTTCCAAACACATTTGAAGTTCTTCACGTTTTCTTTCAAAGCTTCCTTCAGTTTCAGAAACTCCTTCATCATGCCATTCAAAGTAATTACAACTTGAATTACTCTGCAATCAAAACAACACAGGATTAATTCAAAATTCAGCAAATGAAATGAAATATTTAATCACTTACTGCCCAATTTCTACATCTATAAAACAATCTTCCTTTGTTCTTCACAGTAGTTGCCTTCAAAACCAACAATGCTTCACCACAACCACACAATTTAGAAGGTAGCCGTGAAGATGATCCACAGCTTTGCGACTTAGACGAACCAATTGACCTTCGCGTCCAACCATTTCCTCCACTGTCACCTTTCATTTAACTACAACAAAACAATCCCTTCATCAGCTTTGGTGCCCACAAAAACCCTATATCCCAAATCGTCATATTCACACGAAGAACAGAAGAAGACCAAAACCAAAACATACGAACTTACCTCAAGAATACCAACTCCAACCTTCAGATGTACCCAAGTTCTTTCTCCTCAGCTACAGCCACGAAGAAGAACCAAACTTCTTCAAATCTAATTTATAAAAGATCACGAAGTGCTTAACTGACTTAATCTCAGTTCAACAGTTAAACATTCCACGTGGCAGAGAGTGAAGGCAGAGATCACTGCTCACGTGGCATGGCCGTTTGCCACATCCACAAAAACTTAACACCGTCCATTTTTAAGGACTAATACTCAGAGTTTCAAAACTACAAGGACTAAAAACCATCAAAGTTCTGAGCAGAGACTAAAAACAAAATCGTCTGATAGTTCAGGGACTAAAAACATATTTAACCCTTTATAGAATAACACATCTCAGACGTAATTTAATCGACTAAGCTACGAAAGTAATCGAATATAACAATTATGTTATAACAATTAGTAGCAAACACAACAATTAATTGCACAATTAATGCAGTCGACTATCATTTAATACTTGGTCAACACATTTATGTCAAGCATAGTTTTGTGACCGTTTTACAGTTATGTCAAGCATTAACAGAATTTCAAAACAATAACAAACTTAATCGAATACAACACGCATCCAATAGACTAAGTAACAATGTTAAGCATAGTTTTAAAAAACTTTCTCTTGAAAAAATCTCACAGCTCACTTGAAAATAGTTTGTGCAAAGACACGAGTTTTAATCGATTCATCCACATAAGTGCTTGTGGTTTTCCTTTTCAACATCATATGTCATGCATTCAAATATAAAAACACATATGTAACACAATGATATGCAATGAACAACATAATCATGCTCTCATATATGCTTAAACAAATTTAACACATTGATCAAAAGCATATAACATGTAAATATAAAACATGTAACACATAATACACATGTATTATTAATTATGTGTTGTCATCATCAAAAACACAGATATCACTGAGATTGTGGGTTAAGTTGAACCTTTGCTTCCCTATCAACAATCTCAACACTATTGTTGATTATCTACTATACAAACATGGTTTTATTAATCATAGTTGTGCATCATCAAAAAAGGGGGAAATTGTTGATAGGGGAGCACTGTGATTTGAACCCAATCCTGTGATAGTGGTTTTTGATGATGACAACACATTAATAATAAAAACACATGAATATGTACTCTGGTATATGTCATATGTTGTATGTGTTTATGATCATTGTGAAATATGCACATATTGTGATTGTCACATGTGTTGAACATGTAATACGTTGATTGTTGCATATAATGTTAGTAAAATGATCATATTTGTGTATGCATACTATATGATTTGATGATAAGGAAATCATATACACAAAAGCATATCTGAATGACTAAATCGAGTATAGAGGTGTGATAATCAATTCAGGTAATCAGACAGCTTGTGTTTTTAAACTGAGGCAAAACAACTTGTTTTGAATCGATTACATTAATTGGTGAATTGATTAAAACACGTGTGTTTGCATATATATTTTTCAATTGTGTTGTGTTGTGAATTAGAAAGAAAAAATTTTCAAAAATGTGCCAAGTGTTGAAGCTTTATCGATTACATGGATTATGTATTCAATTAAGTCTGTTATTGATTTGAAAATTGTTTCATGCTTGTCATAACTATTTCAACGGTTATATTTTTAAATGTGTGACTAAGCATTAAATGAAAATCGATTACATTAATTGTGTATTCAGTTAAGGAGCTTAATTGGTTATAAATCTGTTACAAGTATTTAATGTAACCGATTAGATTAAAAGAGTAATTGATTAAATTGCGTCTAAATTGGCTAAAAATATATATAGACGCATTGATTGGATTTATGTAAGACAATTGAGATTAACATTTTCATATTTGATTTAGATTGCACTAAAAAGTTTTACAGAGGTGATCAAACGCTCCAAGAAACATGAAATTGAAGTGGTGGACTATTCTTGAAGATTTCTTGAGAGACAAGCTTGACTGATTTGAAGAATCTGATCTTTCTGCACAATTGAGCTGCTTGTTGTGTGATAAGGAGAAATTTTTCAATTTGTGTGTTGTTATTTCCCTATACGTATTGCCAGGAAGAAAAACGAGGAGTTCTTGTAGTTTGAGAGGGTTCTCAAAGGGGTGAATGCTGAAGAGGATTGTTCTTGTTGTAGGGTTTTTGTTTTTGGCTATATTAGATTAATGAGTTAGAGATGTGATTTACATTTGGAGAGTGTTGTTGTTGTAAAGCCCTTGTTGTAAAAACTCATATCTTTATAGTGCAAATATGCTTTCAATCTTAGGTTATTTGAAAGGACACTTGATGTAGGCATTGAGGTCGAACTAGTATAAAACTCAGAGTTTGACTTTTCTTCTCCCTATCTCTCTACATTAATTGATTACATATTGTCATCATTTGAATATGCATACTGTTATATTGCATACACATTGCTTGTTGTTGAAGAAAGGTTTAAAGATTCATCTTATTTGCGAAAAAGTTTTGAAAAGCGAGTGTTTTTATAAAACATCAATTCAACCCCCCCCCTCTTGGTGTTGAGAAACAAAGCTCATGATTTCTAACAAGTGAGAGTGTGTTATGTCTTTTACATTCATCAAAACAGGTTCCACGTCGAAGCCCCATACAATTCGACATTTTATGGTGGTAAATATTTAAACCAGCGCGCCATTCTTTTACTCTTTTTTTCTTTTAAACCACCAAGGTGACGACGAATTCTACGGGGCTTCGACGTACTAATTGTCAGCCAAAAGCTAAAGAGTTTCTCCCTTTTTAATTATTTTTTCTTTTCTCTTTTAAACCACCAAGAGTACGTCGATATCTATCCGACGTACTATTGGTCAACTACAAGCCAAAGAGTTTCTCCCTTTTTAATTATTTTTTCTTTTAATTTTAAACCATCAAGAGAACCTCAAAGTCTATGGGGCTTTGACGTTTTCTTCTTCAGCCAAAAGCTAAAGGTCGCAACCTTTTGCTTCTTTTTCCTTTTTCCTTTATAACCTCTCATAGCCTCCCCTACCATTATATTTTAAGATAAGATTAACATTTTTTTTTATATTTTTATAGTATAAATTTGTATAAATTTATCCTATAATATTTACATATCATAAAATATAAGAAAGATTTGTGGGTGAAATTTAAAGAGAATATGTAATCCATATGTAACATCATGCCCTGCACCCGTCCAGTGAATGCGTATGTAATCCATATGTAACATCATTTTATATACGAATTTTGGACATTACATACAGATTTTGGCCGAATGTAATTTCGGTTTCTCTTGTAGTGAAGACACAATGGTTTCAATTAGTGTATATGAATTCTAAACTATAGAAGGGGAAAATTCAATAAAATAGAATATTATCGTTTCCCATCCACTTGTAACATGCACGAATAGTGGTCATCATCTAATACATGATGTAGTAATCACACTCATATGACCTGCTTTGTCTATTACACTACAATATATCATCATAATTGTAAAATATTAAGGAACATAACTACAATGGTACAAAATGTACCAAAGTATGGAGTAAAATTCCAAACATTAAGGGTCAACCATGCAAGCTTCTTAGCTTTAGCAGTTGATCTCCTGGAACACATCATATGTGTTGTAAGGGAACTATTAAAAATATGGCTTTAGCATACATTTATATAAGAAAGAAAGTCCAAACATTGAGGTTCTTACCAATCTACTACTTGTTTGGGAGGGTTAGGAGGAGACTTGTGCAATGAACAAAATCGTACAACAGTATTCTCTGATATGGAAATCACAAGTAGCTCCCAATGGTGCTTGAAATTGGTAATAACTTAATTGTTATATACTAAAATCACAAATGAAACTTTAAAGTTAACAAACTTCACTTACCCAACTATATAAGGGATAAAATATAGCTGCTTCCACATTGCAAAACTATTAGAGATGTATGCTTGGATGTCATCATACAGGGGTCAATGAATCATATACAACATTGAACCCTATCTTGTTAGTTACACCAAACATATACCTGAAATCAAGAAATGATTTGATATAAGTAACTTGATAAATCAATTTTATATAAATAAGTGGTCATAGACTTACATCATACACAACTAAACGAGGATAATATTAAGCTCTTCTCTCCTTGACGCAAGCTCCTGAACATCTTGTTTATGAAAGTACAATGGGATCTTAGAGTTTCTTCCAAATATAGTAGAATCCCATGGAACAATCATCGCGCATCTACAATGATGTTAGAAAGCTTATGTAACGCACCAAGAGGTTTGTCCTCAAATAAATGAATCTTCTTCGGTGTAGGAATTTCCTCTCAACTTGTCTATTATTACATAAAAAAATAGTTATGTTATGACGTCAATAAGAAGTAAAGTTTAAAATTGAGAAGTATATAGTAGGAGTCCATATCGAGGGCTTAGGAGTAAAATCAACCAAATATCTAGGTCAGTTGATGAAAGACTGAAATGCTTGTGCCACAGTGTGATGGAAGCTACTCCTAGACATGCAGAAGAAGCTCCAAAACTCAGAGAAGTAGCAGCGGATTGAGAGAAAACAGTGGAGGTTCGGAGCGCACTCAAGGTGTTTGTGAAATTGTCTGGTGGTTTTTTGAATGGATGTTTTGGTAGATCTCTAACTCAGTAGGCTTTCCAAAGGGGAAAGAAGCTAGAGGAGGTGCAAGATAACAATGCACAAGGTTGAACTTGAGAGTGAAAGCTGAAAATTGGCAGCATTTCTTTACTACAAATCAAGTTGAGTTTACAAATGATGAGCTCTCTTTTTATAGACAAAGATGAGCTTGGAAGTGTGCTATGAAAGCTACATTAGCTACATTTAAAACGTGCAGAATCCCAAACGTGCAGGAGCTCCTTCCAGGCCATGTGTTTAATGTGCACTTTATTGAACATGTGCTGAATTAGGGAAGCCACACGGTTGACTTGTGTTCCACATGATTGAAATTTAAAATGTGTTTATAACTTGGCTAATTAATGTGCAGCAGCAAGGCTTCTTTGGCAGCATCATTATAAGATCCAATTCCTTGTTATTTGGCCTACAAAACAACATAAAGTATTTTAGCAAGGATAAAGAAGATTTAGTAATTAATACTCCATAAGAGTAAAATAGTAAGTGCTCCCTCATCCTCTTGGATTCTTTTAGACATGGCTCTTGTTAAAGGTCCTATGTGAAGCTTGGATGGTCCTCCATCAGTCCCTCCCTCTTGAAGAAGATCTGTCCTCAGATCTTGGGAATCCTGTTGGGCATCCCCTGTGAAAGGAATTAAATCACAAATGTTAAAAGTAGGACTGACGCCATAACTTTCAGGAAGGTCTAATTGATATGCATTATCATTTATTTTCTTGAGCACTTTGAAAGGACCATCTCCTCTTGGGCTTAATTTGGATTTACGTTGAGAAGGAAATCTTTCCTTTCTCAAGTGAAGCCAAACTAAGTCTCCCTCTTTAAAGATTACTTGTTTTCTCCCTTTGTTGTTGTAGTCAGAATATTTTTGAGTTTGTTTTTCAATATGGGTTTTAACCTTTTCATGTAACTTTTTGATAAACTCCGCTTTAAAAATACCTTCTTTATGAAGAAAAGAAGATGAATCTGGAAGAGGAAGTAAATCAAGCGGTGTGATAGGGTTAAAACCATAAACAACCTCAAAAGGAGAAAGTTTAGTAGTCTTGTGAACTACTCTATTATAAGCAAACTCTATATGAGGTAGATGATCATCCCAATTTTTAATATTGCCTTTTAACATTACCCTTAATAGAATTGATAGAGATCTATTTACTACTTCTGTTTGCCCATCAGTTTGTGGGTGACATGTAGTAGAAAATAGTAGTTTAGTTCCTAGCTTGGCCCAAAGTGTTTTCCAAAAGTAGCTAAGGAACTTAACATCTCTATCAGAAACTATAGTTTTGGGTAAGCCATGTAATTTGACTACTTCTTTGAAGAAAAGTCTTGCTATATAGCTATCATCATCTACTTTGTGGCAAGGTATGAAATGAGCCATTTTACTAAATCTATCAACCACCACAAAGATTGAATCAAACCCCTTTTGAGTCCTCGGTAGACCTAGGACAAAGTCCATGCTAATGTCCTCCCAAGGGGTGCTAGCTATTGGAAGAGGAAGATAGAGTCCATGAGGCATAACTTTAGATTTAGCTTGTAAACAAGTTATGCAACTAGAACAATGCTTTTGGACATCTATTCTCATGTGTGGCCAATAAAATTTGCTTTTTAAAGTATGAAGAGTTTTATCAACTCCATGATGGCCCATGAGTCCTCCTCCATGACTTTCCTTGATAAGAAGCTTTCGAATGGATCCTTGGGGTATGCATAGTTTTCCTTTATTAAAAAGATACCCCTCAGAAATATAGAATCCGTCGAATGGCTTCTTAAGACAAGATGCATAAGTCGATGCAAATGTAGGATCAGTTTCATAAAGTTGCTTGATGTCATCAAAACCTAGTATTTGTGATCCTAAAGTAACTAACAATGCATGACGTCTAGATAGAGCATCCGCAACAACATTAGTACTCCCCTTTTTATGTTTGATGACATAGTGAAACTGCTCGAGATATTCTATCCACTTGGCATGTCTTTTGTTCAGCTTTCCTTGCCCTTTAATATACTTGAGAGATTCATGGTCAGTATTGATAATAAATTCTCTAGACACCAAGTAATGCTCCCAAGTTTGCAATGCCTGAATAAGGGCATATAGTTCCTTGTCATAGGTAGGATAATTCAATGTAGGTCCCCTGAGTTTTTCACTAAAATAAGCTATGGGATGACCTTCTTGTATAAGGACAGCTCCTATTCCTACCCCAGATGCATCACATTCGACTTGAAAAGTTTTGGAAAAATCAGGTAAATGTAGAATGGGTGCATGTGTTAACTTATGCTTCAAGGTCTCAAAGGCTAGACTTTGCTTTTCATCCCACTTGAATGACACATCTTTCTTTAAAAGTTCATTGAGGGGAGCAACAATAGTAGAGAAATTTTCTACAAATCGTCTATAGAAACCTGCTAGACCTAGAAAACTTCTTACTTCTCCCACTGTTTTCAAGACAGGCCACTCTTGGATAGCATTGATTTTGCTAGGATCAACATGTACACCTTCTTTCCCAACTTTGAATCCCAGAAAAATGACACTTTCTTGACAAAAGGTACATTTGTCAAAGTTGGCAAATAAGTGATGTTGTCTAAGTAAAATCAAAACTTTCCTCACATGGTGAAAATGTTCTTTAAGACCTTTGCTATAGATTAGAATGTCATCAAAGTAGACTACAACAAAGTTGCCTATGTATTCCTGAAGGACATGATTCATTAGTCGCATGAATGTACTAGGAGCATTGGTTAAGCCAAAAGGCATGACTAACCATTCATAAAGGCCAAATTTGGTCTTAAAAGCGGTCTTCCATTCATCTCCTTCTTTAATTCTGATTTGATGATAACCACTCTTGAGATCAATTTTGCTAAACATTGTTGCTCCATGTAATTCATCTAACATATCGTCCAACCTAGGAATAGGATGCCTATACTTGACTGTGATATTGTTGATAGCCCTACAATCCGTACACATTCTCCAAGAACCATCTTTCTTTGGGACTAACAACACTGGCATCGCACAAGGACTAAGACTTTTCTGTATCCATCCTTTGTTCAATAAATCATGGACTTGTTTCTCTATCTCTTTAGTTTCTGTTGGGTTAGTCCTGTAAGCTGGTCTATTTGGAAGACTGGCTCCAGGAATTAAATCAATCTGATGTTCAATTCCTCTAAGAGGTGGTAAACCACTAGGAAACTCTTGAGGAAATAAATCATCAAATTCATTTAAAAGCTTTTGTAACCCTTTTGGAAGAGAAGCAAGAGAATGATTTATAGAAACAAATGCCTCTTTGCAATAGAGAAGAAAGTGAGGTTGCCCAAGAAAAAGTTTTTGAGAATGTTTGTGAAGGACAACTTCATTGGTTGAAACATTTTCTACCAAACTCAATTTCTTCTCTTTGAGCAATGACTTACTTTTTTGCTTTTTCTCGCCATCCAATTTTTTCTTAAGGATTATTTGATCCTCTCGTACTTGTGAAGGTGTAAGAGGGCTCAAAATAATCTTTTTGCCTTTGTGGTGGATGGTGATTTTGTTAGTGACCCCTTCATGCAAAGCTTGTTTGTCAAATTGCCAAGGTCGCCCAAGTAAAATGTGGCCCGCTTCCATTGGAACTATATCACAAATGATTTCATCTTCATACTTGCCTATGGAAATGGGTACACTTACTTGTTCCTTAACAACTATTCCTTCATCCTCTTTTATCCATTGAAGTTTGTAAGGGTTAGGATGAAGAGTAGGAGTTAAGCCTAGCTTTTCCACCATTCGAGAGCTACAACAGTTACAACAAGAACCACTATCCACAATCATAGAACAAGTTTGATTAAGAACTTTGCAGCGTGTGTGGAATAGGTTTTCTCGTTGAGTTTGTTCTAACTCAACAGGCTTTGCTTCAAGTAGTCGTCTAACCATAAGAAGATCTACATCACAAGGTGGAGCTTCATGTTCCTCTTCAGATGAGGACAATTCAGACTCACTGGAGGTTGACACCTCGCTATGACTTTCATGCTCAAGGATATAGGTTGACCTTTTAAAATGACACTCATTTGAATAGTGTCCTCGTGCCCCACATTTGAAACATCTAGTCTCCCTACCTTTGGTAGCTCTATTGTGCTCTCCTGAAAGTCGTTGGTCCTTTCCTTTAGAGGTCTCTTTTTCTTTTCTGAGATCTCTATCTTTGCTCTTGATCTTATCTTTTTCACGCTCTCTCTCTTTTGTCTCTTCATATTTTGGAAAACTACCCTCCCTCTTAAAATCTTTCCTATATGAAGAGGAGGTAGCATAAGGTTTCTTTGCGGAAGCTTTTCTTCTATTTTGCTCTTCCACTCTCACACATAGCTGGACAAAGTCATTGAGATCTAAGTAAGGTAAGAGTTCTACCTTATCTCTAATCTCATAGTTCAATCCACTCTGGAATCTAGCTATGGTGAATCTCTCTTCTTCTTTAATCCCAGCTCTTAACATGAGTAATTCTAATTTCTGCCGGTATTCCTCAATACTCATGTTTCTTTGTTGAAGTCTATGGAGCTTGTCCATGACTTCTCTAGCATAATATGCTGGTACATGCCTTCTGTGTAAGGCTGCTTTTAACTCATTCCAGTATTGGATGGTATAGTCGCCACTCATCTTTTGATCTCTTATGATTGATGTCCACCAATAAAGGGCTGCACCTTGAAAAGTCAAGGTAGCTAAGGTCACTCTCCTCCTATCATCTATGTGGTAACATTCAAAAATCTGTTCAACCTTCATCTCCCATTCAAAATATTCTTCCACATTATCTCTGCCATAGAAGGGGGGAAGGTCAAGTTTGGGTTCCACATGATGGTTCCTATGATGGTGGTGTCTCCTAGGAGGGTGTTGATAGTGATCAAAAGGATGAAAACTATTGTGATCACTATGTTGGGAATGATCACCATTATCATGGTGTTGCTTATGAGAGTGTTCCTCATTATTTTGTCCTCTCTGATTGCGAGTGAGGTTTGCAACCATCTGTTTGAGTTCATTTAACTCAGCTTTAGTTCTATTAAGTTCCTCTCTCAATTCCATATTTTCCTCATCATGATGAAAGGTGCCTTGAATACTAGAGTTACTCATACTTGTGAAGTAGATAAAAGATTTTCAAAAGAGTTTTGAAAAGCTTTACAAGTGTTGAGTCAAAACACTTTTCAGAGATTTGTTTTTGTATTTTTGGTGAAATGACTTCTAGATATATTCTAAAGGTAAAGAAACCGAATAGCTCCCAGGAAGGAGAGGTGAGTCTCAATGGACAAGCTTAAGAACCTTGTCCTTCCTTAGCCAGAGGTTCTCCTATTTCTTACCCAAGTTTCAATGGAGAAGTCTTTTCAAAACAATTAGAATGCAAAAAATGAGAAGCTCCTAATAAACCAAACGAAGGTTTGTCTATATGGTAGCGCACCTAGCTATCACGGAGACTTAGAACACAAATATCAACAAGCAAAAGTAAAGAAAGATGATAAAGAAATGAAAGAGTGAAACACGGCCCTAAGTGAAAGTGCAAATGACACTTGGAGCCACTTGACACACTTTCACACTAAGAAGTGGAAACTAAACTATTACAATGTTGTATGGTGCACTTGGAATTGCTTGAAAAGCATTTTTCCAAGCCACTTTAAGTTTCAAAAACCAAGAAGAAATTACCACAAAGGTTCCGTGATAGAATGTCACTTATACAAAGAAGTATAAAAGAATTTATACAAAACCAAGTGTGGCTGCTACAGCAAAAGAAATAAGCTGAAATATAACTCTAAAGTGATGTTTTTCTGCTGCAAAGAAATGTTGGACAGCCAATGGAAAGTCCTCTTGAAGTTCCCTTGTAGCAAAGTTAGCAAGACCTCCACTCCTTAAGATGCTACCCCTTTGATAAGGTCCAACTGGATGTTAAAACTCTACCAAAATATAAGGTTCCAGCAGACAAAAGGCACAAAACCAGTAAGTGATCAAAAAGAGTGCTGCAACAAAGTTGAATGCAGAAATAATTCTGACAGCAGTATATGGAAGTCAAGAAAAGTGATTTCTAAACACTTTGGGGCTGGAATAAAGGCTAGCACACAAAAGGAACTTAAGATAGTGTCTAGAACAGATTAAAAAAAACAAGAAAAACCCAAAAACAGTGATTGAATTCTGTGCAATGTAAGTGTTTGATGAAATTTCAAAACTGTTTGATGAAATGCCACAAAGAACAGCAGATTTTGTATATTCTGGTTTTTGACCTTTCAAATCTGGATTGCAGGGTTGATATTGCTTTTTATGAATGCTATACAATTGGATAAGCATATATATGCATTTGGAAACTTAAACCCAGCTTTTGCCAATCCAATAATGAAAATAATGAGTATTTCAAATGTCAAACAGCAACAAAAAAAAATGCTTACTGCACCAGAAAGTGATGTGAAAAATGGTGCTTTGAGATGCAAAAATGAGTTGTTGTGGTTTGATGACAGGTGCACTACTACTAAAAAAATAGGTGACTGCTGTAAAAGAAATTGACTGCTGTAAAAGATGACAAGTGCACTACTACTAAAAAAAATGAGGAAAATTTGGTGATGCAGCAAGTCAATACCAATTTGGCCCAAAAGTTACCATATGAACAGTGACCAACCAAATTCAATTCACCAAAAATGACTCCAAACTCAATGAAACTGATCTAAAACAGACTAGATCTCAATATGAGGTGTGCACTTGCATATTTCAAGTAAAATGATGGTTCAAGATGTAAAATGATACCTTGACTATGAAAAGAGCAATTGGACAGTGCAAACAGGTTTTAAATGATCAAATGAATGTGTTCAAACAGTTGCAATGCACAGAAACATACACATGCTCGAAATCATAGTCAGAGTTGCTAATTATGCAGCAAAAAAAACTAGAAATCTGCATTAGAATTTAAAAAATTGCATAGAATTAAGGCTGTCTGGATCAAACAAGATAGAAGAATGGTCCTATGCACTAGATCTAGCTTAGAAAAGATGAGCTAGAAGATTAAAATGGCCTAAGACAGAGCAAAGAAATCAGCACGGTGATAGCTTTGGACTGGAAATTCTGGACAACACATGTTATTGGATTGTAAGCAACTAGGCAATGCATTTTGTAATTCAGTACTTAATATGAGTTGCTACAACTTTATACATGCTTAATAACAACAAATAAACTTGTCTCATGCTTTAGAAACAAAAATTCTGGACTGAAACAGATTGCTCAAGATCAAACCAGAATTGACTTTTGATGCAGATTGTTGTGAAACAGTATGAGGTTTTGTTTTGATTTTTGGATGCTTTAGCTCATGTCATCCAGGCTAGACATTGTCTCATTGCCTTGTAGGATTGATATAGTGCTAATCATGCATCTAAACACAAATTAAAACAAAAAAAATAGTGCTGGAACAGAATCAATACTTCATGACAGCAAGAACACTGCAGCACATTGCACAAGACTTGGACAAAACTGGAGAATGAATTTGAACGCTGGAATGAACTCATACAAACAATTTTCACCGTATAAAATGATCAACAAACACTAAGGAAAAGCAAATGCATGATTACAGCACTCACAGACACAAATTAAACCAAAACAGAATAAAAAAAAAATTTCTAAAACAGTGACAGAGTTTGACAGCACATGACAAAAACGAAAATTGAACAAAAGAGAGGCTTATCTCTTGAAGACAAGCGTGGACGTGCTGGCTCTTGATACCAAATGATGGAAGCTACTCCTAGACATGCAGAAGAAGCTCCAAAACTCAGAGAAGTAGCAGCGGATTGAGAGAAAACAGTGGAGGTTCGGAGCGCACTCAAGGTGTTTGTGAAATTGTCTGGAGGTTTTTGAATGGATGTTTTGGTAGATCTCTAACTCAGTAGGCTTTCCAAAGGGGAAAGAAGCTAGAGGAGGTGCAAGATAACAATGCACAAGGTTGAACTTGAGAGTGAAAGCTGAAAATTGGCAGCATTTCTTTACTACAAATCAAGTTGAGTTTACAAATGATGAGCTCTCTTTTTATAGACAAAGATGAGCTTGGAAGTGTGCTATGAAAGCTACATCAGCTACATTTAAAACGTGCAGAATCCCAAACGTGCAGGAGCTCCTTCCAGGCCATGTGTTTAATGTGCACTTTATTGAACATGTGCTGAATTAGGGAAGCCACACGGTTGACTTGTGTTCCACATGATGCACATGTAAAATGTGTTTCTAACTTGGCTAATTAATGTGCAGCAGCAAGGCTTCTTTGGCAGCATCATTATAAGATCCAATTCCTTGTTATTTGGCCTACAAAACAACATAAAGTATTTTAGCAAGGATAAAGAAGATTTAGTAATTAATACTCCATAAGAGTAAAATAGTAAGTGCTCCCTCATCCTCTTGGATTCTTTTAGACATGGCTCTTGTTAAAGGTCCTATGTGAAGCTTGGATGGTCCTCCATCACAGTGGCAATCTCATTTGTTGGCACAAGAACAAACGCATCTGGTATGACAATGTCATCGACCGTGACCTTCAGCTCATCTTCTCCTAGCTTCATACCATGAATTATAATAGTTGCCTCAAAGACTATGCCATAAGCCACTAGCATGGTCCCAATAGGATGTACAACATATAGCTGACATGAACGAGTCTCGTCCATGTCGTCCTTTGGGACACCAGGAGCTGAACAACTTCCTTTGTTACTTCTACCTATTAAATTAAATGTTAGCTTATACAAAAAGTAAATTAATAAAAAAATGCTTATTAAGTTTACTCGTGGGAGGCACACATGTTCAACTACATGAGATGGCTATAGAAGCATACCATAACTCTCAAAATTGTTGTTGAAACTAGCACATCACCCTTTTAGTCACTTGTGAAGTGACTTCATCATACAACTCCACCCTAACCTTCTTTATGATCTCCTTTGTGATCTCCTGCTTTAGCCGTTGTTCATACTCTTAACTAAATGTGTATGAAGTGTGATGTGAGGAACTCCCAAAAAAATGTATAATGCCTATGCCAATTTTACCAGCACGCACTTGTCTTGGGTGCTCAAGTTGTCCAATAGCAGTAGCAAGAATATCCTAACGCCCTTCTTGAGTGAATTGACCTTGGGAGCTCTGCTCAACCAAGGAGTCCTGTAACATAACAAAACTTCAAAATTATTTAAAAGATCTATGTAATATGTGTAACGAAAATCTTGCCAAAATATCTTACAATTCTTTTTTATATTTCTCTAGCATTGTCAGAAGTATAGGAGCCCAATGATCATAGACGAGCTAACTTCCACTTCTCATGCCGAGATGGTGGTGAAGGAGGATAAGGTTTACCATCCTCAAAAAGTGGGAGCTTATTGTCTGACTTCTGCTTGATTATTTTCTCTTCAAGCTTCTTCTATCCACCATGAGAAAATAAGTGTGGA
Source organism: Vigna nakashimae (assembly GCA_034642375.1). NCBI lineage: Eukaryota > Viridiplantae > Streptophyta > Magnoliopsida > Fabales > Fabaceae > Vigna > Vigna nakashimae. The sequence continues at coordinate 17,652,324 of CM067761.1, forward strand.
TTTTTATTTTGAGCACTTATACTCTATGCTTTAGACATTATTTCCTGTGACATAATAAAACAATTGTTATGATAAAAAATTGTGAATGATGAATTGAATAATTTTAGTTACACTTACCTGCCACGACTCTGATGTACGAATCTGTACAAATTGACGCCAACTTTCTTAATCAACTGCCGTATATTTTGAACATGAAGTTTCATTTCTTTTTACTCCGATAATATATATTGAAGTCAATTTTTTCGTAAAACCCCAAAATCTTTTGGCAATTGAAGATAAACATTTATTCCTTAGCGTCGCGACATTTGGAATATCAAATGTCATTTACAATCACTAGTGCAAAATCAACGTATAACATCAAACATACAACGTCCAACCACTGAATAGCCAACGTTAAAAATGATTGGTGGCATTTTTGTAAATAAATGCAATTATTAGACGTCGTTTAGAATTGTAATTCAACGTCAATTTCCTATAAGACATCGAATATTGAGAAGTCTGACATCCTATTGGGTAAATTTTGCGAAAATATTTGGTGCAAAGGTCAAAATGTATTTACGTATGACGTCGAATGTCCTAGAATTAGACGTCAAAAGGATATAAAACGTCGAATGCCCCAACGTTAGACGTCAAAAGGTTAGTGAATTCAATAAAAATTTGAGCGGGAGATTGAAAATTCATTCACTTTATCTTAGCGTGCGAGACCCTCTTCTCTGCTCAAACTTTTCTGGAACGAAGTTTGACGACCATCACATTTAATCTTTCTTTCATTTGATACAAATGGATGTTAATTAACAAAGTTTGATGACCATCACATGTAATCTTTCTTTCATTTGATACAAATGCATGTTAATTAACTACTTTAGGTATGATTTTTGTTTGTTTTGACTGATTATTTTCATCTTCTTGTCCTTCATAGGCGCATTCTGTTTTCTCTCTCAGTGGTGGCATCACTTTATTCCGACGAATTTACCTTTTGAAGGTTAGTTTTCTTGTTCGTTTTGAAGAATTTATTTGTTCAACTTGTTTGTTGTTTTTTTTTGTTGAACTTATTTGTTGTTGTTGTTGTTGTTTGGTTGAACTTGTTTGTTGTTGTTGTTTGATTGAACTTGTTTGTTGTTTGTTATTGTTGTTTGTTTGTTATTGTTTATTGTTATTTCTTGGAGCTCTTTCTCTCTTTCTAGAAGAATGCACTTTCTGCAAAAGATATTACAAACTGTTAGATTCACAAAAGTTCTTACAGAAATCAAAATCGCGTCAATTTATAGATTTTCACAATTCAGACGCATTTTAATCAACTTAGCTACTAATGCAGTCTAATATAGCAATTCTGTTATAGTAGTTAGCAGCAATCAATGCAGTTAATTGAATGTACAATTAATGCAGTCGAATCTCATTCAATGTTTGGTCAACATATTAAAAATATAGTCGTTGTAACATTTAATTCAAGCATTAACATAATTTCAAAACTGTAACAGACTTAGTCGAATGCAGGTTGCATATAATCGACTATATAACATAGTTAAACAAAGTTTTGAAAAACTTTCACTTTGAAAATCCTCGCAGCACACTTTGAAAATGGTTTGTGCGAAGCCACGAGTTTTAATCGACTCACTACATAATGAAGTTGACTTAATACTGTTGTTTTTCCGCACAATTAAAAGTTCAACATAAGTTCTTGTGGTTTTCGTTCTATAAAACATCAGACATGCATTCACCAATAAAATGAATTGTATAGCACAATGAAATGCAATGTATCAACACAATCATGTTCTCAATGCTTTAAACAGATTTACACATTGATTAAAACATATAGCATGTACGCAATAGAACATGTAACACATAAACAACACATGTGTTATTAATTATGTTGTCATCATCAAAAACCAGAAGCTCTGAGATTGTAGGTTCAGTTAAACCAGTGCTCCCGTATCAACAATCTCAACACGTCGGATTGTTCTATGTCTGATGTCAATTAAGGTAAATTAATGTCAATTTTTTTAAATTCGATGTCAATTTAACATCTTCCGATAAGACGTCAATCTCGAATTCAACGTGAAATATCGTAAAACACCGACATTATATGGTGTTTTTGTACTAGAGGATAAAGAAAATAACAATATATCAATACAAATTTATCAATATAACCAAACTAGAATTTTGAGCAATATTAATTACCTTACTGATAGATCTTGCTAGATTAGGTTCCAAACAACTTCAGATTCATGATCAAATGATTGTGTAAGGATAAATATATGATCACGTGCTAATTGATGAATCATTATTTTATACTATTCACTTAGCTTTTCACACCAAATTATATTAGTGAATTGTGTTTAATTCTTCATTATTGTCTCATTTTCACTAACTAGGCTTAATTTGATTAGTAATTCATATTTTGGATTATCTGAATCTAATTACTTATTATTAACTGCAGGGCAATTTTGGAATTATTATAAGGACTTCAAGAGAGCTGCAACACCATTTAATTTCATTTTTGTAATTTTTAATTACTTTACTTTTGGACCAGATTTGACTTTTGGGCCCAATTTTAGGTCAATTTTAGGGAAAGCCCACACTAAGGGTAGAATTGTAATTTGAGGTTTTAAATACCCCATATCAGATTTGAACATCACTCTCCCTCATTTTTTGCGTTTTTCTCCTCTAGGTTTCAGGCTTGGGACGTTTTCTTCTATCCCCCCCCCCTTTTGGGAGTGTTAGGTTCTTTCTTTCCTTTCTGTTTTTATGTATTGAATCGCGCTTTCTAATTGAATGTCATTTTCGTTTCTTGCTTCCAATTTCGTTTCCGATTTCGTTATGCATTTTCATTTCAAGCTTTGCATTTATGTTTTTCTCTCCAATTTAGACTTGTGTTTCCATTTCCATTTTCTATTTCTATTGTGTTTTTTAGATGAGTTTTGTTTGCTACAATGTGTTATTAATTTCATTTTAATGGAAGAATAAACTGTTTGGGTTGGTGGTTATGGATATTGATTTGCATCCTTGAGATTTTGGATTGTGTTGATGGAGTTGTTCTTACCTTGCATGAGGTCAATTCAGTTTGTGTTCGCAATTGGGTATACGCTTAGTTACCTAATTGAAGTTTGATTTTCTCTTAGTTAATTGGACTGTTAGGTGCAGATTTAATTGGACTAGTGCAATGTGTTTGCTTAATTCATGTTTTTGAAGACCAGATTAACCTTTGCTTAGTTGGTTAATTTGTGTTGGATTAGGAGTAAGAGTAGTGTTTAATTGTGTTAATTTTTTATAGGAAGCATTGTAGTTGATGTAGACACCAACTTGTTTTGAATCTGTGTTAAATTTCATGTTACATTTAGTTCATTTTCGTTCACAAACTATCCACAAAAACACCCCCCACCAAGTGTTTGATCTAATGACTGAACCAATATTTGGTCCTTAAGAGATGACGTAGGAGTCACTTCCTAGTCTATACTGCACTTTATTCCACATTAAATTTGATTCGGGTACGACCTCGATCACTAATACTCCAAGGTAAGACCTAAAACCATCTGCATTTGGACCCGATGCTACATTGGTGACCACGTTAACAATGACAGGTGTCCTCTCACCTGCATTTCTTCTAAGCATAAGTTGTTTCCACCTGGTCGCTCCTCTAGTTGGTCTAGAATTGGGGACCTCATCCCCTGATGAATGTGGTGCCTCAGTTATGTATTTGTCACAATAAATAACATGCAAGATTAATAAAAGACTTATAAAATAACATATATTATTTAACAAAAGCCATAAATGTTTACACAAATATGAAATTCATACATAATGATATGGATTGGTCATATGTATATTCCCTCATTGGGATCTTCCCGAATGGCATGTACATCATCAACTAGAGGGTTGCTATCCAAATTTATTGTCATTTTAAATGGATAGGTGTCAACAATATGAAGATTAGTTAGATTCTCTTTGTTAACATCGATTTGGTTTTTTCCTTGAAGAGCGACATACAAATGATCAGGCGCATGATGATTGACATAAAAAACATGACTTGCTTGATATGCCATGATAAAGTTTTTGTCTCAATAACCAACCTTTCGAAAATCAACTAGTGTCATACCAGATTCATCTATTTTGACACCACTCTTATTATCAACCCACTTACATTTGAATAATGGAATAGAAAACTTAATGTAATCAACCTCCTATATCTCTTTTATTCTACCATAATAACTCGTTGATCCAAGTATAGGATTTTGATCTTTGGATGAAGAAAAATTGTAGTGACTCAACTTCTAGATTGACTCCACTATTTTGTACTATGTTTTTATCATCCAAAGTAATAGAAGCGGCCTCCACCTTCAAGATTGGAGTGGCTTCTTAGTCCAAAAGTGGCAACGGAATGGAACAATGGTTGGAGATATCGGTGTATGCAAGGTGTTTGTCAAAATGCGTGATAGTGTTTAGACGTGTGTGAGAGGTAGAATTCTAACTCAAATGGCCTTCCAACGGGGAAGGGAGCCAGAGGAAGAAGTTGTTAAACTTAGCACAAGCAAGGAACTCGAGAGCATGGCTGGATTAATTTCAGCAGCATTTCATTATCAATCTCAAGTTGATTTACAAGAAGGAGAAGATCTCTTTTATACAGTAAAAGAAGCCTCTGAAATGTGCAAAAGAAGCAACCAATTTACATGTGTTGATGAAGATAGCCAGCATGGGATGTGTTTCACGTGGAAAATGTGCTTCAAAGGAAGAAGATGCACGGCTTGGATATGTTTCACATGGGAAATGTTTAAAATGTGAAATGGTTAATGCAAAGATAATGGCCACGTGCTAGCAGCTTGTTTACTACAGAAATGGCACTTCTTCTTTGCTTTCTTTTCCTTCCTTTGCTTGGGAAACCTTCTAAGATGTATATGCATGGGTTCCCACGTTTATTGGTAACCTACAAAACAAGGTAAAGATATTTAGTTAAAGAAGAACGTGCTAAGACTTAGAAAGAAAAGATTAAGTCCTTATTCAACTTCCCTTTCTTGGTCTTAGAGTGAAGTTGATACTTCTTTGGATGGAAAGTCCCTAAAGGGGTTGTCATCATAAAGTCTTCATATAAAATGTGCAATTATTAATTTCATAGCCTACACAACATACAACATCAAACTTTAAACCATTTGCTAGCCACAACAATGTCTCAAAAGACTGTGACTTTTTCAAAACTTCAAATTTGAACCAGGACAAGAATATTATGTTATGCTCCATCAACTACCATTTCTCATCTGTGTTATTTAATATGTACATATGTGCTTGCATAAATTCTTCACGATCTTTTGTCACCACATTAACACTTTAGATGTTTTTACTTATTGAACATCTATTCAACCATGATGTGCGAGGAACTCCTTTCGGATTTGCTCTAGTCATATAATCTGAACAAAACTTGATACTTTCTTCAGCAATATACCTTTCAACCATTGAACCTTCTCTACGATATTAATTTTTGACGTACCCTTTCAAAATCTTCATATAATGCTCAATAGGATTCATCCATCTTAAGTATACTAGTCAACACAACTTGATTTCTCTAACCAAATGAACAAGTAAATGTAGCATGATTCAAAAAAGGATGAAGGGAAAAACAGTTCTAGTTGACACATGATGATAATAATCTCGCCTTGAAGTTCATCTAACTTTGCAGGATCAATGACTTTACTACAAATTGACAAGAAAAATGAACACAATCGAGTTATGGTGTTTCTAACATTTTTGGGCAAAATTCCACGATTAGCCACTGCTAACCATTGTTGCATTAATCCACATGTTGGACACTTTGTCAAAACTTCATACTTTTTCCTATATAATATGCAATCATTCGGACATGCATGTATCCGTTTATACTCCATACCCATTGGACAAAGAATTTTTTTATATCATAATTACGAGTGGGTAATGTATTTTCATCTGGCAGCATTTCATTCAACAACGAACACAATTCTGTAAAACTCTTACAATCCATCCATTGGTCGCCTTCAAATTCATGAATCTTAACTTTGTTGACAATCGTCTGAACTTAGTTGAACCAACATACAAAGGAGTCTCTGCATCATTGGACATTGTTTCAAACACATGCACTTAGGCAAAAGCTTCTACACCAACATCGCGAATCATTTCCTCTAATTTGTCTTCATTCGGTTCATCTTCCATGGTGGAATCGAATACATTTTCAGTTGGAGAGAGTGTTCGAAAGTCAGTTAATTCATCGTGCCATATCAATGTTCTATAACTCGTAGGAAACCATCACATATAAGATGTTCCCCAATATCGGTTGCGTTCAACTTCCTTCTATTCAAATAGTTGACACAATGACATCTAAATTTCACTTCATCATCACTTGTACTCTTATGATGTTGAGCAAATTGTATAAATTCTTCTACCCCTCTTTCATACTCAGCATTGATGCGTGGTCAATTAATTCAATGTCAATCCATATTCATATTTATTGAAATTGTTTACACAATTTCAATAATCTTGAATGATTGCTTTTGTATTCAAGGTGTGACCCTATCCCATTCAAGAAGATTCATTTTTTTAGTTTATTAAACATATAAATTTTAAACAACATATCTAAAATTTCACGAAATTTTGTCAGCATTTCGCAATAATCCTTAGGTTACACAAAATCAAAGTGATTATAAATTACAATCAAGTATGCACCCAAAGATCAATATAAAACACAACTGCAAATTTTCATGAAATTTAAGACATATATATTAAAATTTATATATATTAATAAACTATGAAAAGGTTATTACTCTTCTTCAACAAAAAGTTATTACTCTTCTTAAACTGTCCAACCGGACAATTCAAGATTCAATACTTGTAAATTATTATTACTATTTTCTTTCTATTCATTTGTAAAAAGTACACCTGTTAAAAAAAATTGGACATAGTAAATAGTTTTTGTATTGAATCTCAAACAAGAAACTAATGCTCATTCAAAACATTAATATATTCAAACAAACAAATAATTACATATGCAACATACAATATATTCAAGTAAACAATATATTCAAGCAAACAATATATTCAAGAAAACAAATAACTACATATGCAACATACAATATATTCAAGCAAACAATATATTCCAGCAAACAAATAATTATATGTTCATATTAAAAGGAAAATTTTAAGAATATTTACTTGGAAACGTGAAAGTCGGTCAACTATGGAGAATATCCATGTTTTAGAAGCTATAAAATCTCGCCACAAAATATAATATCTACACAAAAAGAAAAACACGAAGTTGAGCTTCTATTTGCAAGGGACTGGCTTGTTGATCTTTTATTTAGATATTTATGCTACACTTCTATAAGTTATTCTACTTCTTGATTAAATACCAAATAGAGAAATATCAAATATGGAAATATGCAATGGAATTTGCAATTACATTTTGGATAAGAAAACCCATGAATAAGTTTAGGAAACTCAAAAAAGACACATTGACTAAAGGTCATACATTTTAGGCCTCCAAAGAATATGAAATAACAAAATTGCATCTAAGTGTTTTTTTTTTTTGAAACTTGTATATTTTTGTTTTTATATGTCTAATAGTTCTATATTAATTTTGTTGAGATTGTTGATAGGGGAGCACTGGTTTAACTGAACCTACAATCTTAGTGATATTTGTGTTTTTGTTGATGACAACACATAATTAATAACACATGAGTATTCTATGTTACATGTTCTATGCTTACATGTTATATGTTTTTGTTTACTGTGATAAATCTGTATAAGCATATTTGTGAACATGATTGTGTTGTTCATTGCATATCATTGTGTTTAATATGTGATTTTATATGTGAACATGATTTTATATGGAAAACCACAAGCACTTTGGTTGAACTTTAATATGTAGCAAAACAAATGTTTTAAGTTGATTACATTATGGGATGAATCGATTAAAACTCGTGTGTTTGCAGAAACTTTTATCAAGTGTGATGTGAGTTATTTTGAAGAGAAAAGTTTTCTAAAACGTGTTAAGTGATTTTTCTTAATCGACTGCAAGCAATGTGTATTCGACTAAGTTGGTTGTTATTTTGAAAACTGATTGAATGCTTGACATTATTGTCTTATCTGTTAGCAAAATGATCAAGATGAAGTTTTGATGATGTCCAAATCAAGTCAAGAGAAATCAAGATTCAAGATGTTATGAAGACTTATATTGTGATGGAAAGCTTTTGTAATACTCTTAGAAATATGTATAGGACTTAAATTAGAAAAAGAAAAGTGTTTTGTAAAATTACTATAGTAAATCATTGCAACAAAACACTATAGTACTATTCATATGAATAGTAACACTATTCACGTGAATAGTGACGGTTAACGGTAAGAGTATCGCACTTAACACGGACGTTGGAGAAACTAGTCGTTGAAGAAACTAGTCGTTTATGACCGTTGGACAAACTAGCCGTTTATGGCCGTTGGACAAACTAGCCGTTTATGGCCGTTGGACAAACTAGCCGTTTATGGCCGTTGGACAAACTAGCCGTTAAGTTTGTCTTTTAGTGAATGGAAGAGCCTTTGGATGAGTCTATAAATAGACTCTCATTTCCTCTTAAAAATAACTAGAGACACAGAAACTCTTCCCTTGTGCTCAAATACTCAGAATTCTTTGAGACTTGTGTGTTCTTGTTCGGCTTGTGAAACTCTTGTCTGTGGAGCTGGTGAAGTGCTGCTACGGTGACAGAGGAAATAGCCGGTTCATCCTTGGTGTGTCTGAGGAGGTGTTCGGAAGAGGTTCATCCTTCGTGAAGTATTCGAAGGAGGTGTTCATCCTTCGTGAAGTATTCGGAGGAGGTGTTCATCCTTTGTGAAGACTCAAAGGAGGTGTAGTTTCATCTCTTATGGTATCAAGAGAGGTGTTTTCTAAACTCTTACAAATTGTATCTTTGTGATTGTAGTTTGTAATTGTTTTGTGTTAGTGAAACTGTTTATCTTGTTTTGAGATAAGCGACTGGACGTAGGATTGGTAAGATCCGAACCAGGATAAAATCATCTGTGCAAATTTCTCTCAGTCTTACTCTTGCTTTATTTGTCTTTATTAATTGCTAAGTAAGTTTAATTGAGTAGAAATTAAAAGGCACACGTTAGTATTAAAAACCCCTCTTGGTTTGTTATTCCACGCTAACCATTTCGCTGCAGCCGCTCTGACAATTGGTATCAGAGCTTGCTTTGATAGTCATTCAAATGGCAGGATCACATCAAACCTTTGCAGAGGGTGCTTCTATCAATAGACCACCACTATTCACAGGTGAAAATTACGCATTCTGGAAGGTTAGAATGCAAATTTTTATGGAATCTATTGATATAGATATTTGGGATGCTGTTGCATCTGGTCCTTTTGTTCCAACTAACAATATGCAGGAACCAAAGCCCCGTGACCAATGGACTGCTCAAGATAAGAAAAAATTTGGTAATGATGTAAAAGCTCGTAATATTATTTCATCTGCTTTAACTGTTGATGAGTTTTACAGGATATCTGTTTGTAAAACTGCACAAGAAATGTGGGAAATACTTCAAGTAACCCATGAAGGTACAGATGATGTTAAAAGAGCTAGAAAGAATACCTTGATCCAGGAATATGAGATGTTCAGGATGAAGCAAGGAGAAACAATAGTAGATGTTCATAAACGCTTCACCAACATCGTAAATCATCTTATTGGACTAGGTAAGTCTTTCGATACTGACGAACTTAATATAAAAATTTTGAAATCTTTAGACAGGGCTTGGCAACCAAAAGTGACTGCAATTTCTGAGTCACAAAATCTCAACACAATGACCATGGCGGCATTATTTGGAAAGTTGAGAGAGCATGAACTAGACCTTGGAAGATTAGATGAAGAAGAAGCAAAAACGAAGAAAAAGACTCTAGCATTCAAATCTGAGGTAGAAAAGAGCAAAAACAAGATGGAAGATGAAGACTCAGATGAAGATGAAAACTTGAGTTTGTTAATCAAGAGGTTCAACAGGTTCATGAAATCAAAAGGCAAAGGAAGATTCAGAAATGAAAAGAGAGAAAATCAAGGATCTTCCTCAAACTATAGATGTTATGGTTGCGGAGAAAAAGGACATTTGAAAGCAGACTGTCCAAATCAAAAGAAGGGTGAAGAAAAGAAAGAAAAGAAAATTTTCAAGAAAAAGAAGGCATACATTGCTTGGGAAGACGACAATGAAACAATTACAGATTCAAGCGACTCAGATGAAGAAGCAAACATCTGTTTGATGGCAGATGACGATAATGACAGCCAAGTAAGTAGTTCAAACTATTCTGATGATGATAGTCATATTGATGAAAATGAAATGTATACTGCATTATTAATTGAATCTGAAAAATTAGATGTTGCTCATAAAAAGCTGAAAAAGGACTTTAAAAATTTGAAATCTGAACTTAATAGCCTTCTTAAAGAAAATGAAGATTTGAAGCTTACTTCTGAAAGTTTTTCTAAATTAAATGATAATTTGAAAACTGAATTTACAAATTTATCTGAAGAAAACAGAAGTTTGAAAAATAAATTTTTATATCAAGCAGAAGAAATTAGAAATTTAAAAGGTAAAGTTTTATATTATGAAAAAGGCAAATTTTCTAGTAGTAATGAATGTGCATCCTGTATTAATTATAAGAAACTACTAGATGAAACAACCTTAGGAGAATGTAGTAAAATCAATGAAAATAAGGTTGTTAAGAATAAGTATGTTCCTAGAATTAAAAATAAGCATAATTATAGAACCCATAGAACTTGGGTAGAAAAAGGAACAACTTATAGGAACACAAATACTGCATCATGCTTTTATTGTATGAAAAAGGGTCATACATCTAACAAATGTAAAATTAAGCATTATGGTGTTCCAAGTGGTAGATATATTTGGGTTGTAAAATGATTTCAAATTTTCAAACTAACCCAAAGGACCCATACAAAATTGTTGGGTACAAATTTTTTTTTAATTTCTTTAAAACAAAATTTAAGAAAATTTTTTTTTTAAGACCGATAAAACTATTTTTTTTTGGATATCCTCTAATATATAAAGTATATATAGTTTTAAATCGGAAAAACTTTTATGTGAGCATGTTGTCTTTGATGAAATTGTAGACCTTGAGGCAAAACCTCTTGAGTCAGTTGAATTACATGCAGGCAACGACGAAGATTTGTAGAAGACAACAAATGAAGCAAAGAATGATGACAATCCTCAAGATAAAGATGTAAACAATGTTTTATAAGATCTTTCTCCTAAAAATATTTGCTTTAAATATCCTATTGTTCATGTTTGAATGAATCTTTAAATTTGAAATATTTTTAGCTCATATGCATACATGCTTTTATTAAGGGGGAGTATTATCTTAGGGGGAGAACATCAACACAACTTTTTAATTATGATCAAAAAGGGGGAGAAAATGTTTAAAGCTTATTTGCCTATTTGTACTATTTGTGCTTATTCACTAATGCACTCTTTCTTCCATAAGTTGTGTTTTAAATACAGATTATTACCAAAAGCTTTAAATCAAGGAGTTTTTGATCATCATCAAAAAGGGGGAGATTGTTAGCAAAATGATCAAGATGAAGTTTTGATGATGTCCAAATCAAGTCAAGAGAAATCAAGATTCAAGATGTTATGAAGACTTATATTGTGATGGAAAGCTTTTGTAATACTCTTAGAAATATGTATAGGACTTAAATTAGAAAAAGAAAAGTGTTTTGTAAAATTACTATAGTAAATCATTGCAACAAAACACTATAGTACTATTCATATGAATAGTAACACTATTCACGTGAATAGTGACGGTTAACGGTAAGAGTATCGCACTTAACACGGACGTTGGAGAAACTAGTCGTTGAAGAAACTAGTCGTTTATGACCGTTGGACAAACTAGCCGTTTATGGCCGTTGGACAAACTAGCCGTTTATGGCCGTTGGACAAACTAGCCGTTTATGGCCGTTGGACAAACTAGCCGTTAAGTTTGTCTTTTAGTGAATGGAAGAGCCTTTGGATGAGTCTATAAATAGACTCTCATTTCCTCTTAAAAATAACTAGAGACACAGAAACTCTTCCCTTGTGCTCAAATACTCAGAATTCTTTGAGACTTGTGTGTTTTTGTTCGGCTTGTGAAACTCTTGTCTGTGGAGCTGGTGAAGTGCTGCTACGGTGACAGAGGAAATAGCCGGTTCATCCTTGGTGTGTCTGAGGAGGTGTTCGGAAGAGGTTCATCCTTCGTGAAGTATTCGAAGGAGGTGTTCATCCTTCGTGAAGTATTCGGAGGAGGTGTTCATCCTTTGTGAAGACTCAAAGGAGGTGTAGTTTCATCTCTTGTGGTATCAAGAGAGGTGTTTTCTAAACTCTTACAAATTGTATCTTTGTGATTGTAGTTTGTAATTGTTTTGTGTTAGTGAAACTGTTTATCTTGTTTTGAGATAAGCGACTGGACGTAGGATTGGTAAGATCCGAACCAGGATAAAATCATCTGTGCAAATTTCTCTCAGTCTTACTCTTGCTTTATTTGTCTTTATTAATTGCTAAGTAAGTTTAATTGAGTAGAAATTAAAAGGCACACGTTAGTATTAAAAACCCCTCTTGGTTTGTTATTCCACGCTAACCATTCCGCTGCAGCCGCTCTGACATTATCGGTCATATTTTTAAATATATTGATCAGACATTTATTGTAAGTCGATTGTATTAAATGTGCATTTAATTAATGAGCTTGACTAATGTTAGTCTATTATAACTACAAGATGCATTCGACTACATTAGTAGCGAAATCGATTAAAACAAGTTTGATTTGTGTATTACTATAAATTGACGTTGTTTTGAATTCTGTGAGAAATTTTGTGAATCTGACATTTTCATATCTTTTATAGAAAGTTGTGTGATCTTACAGAGAAAGAAAAAGCTCCAAGAACCAAGATTGACCGTGGTGATCAAAGACTTGAGGTTTTTTACATTTTTGACGAGAGATCTTTGTAAAAACCTTTTTGTAAAAATCTTGATCTTTATAGTGCATTTGCTTCCTGTGGTTGGAAGGATACTAGATGTAGGCTTGGCCGAACCAGTATAAAAATCAACGTTTGAATTTTCTGATCCCTACACTCTTTTATTAAGTCGATTACGTTGTTAGTATATTCGATTAAGTTTAATGTTGCATTGCATATCTTTTACCTTGCGATTCAAGAAAAGTGTAAAATCATCTTATTTTGTGAAATAGTTTTTGAAAGATTATATTTTTTACACTCCAACAATTCAACACCCCCCTTCTTGGTGTGAGAAACTAACCCATTCTATTTTAACAATTGGCACCAGAGCTGGTTTTCATAAAATATTTGAAAAACCAATCGATTACTATTTTCGATTAATCGATTTGATCCTGAGAAATGGCTTTCACTTCTCAAACCTTTGGTGAAGGTGCATCAACAAATAGACCACCTATATTTGCTGGTGAAGAGTATGTTTTTTTGTAAAATGAGGATGTAGATTTTTCTTGAGTATGTGGATTGATGACAAATTTATGAACACCGAAAAACGACGCCACAAACTTGTTTAACAATCGGCAAGTGTGACCGAATCGTTTCAAGTAATAAAACTCGGTAAGACCAAGTATCGTTCTCCCAAAGGACTCACGGCCTAGTTTAGTTATGTGATTTGTTGATTATTTAAGACTTAAGAACAAATTGATTGTAGTTTTATATGCAAAAGACAGTAAATAAACATGTATGCATGAATTTGATCAATGGAAAAGACAGAATACAAACACTTTAATGAATTATATGGATGAGTATGTTGTTGGGAGTTATCAATTTCATCTTATCCACTCTCATATACTTTAGGAATTCAACATTCTTTTCATCAATTGTTAATGCCACTCTCTAAATCACCTTGCAAGAAGGCCTATCCTTAATTACGAGTTCATACAATTCCTAGCATTCCTAGTAATTAGTTCTGAAGTGCAGGAGCTTAAAGGCAACCAATATGCTATTGGGAGAATTTCCCCGGATCTAGATTTCCCTGTACGTTACCATACCCACAAAATCAATAATCATGGCAATGAATGAGTTAAACAAAGCAAGCAATAAGCAAAAAGGAAAAACCCTAACTAATGACGAAAGAAAGCATAAGTCTTAAAAGTAAGATGTTAAAACAAATTCCATATATGAGAGTTTCACAAGACTACATTGATTCCCGAACAACAATACAAGGTTTAGTTCACCATATTCATGGTGAAACTAGATGAATAATAATGGAAGAATGAAAGATAAAACCCTAGAAAGGTGAAGAGGTAGCCTAAGCATCCAAGATCTTCCTTCAAAGGGGTGGAAAAGAGAGTATTTGCTTCGTCTCTGCCAAAGATACAAACCCTAGGACGTCCTAAAGCTTATATACTATTCTAAAAATACAGAAAAATTAGGCCCAAGCCCATAAAAGTGCCGCTCAGCGGTAAGTGCGTGAGTTGTTTTCTTTCCCTCAGCGGCATTTTCACCCCTCAGCGGATCCAACGTGAGTTCCTGATTGCCGCTCAGCGGTAAACTACCGTTGAGCGGTACTTGCGGCTTCTCCTTTTGCACTTTTTGATGTCTTTTCTGATTCCATCTCTATCCTTCTTCACTTCTTTCACCAAATTCACCTTAAAACCTGCATAAAAACACTGAAATCAAGCATAAACCTGTCCAACTCTCTTATTTCTAAAAATATAACCAAAAGCATGATTTCAAGCTAGTTTCTAAGTGTTAAAGGTTGCTTTTAGTATCAATTTTAAGCATGAAAATAACAGTTTTTCAACTGTTATCATGGATAAAGGAGTATGGGATGCCACTCTTAATGGTCCATATGAGCTTACTCAAATTATCAATGGAAAAACTGTTTTGAAAAACTTTCAAAGTGGACTTTGGATGAGAACCGTATACCTCAATATGATGATAAAGCCATAAATGTTATTGCCTCTGCACTAACCATGGATGAATTTTTCAGGATTTCCCAATTCAAGACTCCCAAAGAAATGTGGGAAGTTCTTGAGGTGACAAATGAAAGCACAGATGAGGTAAAGCGTTCCAGGAAAAACTCCCTTGTGAAAGAATATGAATTATTCAGGCTTAGTTACCTACTTAGTCCCCATGTTAGGAGGTAATTTTCTGTTTAGTACCCGGTTTTAAAAATGTAGGCATTGGGTACCTATGTTTTGAAATTTGTATCAATTCAATCCTATCCAGTTAACGGCGTTATAATTGATGCGAGAAATTAAGGACGTTAATGATAGCCTGGGTGGAATAGCTATCAAATGTTTGAATGCATCTTCATTAACGTCCTTAATTTCTCGCATCAATTATAACGCCGTTAACTGGATAGGATTGAATTGATACAAATTTCAAAACATAGGTACCAAATGCCTACATTTTTAAAACCGGGTACTAAACAGAAAATTACCTCCTAACACGGAGACTAAGTAGGTAATTAAGCCAATTATTCAAGATGAAGGCTAGTGAGACTTGTTAACACTTCGACAAGTGTATCGAATCGTATCAAGTAATAATAAATGGTAAGACCAAGTATCGTTTCCCAAGAGACTCATGGCCTAGACATTCATGTGGTTTCTTGACTAATTAAGACTTGTGAACAAAATCATGGTGTTTATAATGCAGAAAATAAATATGAATGCAAGTGTTGATCAATTGACTTAAAGAATGCACAGGTGATTGGTGTATAAAATATGGAATGATTATGTTGTTGGGGTTTTCGACTTATCCTATCCACTCTCATGTATTTATGAATTCATCTTCTTCATTAATGTTAATGCCACTTTCTAATTTACCTTAAACCCGATGTCTCGGTGAATAAAGCCTACTCTTAATTACTAGATCACAATGTCTTGTATCCCCAATAATTAATTATGCATTACATTCTTACAGAAGCTTAAAGGCAACCAACCCTCTTATTCTTATGTCTAGGTAATATTGCTTTTGGGAGAATTTCCCTAGTTCTACATTTTCCCATATGTTTCCATATCGACAACATCAATAACCATGCAATTAAATGAGTTAAACAAGGCATGCATAGAGTGTATAGGAAAAACCCTAACAATTAATGAAGTAAACCATTTATAATATAAATCAATTCAATAATAAGAGTTTCAAAGGATTACATCGTTTCCTCAACAACAATGGAGGTTTAGTTCACCATACACATGGTGAAACTATATGAAAATATGAAAAAGAATGAAAGATAAAACCCTAAAAGTTGAAGATCGGAGCTTCCGCATCCAAAATCCGCCTTCGAGGGATGAAATGAGTGTTTATGCCCCTCTTTCTGTCCAAAGATATGAACCCTAGGTCGTCCAAAACTTTAAATAGTTCATAAAAATAACATAAAACAGGTCCAAGTCCACGTCGTCGGCACTCAGCGCCCCTGAATGGGCGCCCAGTAGTGGTTGCAGCACTAAACTGACGCTCAACGGTGGCGCTCAGGTGTGAAACAGTGGTTACAGCACTAAATTGGCGCTCAGGCATAAAACAGTGGTTGCACCTCTAAACTGACGCTCAGCGGTGGCGCTCAGGCGTGAAACAGTGCTTGCACCACTAAATTGGCGCTCAGCACCCCAAAATTACTCTCAACGCTATCTGTGATTCTTCTATGTGCTACTTTTCTCACCTTTACTGACTCCAACTCCTTGCTACTTCAACTTCTTCATCCAATTCATCTTAATTCCTGTCAAAATAAGGAAAACCAAGCATAAAACGAATAATACCACCTTCAACTCTCTTATTCTCACAACTTAAGCAAAAGTATGATTTCAAGCTAGTTTCTAAGTCATAAAGGGTGTTTTTAATGTCAAAATTAATTAAGTATAAAAATAACAGTATTTCAACCGTTATCAAGACTATCTACGAAGTGTAGAAAAGATTCAGTCATATAGTAAATCACTTTATGGATCTTAGCAAAGAGTTTGATAAAGAGGAGATCAACATCAAAATCCTGAAGAGTCTAAATAGGAGCTGGCAGCCAAAGGTAACAACCATATCAGAATCTAGAGATTTAACTAACATGAATATGGAAACTCTTTTTGGCAAGCTTAGGGAGCATGAATTAGACCTTGGAAGGCTAAGAGAGGAAGAAATTAAGGAGAAGAAATCAATTGTCCTTGAAGCCACAAGCAAGAAGTCCTCTAAGAAGGCTGAATCTGAAGCTGGATCAGATGCACAAGTATCAGAAAAAGAGATCATGAACATGGTGGTAAGAAAATTTAATAAGTTCATGAAAAATAGAAATTCTGCTATTGACAATGCATGTCCTTCAAGAGGAAGAAAGAGTTCAAGAAACAACATTGTACAGTGCTATGAATATGGAAAAGAAGGTCACATAAAGCCTAACTGTCCAGACTTGAAGAACAAGCAGAAAGCAATCACAAAGTACCCTTAGGACAAAAAAAGAAAGCAAAGAAAAGCATATATAGCCTGGGAAAACAGTGATGGTGATTCTTCAAGCGATGATGATTGCAGTGTGAAAGAGGAATCAAATTTATGTTTCATGGCAGACTCTGCAAATTCTAATGATGACAACGATGATGATTTTGAAAATGAGTCTATCAAGGTGAAGTATCACATACTACTGGATGCTTTTCAAGAAATTCATGCAGAAGCCATGCGACTCCAATATAAGGTGAATCGATTATCCTCTGAAAGAAATGACTATGAGTACAACATTGATAATCTTGTAGAGGAAAACGATAAATTGAAAAATGAGTAAGAAATTGCTTTGAAATCTGCAAAGACAGTTAAAGCAAAAATACAAATGGTTGAAAAGAAGTGTGATAATTGTCATGTGCACATTGAGAAAATTGATTACTTAACCAGCACTCTAGCTAAATTTACTCAAGGAAAAGAAAATTTGGATGTTGTGTTAAGATCATCTGGTAAAGAAATTAATAGGCAAGGCATTGGCTATAAAGCAAAAAGTAATAGGATCAATTCCAAGAAATTTATTGATCTGAGTAAGTCTGTTACTAATGCCTGTTTTTATTGCAATACAATTGGTCACAATGTAAGAAACTGCTATTATAGAAAGGTTGGAGTTCCCAAAGGAAAATACAAATGGATTTCTAAGGAACAACCTCTTGCAACTAACAAGAAAGGACCTAAGTTTATGTAGCTACCAGTGTCAAAACCATTCAATTGTTTTGTAGGGAAGTAGCTGCCGTTGAAGCAGTACAAAACTCAAGGATCAACTATAGTGAAGAAATCTTATGTTCTTGAGTATCTAAGATGTGGTAACCGTAGCAATTATTTTCATACATTCATGCATCATAAATGTTGATATGAATGATTGTTGTATGCATGTCTGTTGAATGTCTATATGATTGACTGGATTGTATGAAATGGAGTCAATTCATGTTATGATTGACTGGATTGAATGTCTGTTTACACGACTCTTAATCGATTATGTTATGAATGGAGTCAAATATGTTCTATGTGTGTGTTTCTCTATTTTAAGTAACACTCTGTTAAACTCTAAGTCGACTATGTTTTTAATAAAATCGATTAATTTTCACTTTTATGAGCTTTTTCTGGTTTTGAAAATTTAGACTTGTTGAAGTCGATTAATTTTGTTTTGGAGCGAAAGTGAATTTTTTAAGTTCCCTCCAAATCTAATTATTGGTCTATTAACCATAAAATGAAGAAGTTTGTCACTCTCTTTCCCTACACTTTTACATTGTCTTTGTTCTTCATTGATTGCATTCCAAGAAAACTTCAAAGATTTCAAAAAGGTATTTTAAAGCACAATTTTTTAAAGGGGAAAACCAATTCAACACCCCCCCCCCTCTTAGTTGAGAATATTGGCTAAACTTTTTCTACAGCCCTCCTTCAAGTTATCATCCTGAGACCACTACTAACGGGAGATCTCCATCAACGAATTGCTCATACTGACAAGTGTGTAGTTAGTATGATCTACAGTAGAGCATGACCCTTTTTTGCTCACACGATGTCCTATTGAAGTTTCAGTGGAGAAATCAATGTTCTATTAGGTCACGCGCATAGTGGGGCAATAGAGGACAACCATAAATAATTTTCCCTCCTTCAAGTTATCGTCCTACGACTACTACTCACGAGAGATCTCCATCAACGAATAGCTCATACTAACAAGTGTAGTCAATATGATTTGTAGTAGAGCATGACCTTTTTGTGCTCACATGATGTCCTGTTGAAGTTGTAGTGAAGAAATCAACGTTCTATTAGGTCATGGACTAAAGCTTTTATTCAAGTGCTCTTTATATTTTTTGTTGTTGTTGGAGGCGTTCCATGAACCATTGTTAAGGTCCACCAAAGTGAACTCGATATCATATGTCACCACACCTAAATTGTTATCAATCCATTTACACTTGAAAATTGGTATTCTAAGTCTGACATAGTCAATTTCCTATATTTCTTGTATTATTCCAAAATAACTCATGGATGATGTAGTTGGATTTTTGTCCATAGAATTGACAAAGTGTACAACAATCAGCTTGTAGGGTAACCCCACTATTTGAACTCTACTTTTGTCAACTTCATATTTTGACCCATGAGTATGTGTCGTATGTGTGACCACATCGATCGGTATTCAACCCATGAGCTAGCCTCAACAAACTTTCAGAAATATTTGGAATCACATAAACCTTTTTCTTAAACCACGATAAGAAAGTTTTGTTATGTTCCTTAAGTGTCCATTTTTTACTCATTCGTGGGTGTTCATATTTTATTTCATCAATATGTTGCAAAATGTAAGGAATCACATCGACATTGTTGTTTAAGATGTACAAATCAACTTACTCAACTTCTTTTCCACTAACATTTTTAATCTTCACTTCTAGAACACCATTGGTTAACAACTGGGCATATAACTTGAGCAGAATTCAATGGCTTTTTCTGCAATGTATTGCTCTATAATTGAAGCTTTCGATCGATACTGATTCTTGACATATTCCTTTAAGATCTTCATGTATCTCTCAACTGAGTACATCCATCTCAAGAAAACTAGTGTGCATAGTCAAATTTCCCTTACTAAATGAACTATCAAATGAACCATGATATTAAAAACTAAGGGTGGAAAATACATTTCCAATTGACACAATAGTCTGAATGTCTCATTTTCCAAATCATCTAACACTTGAGGGTCAACAACTTTCCTACAAATGGAATTAAAAAAATACTCAAACGTATGGGAATACCTCTAACAGAAGTAGGTAATATGGATAGAATAGCTACTGGTAAAAGTTGTTGCATCAAGACATGACCATTGTGAGACTTTAAGCCAATTAACTTTAAATCTTGCATAAAAACAAGGCTACTAATATTTGAAGAGTAATCATGTGGAACCTTCACACTTCTTAAACACTTACAAAACAATTCATATTTAGAAAGAGTGTGACAGGCTAGGGGTAGGTAGGTGCGTCTTCCAACTGATTGTGAATGTAACTCAGAACGGATGCCTATGTTAACCAAATTTTGTCGTCCTTTTACTCCATCTTTTGTCTTTCCTTTTACGTTTAGTAAATTCTCAATGAAATTATCCCATACATTTGTTTCAATGTGCATCACAAACATCAAGTTTACACCAATATGAAATACTAAAGTATATTGATTAGTTCTTCTAAATTTTTTTCTTAATGGTCTTCTTTTGGTGTTTTCCAAACACAACATTCATGTTCTCACCAGATTGTATACTTCTTCACCATTGGGGGACTCGACAAAACATCATCCTCAAGAATTTCATTAAATGTTTTTTTTTCAATCTATAGTAAGGGTAATTTTGATAAAGGAATTTTCAATGTCTTGTACACACAATTTTTTTACCATACTTTAGTTGAACATAAGTAGTGTTTTCTTCACAATCGAGACATGTAAAATGACCTTTAGCACTATAACGATATATGATAGAAAATTATTTATGGTGCAAAACAACATTGCACGCAAAGGAAAGGTTTCTTGAGAATATGAACCGAAGACCTTGACGCCTTTTTTCCATAACATTTTTAAATCATCAAATAGTGACTTCAAGTACACATCAATGTCATTTCTAGGTTATCTAGAACTCAATATCATCATAAACAACACCACATATTTTCTCTTCATGCACAATAAAGGAGATAGATTGTAAATCATCAACAAAACTGACCATGACTATGACTTAAGTTCTCATAAAGATTCATACCATCTGTAGCAAGTCCAAGTCTTAAATTTCTTAGTTCTATACCAAATTCTGGAAATACTTCATCAATCTTCTTCCATTGTTGGGAATCAGTCGAGTGTCAAAAAAGATTATCACACTTTCTTCCATCAATGTGTCATTTTATGTTCTTTGCATATTCTTTAATGGAAAATAATCGTTTCAAGCTAAGTATTATAGGCAAGTACTTAGTAGGTGAACCACCTTTGTGTTCATCACCACTAATTTCATCAATTTTCTTTTTAAACCATGATAAACCACATGTTGCATATGCCTTTAGTGAAGCAAACTCGTTTTTGTACAATACACAATCATTGGGGCCATGCATGTATTTCAAGTATTCCAAACCTATTGGATATAGAATTGTCTTCGCCTCGTAATTACGGATAAGTAACGTGTTATTTTCTGAAAACATCTTCTTTATCAACTCCAATCATTTTGTGAAATTTTTATCGTCTCATCCATTTTTTGCTTTTAAACTGAACGATTGACTATGTTGTTGAAAAACGTGTAGAGTTAGAGCATCTTGGATACAACTTTTTCTCTCTCAATCATTCTTTAGAGAATGATATAAATGAGCTCATCCAAAATTTTCTTCGACATCACGTTTCGTTTCCTCTAAATGATCACTCATTCATTCGTCCACATAATTTGTTCCTCGTGACATTGTAGGCTTGTGTAGTATTTCTCCATGCTAAGTCCAAACTATATAACTTCTCATTATACCGAAGATTAATATATGATCGTGCAAGTTGCACAATTTATGATGTATGTTTTTAAGACAACGAACACAAAGACAAAAATATGTCTCATTCACAGAGTTTGCATGTTCTTGAACATATTGCAAGAACTCATAAACTTCCTTTTTCATACTTCACTAATGTGGTGTTCATTAATCCATCTTCAATCCATGGTATGTTCGTAAGAAACTTCATCAATCTCAAATTGTTAACTCTCATAAGGTTAGGCCCTACACATTCAAAAAAAATATTTTTCATAATTTGTTAACACATATACAAAGAAGTTTAGCATCATAAATTTGATAAATTTTCAGCAGCATTTCGCACTGGTCTCTAAAATACACAAAATGAAAGTTATCACTCATGACCACAATCAAGTATGCATCCAAAAAACTATACAAAATGATTACAACCGAAATTTTATCAAATGTATCCATAAACTTCAACATACACGTTCTAGTAAATTATGAAAAATAATTTTTCCAAATTTTCCGATCGGACAATTCGAGATTTATACAAAAAGATTAAAAGTATAATCATTTATGCTAAATCTCAAACGGGATCTAAGTTTCACACTTACTGCTTAACTATCATATCATACTACAAATATTTTAAAAATTTAATCAAAAATAAAATGCCAAAAATCATAGTAAAAAAATTATCTAATATAAAAACCATAAAGAAAAAGACAAACATAACCAATGACACATACAAGAAACAAAACACAAAGTACAATAGGAAAACTAAAAGTCACATCTCCAATAACCAATCAATACATTACAATGTATGAAAATCAAGAAACTAACCTTGTTGGAGGGACTGTAGATCATTGTAGTCATTGAAAGTGGAGGGGAGTCATTGTCAGTAATGGAGAGTGGAGGACTCGTCGCCGCCACCGATGGTTAGTGTATAGCTCCTCACCTTCGCTATTGGAAGTGGTGGAGCTTACTCGCCACCGTTGTTGGAACTGGTGGAGCTTCAACTCACCTTTAAAACGTTGTTGTTGCACAAAAACATAATGAATCGATTAAAACAAAAAAAAAATCTCAAACAAGACAGCGGAAACACATACATTTGAGTTAAATGACCCAAATCAACCTTTGTTCTTTCTCGCACTCATCAATAAAGTTATTGATTTACCTCAAAGAGAAAGCGATAATAAACAATATGACTCACTAGTTTTTTTTCCTTTTTTTTCAGATTATATGACATCATAGCACACATTATCCGATGTCTTATTATAGCCATTAGACATATAGTCTTCAAGCATCTAACGTCTAATGTGTTTAAATTTTCACTTTCGCACTCAATATTTTACTAAAATTAACACGTCCCCCAACATCTGACATGATACTTTAGTAGCCAAAAATGTCACTAATTATATTTAACGTTGGTTGTTTTGTCGTCTAATATTAAACACATGACGTTGAAAGACAAATTTTGATATAATCTTCTTATGTTTTATTATGTAACTTTTTTCTCTCTTTCATGGTATTTGTTTTATGTTTATTTGTAAATCTTGTTAAGATATAAGAAAGAAAGGTTTGACAAACGTTGCAAAGCTAATCACATTATCAATGCATGAAAATATATGACAAATAAAGCCTAGTAAGTAATTTGAGCAATATCATTGTGTTTTCGCTCACAATCAATTGTTTCTTAATAAATAAAAACTTGAACATCATACAAATTTAGCACGAGATTGATTGCAAGCTTTAGCTAACATATGTACTGATAACTGTTATAAAATAAGCATTTATTGCAAAAGAAACCATTAGTTTAAAATGTTGGCCAACCATTTTTATTTTCTCATTAATGTTCATAAGTGCACAATTTTTTCTCTCATTATAGTTCATAAGTCCCAACGATTAGTTTTTATTATTCATTATTGTGGCAACAGTTTTTGACTAAGTTTCTGCTCTATAAATAGAGCATTTCATGCATTCCAAAAAACACATCAAATCAAACTTTCTTTTCTCTTCTTTAAAGGAAACTTTATTCCTCAATTTATCTTCTTAGTTTTTCTTCCTTTCCTTTCTTATCCTCTTTATATCCTAGGTTTATTCTTTTACTCTCTTGTAGAGTTTCTTGATAGTTCTGAGATCCTCGAATATTTTGAGAAGTTCCCATTGTATCATGGGGGATTTGCGCAATAAATTGTGAATAAGTCCTTAAGGACAGTGATCTACATGTCTCGGGAAATTTTGTTAGTGATTTTGTCAGCTTTTCTACAACAATCTTAATGACTTATCGCTAACATCAACAACTCAATCCCGAAGGATCAAAACTTTGTTTCCAGAACTCAGACGATATTTGCGAAACCACTTCTGGACGTGTCAAAAGTCGAGTTGTTCTTTAGACATAACTTTCGGAGGCTGGCAAGGTGCTCGCAGCAGCGATGGCTTCTCATCGCATTTGTATGGACTGCAAATGAGGGCGAAGAGAGGGATATGAGGAGACAACTTGGAGTTTGTTGCAGTTAGGATGATGAATCCTAATTTTAATGTGTCATGCCTTTGTAATGCTTGAGGAAAGGTGGAGGAGAATTTCTCTCTAGAGAAAGAAAAAGAAATAAGAAGATGAGGTTGGGTTCCTGATTTTTAATTTGTGCACCCCCAAATTAATTTTAGCATCTCTTGTGGTAAGTGATGCAGCACACCATTATCTGGTACTTAAGTAATCTTTCATACACTCCACCTACAAATGAGAGAAGCACAACTAGGTATTTTCTCGTTTTCCAATCTTAAATATTTTAAAATGTTGGGGTGTAGGTAATTTTACTTAACTACTTGAATAATTAAGTTTGGCTTTTCACCTAATGATATTACTCTAAATATGGAAGTATAGAATATGTTGTTATTTATTTATATATGAACGACATGCTAATGATTGACACATGCAATCAAATAGTCTTTATAAACTAAGGTTTCTAAAATCTCATTTTGAAATATAAGTTGCTTATAGGTGAAGTCAATATGATTTTAGAAGGTAGAATCATAAGGGAGAGAGATAATATATTACTATTCCAAAACAATACATAGAGAAACCTCTTAAGAAGTTTGAGTATTCTAACATCAAAAATAGTGAGAACCCCTTATGATGCTAACTCTAAATTAGTGAAAGGTAGAGGTGAATTTATTCTCAACCTCAGTATGCCCAAATATTTGGGAGCTTACTACATTTGATGAGCTTTTCTAAAACCTGATATTACCTATGCAGTAAGTAAACTAAGAAATATACTTAATATTCTAATTAGGAATATTGATATGTATGTGCAAGAGATACTTAAGAGGTTCAATAGATTATACCATTCAATATTGTGGATTTCTCATTGTATTAGAAGGGTACAGTGATGTTAATTGGATCTCTTATTCAGATGACACAAAATCCACTAGTGGTTATGTATTCACACTTGGGGGTGGTGCGATTACATAGAGATCATCTAGACAAACAATTATTGCAAGATCAATAATAGAATCTGAGTTTTTTGCTCTTGAGATGGCTAGTAGTGAGGCTGAGTATTTAAAAAATTTCTTGGCAAACATACCATTAGGAGTGAAATCAACCTCATCGGTGTCAATACACTTTGATTGTCAATCGACAATATTTATAGCTAAAAAGAAGAATTACAATGAAAAGAATAAACATATACAATTGAGAGACAATTTAATGAGGCAATAGCTAAAGAGTGGAACTATTTCCATTGATTATGTGAAGTTAGAACAAAATCTAGCAGATCCTCTGAAAAATAGACAAACAATTATTGCAAGATCAATAATAGAATCTGAGTTTTTTGCTCTTGAGATGGCTAGTAGTGAGGCTGAGTATTTAAAAAATTTCTTGGCAAACATACCATTAGGAGTGAAATCAACCTCATCGGTGTCAATACACTTTGATTGTCAATCGACAATATTTATAGCTAAAAAGAAGAATTACAATGAAAAGAATAGACATATACAATTGAGAGACAATTTAATGAGGCAATAGCTAAAGAGTGGAACTATTTCCATTGATTATGTGAAGTTAGAACAAAATCTAGCAGATCCTCTGAAAAATGATATTAGAAATGAGGGGAATGAGACTTAAGCCACTTACAAACAAACAAATGATGGTAATCCAACCTTTGTGATTGGAGATCACATGAATAAGGTTCTTATGGGTAAAAATAAGTCATTTGTTAATTCTGATAACACTAATTTGATATCAAATATGTCAATTCCTATGGTGTGTTTTAAAGTGCTAGAGACTACATTATGAGAAGTTAAACTTTGTCATTAAAATTTTATGTTGTGAAAGAATTTTAGTTTAAACAAAGTTTTTAAATATTTTCATATCCTTTATGGGTGGTGTATGATTTACAGCATACACTTCATGAAATCACCTATACGAGTGTCGAGTGGGGCCGCTTGCATGAGATTTTGGCATGATCTCTAGAGCACTCATTGATATTGGGCACACGCATGGCCTAATAAGCGCAACACAACGATAACAACAAGGATAGTGGGGATGTATTGTGATTGATAAACCTCTAACACACGTCAAGTGTCTTTGGTTCATATAGCTTACTATACCAACTAGATTGTGTGTTAAGTTTCTTGATTTAAGGTCGGTTCATATAGTTTGTTATACCTGCTCTGATGCATTACATCTTATGAGACCCATGATAAAAGTTTTCTACTTTCTTTTGTAATATGTGGGGATTGTTGTAAAATAAGCATTCATTGCAAAAGAAACGTTAGTTTTAAATGTTGACCAATAGTTTTTATTTTCTCATTAACATTCATAACTGCATAGTTTTTTTCTCTCATTAAAGTTCATAAGTGTCAACAGTCAGTTTTTATTATTCATTATTGTGGCAACGGTTTTTTTACCAAGTTTCTGCTCTATAAATAGAGCATTTCCTGTATTCCAAAAAATACATCAAATCAAGCTTCCTCTTCTCCTCTCTAAAGGAAACTTTATTCCTCAAGGTATCTTCCTTATTTTTCTTCCTTGTTTTTCTTATCTCTTTATATCTTGGGTTTATTCTTTTAATCTCTTGTAGAGTTTCTTGCTAGTTTTGAGATCTTCGAATATTTCGAGAAGTTCCTGTATTATCTTGGGGAACTTGAACAATAAACCACAGAAGTTCTTAAGAAAAGTGATATACACGTCTCGGGAAATTTTGTTTGTGATTTTGTCAACTTTTCTATAACAATAAAACATACATTTGAAGGTTCAAAACTCAATTTATATAACATATATAAAACACATCCATGTTTATTGTCATAAAAAGATAATTTGTATAATCTAGACACTTTTAGGTGTATATTTTCTCAATATTAACAATTTAGGCAAAAAGAATATAAAACTTCTAACATTCAAATGGTAGAAAAAATATTAAAGAAATGTACAAAAATAAGGAATTTATCTATAATCTTAATTTATTCTTAGTCATGATGAATATCTCAAACAGAAACATTTCTAACTACAATAATTTAAATGGTAAACTTATCGTCTAAAGTAATCACTAAAGTGAATCATCAACTCTGATAACACCTATAGTCTTTTGATGAGAGATTTATCGAAGAGATATAAGTTGAATCACACAGGGATTTATACCATTTTTAATTCAAAACCTTAAGACAAAGATTTTTTATCTTCAACCTATATGATGTTCAACTTTTTTATATCTACTTAATGTGAGACTTAAATTCATATTTTGTAGTCTCAAACATCTTATATATTATTAATATAGTAAACTTTCACTACAAAAGATATAAAAATTATATAAATATTCAAAAATTTTGGAAATATAAAATTTTATAATAAATAAAAATATATTAAATATATAGTCTTCTTTTAAAAGACTTCTTCATTTCTCTATAACTTTAGTATTGACTTTTTTGTTCTGTGAAACAAAATAATTCTACATAGAATCTCTGTTCTCTTGTGAGGGAAAGATCAAAAAGCTCCGTTTTGAAATTTATTAAAGGAATGACACTCCGTAAGTAATAAAACTTAATGCTTTTATTTTTTAAGTACCTTGATGAAAATCAACAGAAACATGTTTCCTGTTTTCTAATAAAAGATTATAAAAGGGGTAGCTTGACATAAAAATTTCTAGGCAATTGAAAAAAAAAGTTAGTGAAATGCTTGTCGTCTGAAAAACAAGTAAATTAATGTGCAAAAAAGTTGTAGATTTAATTTCAATTCCTATAAAGGGAGTAATTTGTTTGAGATTTAATTTCAATTCCTTGATAAACAAAAGTAGCAGATAGATACACTTATACGTATAACAAATCTCGAAATAATTGAGATATTAATTATTGATTTTTTTTTATCTATAACCAATATAACTTTATTTAAACTTTACTCACTTTAATAAAATTAGGTTATGATGAGGACCGCAAGATTAAAGTATAGGCAGGTAGGGTCTTGTTTATAATACGCAAGCCCTCAATTAGTAGTCATTATTATAAAATGATAAAATATTTATTTTAATTTATAAAATAATTATATATAAATTAATTATTTAATATAAAAATGGGAATATAATTATTTTAATTTAAAATAACAGTGGTTAATTAATTTTGGAAAAAAAATATAAACAAAAAAAGTAATTATCTTTGTATATAAATAAAATTATATATTCAAATTTAGAGAATTAATTATGTTTCAGTTAATGTAATTTTAATTTTCTATCTCGATTTAAAATTTTACTCAGAGTCTCTATACTTAAAAAAGCATAAATTAAATCTTCACGTCCAATATGAAAACCTTCTGGATGAGATAAACGACAAACTTTTCTTTTGTGTACAAGTAGCTTATAAAACGTTGACACGTGTGCATAAAGGATATAATATTATAAAAAGAAAACAAACATAATAAAGGACAATAAATAATAAATCTGTACTATAAAAATAAAATAGGAAAATGATTTAAAAAAACTGTTTCTTATTGATGTAATGTTTTTTAAGTTGACTTATAAGAGAACATATAATGTGACAAAAATTAATAATAATGATAACAAAAATATAGATTAAAATTTATGTATATTAATTTTAAGATATTTAAACTAATATAACGTAAATCAAAATAATACTCAGCGAATAAATAATGCTAGTAAAACATATAAAACAATGGTAAACTAATCAGTAAACTTCCTAAAGTAAAAATATCACTAAAAACATTTACAATATTCTAAAATTTAGCATAATAAAAAAAATAATACCGTAAAACTAATAAAACATAAGAAAAAGTACAAATAATAAAATAGATATATAAAAGTTTATAAAATTAAACATTAAAAAATATTGTTATGTTTGCATACATATAAAAAGTGTAGTTTATGTATAAGGTTGTATTTATCATAAAGTTTAATCCATAAATATTGATAGCGGTAGGAATTTTAAATTCCAGAGATATGGATAATGGAAGTGTCATGTGTTCCATTTTGAAAATGTGAAAAAGACAACTGACGATATGTTTTTGTATTTATTTATTAATTGCCTGATAACTGATAAGAGTGGTTACATATATATGAATATATATGTTATGATAAAATTTGTTTGGTGGTGGGTACCAATCACATGTTTAGGATATTTGGTGAATAGTCTAAGTATCCTACAAGTTTAGGATATTCCTATTCGATATAACACCATAACTAGCTTTGATTCCTCAGATTGGAACCATTTTGAATCTAATAAAAAAATCACACACCATTTCATAATTGTTTTTTATAAAGTCCCATCACACGATCTGATTCAAATGTAACATGGGTTTTGACTCCGTTAAAATAGATAACTTTTAAAACACAAAATCAGATTTCAAGTCACCAACGGTGAGTTTTGTTCTTGATCTCTCAGTGATTATAAAATAGACAAAACAGTATATTTTTTAAATGGTTGAATGATTAATAGATTAAAAGATTTGTAGGTACACATATTTTATAACAAATGTAAATGAAAGTTTTTTCTGCACTTTTCCATGAATGTTTTTTACTTCAACAAGTTTATCTATTGTGTACAGAAATACTTGCAATATAAATAATAATTAAATTAATGCTATATTAACGTAATTGATGATAAAGGTATTTACATCTTTTTGTATAATTTTTTTTAATTATTAATAGGTATTTCGATAGATGAAATTTCAAAGCGGTTTTGAAGGCACTTTTGACCTTTATATAAATAAAAATTTTAAAATACTAATTTACTTTATATGTTTGTTTGGTTTGTTAATTCAGTTTCATTTTTTTTTCCAATAAAATATTAGTTCTTTTATCAATTTTATTTAATTTTTTTCTAACACCATTAAAATAATTAATAGATAACGACAATATGTTGTTTTTAAACTTTTTAAATTTTCTTTTAGTTTTTTATTTAAAAAAAATTCATATATCAAGATAATATTGTGTTATGTGACAATAATAATAGAAGTACATGTATGTGTTAATTATATTCAATTTGGTCTATATATCCATAATTTTTGTTTAGTTTAATTTAATTTTATCTTGTTTAAATGGAACAATTTTATTCTTTTCCAAATTCAAACCAAATTGAATTTTTATATAAATATTATACTAATTTTTAGGTTAAATTATTTTTAACTTAAAAATTATATAAAGTATTAAATAGTTTAATTGATTTTTAACTTAAACATCACATGAAGTATTAGATAGTTTTTGTGATTTTTAACCAATTTTCATTCTAATTTTAAATCAAGTATACCATAAATTAGAAATATTTAATAAAATGTGAAGTTTCAT
This sequence comes from Vigna nakashimae, assembly GCA_034642375.1. Taxonomy (NCBI): domain Eukaryota; kingdom Viridiplantae; phylum Streptophyta; class Magnoliopsida; order Fabales; family Fabaceae; genus Vigna; species Vigna nakashimae. The sequence continues at coordinate 17,683,014 of CM067761.1, forward strand.
GAATATATATATATATATATATATATATATATATATGGGGTTTGCTAACGCGCGTACGCCTGTTTTTCAGTTGATACATTTTAGCAATGTGTACCGGATTTTAGTAGACAAAAATACCCTAATACAAATGGATTCTAAGTTTTAAGATTAAGGGTATTTTAATAATTTTCATTCTCAAAACTAAAACAAAAGAAAAAAGAAACCCCCAAACCCTTACTCACCTCTCTCTCATTCCTCTCAACCCTTTCTCTTTCATCTTTCTCACTCCAATCTTTTCTCTGTCATTCCTACTGTAATCCCAATTGAAAAAATCTCAAACACTTGCCGTTAAACAATCTTACAAAAAAAATGATTTTATAATGAATTTTCATCTTATAATTTGTGTCTTATCTAATTTTATCCAATTTTCACAAGCATAAAGGAATTGGTAATTGACCTGGAAAAAATCAGAAATACTCGCTGTTAAACAATTTCTTACAAAAAATGATTTTATAATGAGTTTTTATTTTATAATTTTTGTCTTATCTAATTTTATCTAATTTTCACAAGCATAACGACATCAAAGGAATTGGTAATTGGCCTGGAAAAAATCAGAAACACTCGTTGTTTAACAATTTCTTACAAAAAAATGACTTTATAATGAGTTTTCATTTTATAATTTTTGTTGTATATAATTTTATCTAATTTTTACAAGCATAATGACATCGGAAAGAATTGGTAATTGGCCTCGAGGGTTTTTTTAGAGATGATGATTCAACATATGCAGATGATGAAATTAGAGAGGTTAGTAAAGATGGTGAAATTGAAGAGATCTTGAATGAACCTTTGCCTGAAGGTGAATCAAATTGTTTAAAGGCAAGTGTTTTTGATTTTTTCAATTGGGGCTACAGTAGGAATGACAGAGAAAAGGTTGGAGTGAGAGAGATGAAAGAAAAAGGATTGAGAGGAATGAGAGAGGTGAGTAAAGGTTTGGGGGGTTTCTTTTTTTTTTTTTTTAGAGATTTGAGAATGAAAATTATTAAAATACCCTTAACCTTAAAACTTATAATCCATATGTATAAGGGTATTTTTGTCTACTAAAATCCGGTACACATTGCTAAAATGTACCAACTGAAAAACAGGCGTACGCGCGTTAGCAAACCCATATATATATATATATATATATATATATAATTAAATTTGGTTTCAATTTGAAAAGAAATAAACTTATTCCATTTTAGAAAAGAAATTAAGAGTTAATTGAATAAAATTAATAAATATAAAGATTAAATTGAATATAAAATATTAAAATGTGACATTGATACATGACTAAACACTAACACGTAATATTAACATTGACTTGTGTCAATGACCTTGTCATTAGCATAACGCTACATGACACATGGATTATTTTCAAAAATATTAAAATATATGAAGTATAGTGACAAATATTATTTATTTAATTATTTGAACGACATTAGAAAAATAACTAAATTGAAATAAAATTAACAAAAATTAAAACTTTATTAAATAAGAAATATTAAGACTAAATTGACAAAATCTAATAAAAATAAGGACTAAATTAATATTTTAACAAATAAAATAATAATGCAATTATACTACGTTATAACATGTTATAATTTAATTAATATATTTCTCCCACATTTTATGCATTGTTTAATTAGAAGACACGTAATTAGCAGAAACAACACATATATATTGTACCAACTCTTATTTTTCTCATTTTGAATGTACCAACTCTGTCATCACTATATAAATGATGTTAATTAGCATTGTGAAAATTTTAGTTCGAAGATTGTATATCTTCAAGTGGTCTTTAATTATTACTATTTGCTCAATGATGAGTTGTTATGTAAGAAGTATCATATTATTAATTGAAATTCTTCAATTTTATAATATATTTTCAAACCAATAAAGGGACAAAGAAAATGAACAATATTAAAAGGACACCAGCTAACAGGTAACCGACTCTGATAAATTTATATTTTATTTGGTTCAATAATACAAAGATATTTTATGTTTTATATGAAAATTCATCCTTCATTGAGAATCGATTTATTAGGAATCTGCCTAATATATCCATCCATATCCTAAAATTTCACTGAAAAATGTCACCACCAAGCTTCAAGCATTGCTTTCACAGACTTGTAGGGTTTGTTTTTACGTTTGAATTGTTTAAAATGACGTTTAACACTCTTAATTAGGTCACTAACTTTTCCCTTTTGAGATGTTTTGCAGTGTAACAACAAACTAAACACATTTATTAATATCACCTCAATGTTTTTGAACGCCTTTTATAACAAGCTGTTCAATTGATACAACAAGAAACTTTATAACTGTATATTTAGTCATAAAATTAGAACTTAGAAAATAATTAAAGCATATGAACCGAGATTTTAGTTTTCCTGTTAAAAATGGTTTTAGATTAAGTTAAACAATGGAGATCTTATATTAACTAAAAATAAAACAAATTTATAATAAAAATATAAATTTTATGATATCTTAACAAAATTTATTATTTATTAGATTTATCATATTACTATCAAACAAACTAATTATTATTTAGTCATACAATATATATATATATATATATATATATATATATATATATATATATATATATATATATATTTCAACATTAACATACTAATTCATAATATATAACTAAATACAATAAATCTATCAATTTTATAAAATTGAATTAAAACTGAAAGTTTTTTAGTAGTGGATTCTAAAGATATATGTAACATGTATTTCCAATTGTTTGGTAAACTTTCAACATGATTTAAACTTCATATATATATATATATATATATATATATATATATATCCAATTGTCTATTAAAACTTCAATCATGATTTAAACTTCACATTTAATAAGAATGAGTTAAATGAATAATATATTTAAGAAAAGTGTAACAAATTCATTATTTTAGTATTTTGAATTGAAAGTTTTATCTTAATTTATTATATAATATGTAAAAGAATCGCAATCTTTTTCATGAGTAAAAATAATATATAAATATAAAGTTATTTAGATAATGCAACCTATATGTATCTGGAAAATATACAAATGAAAATTTATGAGAACTAAGAATTGAAGAACAATAGAGTCGCTTCCAATAGTGTTGATAATATTTCACAAAGTATATTTAAAAAAATCACACTTATTTCACATTAAGCTTAAACGAAGGTGATATCATAGTTTTAATTTGAGAGTGTATGGAAATAAAGCAACATTTGAAAAGTCACACAACACATATATAACATTTAAGGAAAATGTTTTTTTAATAATTTTTTTGATAACTTTTTTATAACAGTTTATGTGGCTGTTTGTAATTGGTCCGTTTCAAATATATGGTCAATAAAATAGTGATATGTTCGTCAAAAAATTGTTAAAAGAATTGTTAACATATCACTCTTGCAAAGAAAAATAGAAAGGTTTTAGATGAACATTTTGAAAAGTTATGCAGTGGTTAATATATACATATTTTTTTTTTCTTATTGAGAAATATTATTTTACAATTATATATAGTGTAGAATTAACAATTATAGGTACGATTTCACTTACTTAATTACTATATAATTTGTATTTCAATTAAACAAATATATATACATTGATAACATGATACACATGCTCTATATATTTTCTTTAGCAAATATTGTAAAAGCTGAATCCTTCATGATTATCAACATCTAAATGTATTTTTTAACGTTTTAAAGTGTAATTTTGATTAATATAGTACTAAACCGCATAAAATGTGTTTTACTAAATATTATATTATTAAAACTTAACACATGTCAAATGAAAATTTATTTTTTATTTTGTTTACCAAACGCGTATATTAGTTAAGTGATGTTATTTCTATTTCATGGGTAATCTTAAAATAAAAAACTGTATGTGGTACATTAACTAATTAAGAAAATAAAATCTAATTATCACTTTTTAGCATCATTTTCAAGGAAATAAATTCGACTTTTTTTCAATTAATGTATAAAAGAACGGTTTATAATGTGTCTGAAGTTCATGTAGTGCATCACTTAAATTGCAACACTCCATCCAGAAACCTTCACACAACTTTGTTAATTGACATGGCCAAATTTAGTTTGAATAAACAAAACATTATCTTTTAGTTACATTTGTTAGGTACTTAATTGACAGTGCAAAGCAAAGCATTAATATTAACATATCTTTTACTGATTAACAGTGTGCTTTTGTCATTTGGTGGAGCTGTCAGTGGAGATGTCATCAACATGCATTACTAAACCTCTTTTTTCTAATATATAAGTTCTTGGAGGAGAAAATTTCACTTTATTTAAGAACACAGTTGCATATATATATATATGTGTGTGTGTGTGTGTATCACCAGAAAACATATGACAATGTTTCTTTTGGTTAAATCACTGTACACAGTGGTCATGTTTCCATGTTGTCGCCGCCTGCAAAGAAGTATTATTTTTTTGTTTGATGTTAGGTCAAATAATTTGTTTAAAGATTTAATTGTGAGCTAGATGATAAGATTGGGTGTAAGAAAAAAATTGAACAGTTACATGAGAATGTGACTACATATTAGAAAAGAAAGCGTATCAGAGAAGAATGCTTATCAAGTGCAATTATTGCAGGCAGACAAGAATATTCTGGTATCCAATTATGGAACAGTTTAATAGTTATGCTAGATTGAATAATGGAACATGATGAAGTGGCAATATAATACGGCATGATTGCAGATATCTAACCAATCGGGTATCGCAGCCGGGTCAAATTGTCATAAGAAATTTGAATTTACCATTCAATTAGGTCAATTCAAAGAAAACAAATACTCCAATAATGCTTATTAAAAACACTTCAAATTAAAGGGTATAAGAGTTCTCTGAGTCACAATTCTTTTCTTATAGTTTATGTAAACTAGGCTTTAAATTTTGAATATCAACGTTAAAATGACTATTGATCGATGTGACATCCCAAAAATACAGTAAAAACCATATAATTAGAAAATCACAATTAATAATAAAACAGTACAGTTTTCCAACAAAAAAAAATTTAAAATCCAAACGAACGCTCAAGGACGAACGTTCTTGAATACAGTCTTACATCAATAAAGAACGAACGCATAAAGCTGCACGTCCACACCAGAGTTACAAATTTCAACCGAGCGTAAAATTAAAACCTGACCGAACGGTTCACACAGGAAAGCACCGAACGGTCATACATAAAAAAAATAAAGGATTGGCCGAACGTCTCACTGCTCAGTCTTCACTTCAACTTCAACTAGATTTTCTTCGTTCAGAACATCCTCCAAACGCTCGTCTCCCTCTGCTCACATCCACACGGATGATCATTGCAACGACAGGACGGACATACAAAACAAGACAACACAAGGAAAACGCAAGGGTAAGCTTATGTAATTTAACTCATGCATCAACATACAAATTCAAGTAAACAGTTCATCATACATGAACACAATTCAATATACATGCTTATTTCAACGCACACTTAACATAAAACTTGATACACGACTGACTGTCCGGACTGTATGATTTCCCGTGTAGCTACGACGTTCGCGCACCCGGGTGGTGTAGTAGCTGGCACTCTCATCAGCTTCCACCCGAGGTTAGTTCGTTCCGTCCAAATTACTGTTATGTGACGGTTCCGTCCAAATTACTGTTATGTGACGGGGACCTCCTGCCATTCCCACGCATGACATACCCCCTCTATGTGAGGACGAGTAGTCACGGAATATCAGGATCGAATCGCCTGCTAAGTCTGGCCACGGTCATACTTTACAAATTCTCATAATCATCCAAGAGTCATTCCTCCCCGGAACGCTCATTCAATATTCATACTTTCATTTCATATACTGTACATCATTCACTATTCATCATTCCATAATCATTTTCATCATTCATAGTTAAACCATAAAAAAAACGAACGTTCTGTCAACAATTAAGACCGAGGACGAACGCTGTGATTGAGACCAAAACGACGCTCGTTCGAATCAGAGTACGAACGGCAGAATTTCAATGACGTACACTGTTCATTGGACGAACGTTATTTACCTGGAAAATCAATTGAATGAACGGACGCTCGTTAAAAATCAGAAAACGAACGTAGTAAATCTGAATTGGACGTACGCTATTTCAACAAAACCGAACACCATTTAGAACGAGCGCTCAGTATAAGACCGAGCCCTATTTTAGGACGAACGCTCATTTCAAAAACCGAGCACCATCAGGACGAGCGTTGAGTATACAACTGAACACTTTAGGACGAACGCTCAAATCAAAACCGAGCACCATTAGGACGAACGCTCAGTTTGAGACCGAGCGCCATATTGGACGAACGTTCAACTCGGAGCACTGTTGGGACGAACGCTCAGTTCAAAACCGAGCGCCATTTTGGACGCACGTTCAATTCGGAGCACTATTTGGACGAACGCTCAGTTCAAAACCGAGCGCCATTTTGGACGAACGCTCAACAAGCAGTGGAACATGAGGACGCTTGTCCTCGACCAGGGATCATTCCAAATGAACGAATCCCCTTTTTACTATTATAAAGAGAGACCGAACGGTCAAAGACCGTTCAGTACGAACGTTCATTATCACGGGAAACTTCTTTTTCAATCCATTTTTATTCCAGTTCATTTTCAACATGCAACTCTCATAGTTTCATACGTTCATATCAACATCAACTTCCATATTTTATACAATCCACATCATGTAAAATCATATATCTCATTTCACCAAAATAACGTACGTTCATGCATCTCAAACACAATAACATCATGCATTATACTCATCCAGCAAATAACGAACGCTCACACCATTCATTCATATCACACATCATGTATATATTTTTTTTTATGCAGTCAATAACGAACGTTCACACACAGCATCAAATCAGTTAATTTACATAAACTTCCCTTACCCGGAAATGACGAACGTCCACAACCACAGAGACGCTTCTCCACTCAAGTTGCACTAACCAACGCTCGTTAATCCACTGTTCGAGCGAATCCCAAAAAAAACCGAAATTAAAACTACTCCTACTTAAAGAGAATAACGAACGTACAACTCAAAATTGAGTTTTTATGCACAGAGAACGAACGTCAGAATGAAGGGAGGACTTACCAGCTTCACTAGCCGAACGTTCTCCCTGGAATCTTGGCTGTCGTTCGTCCTTCAAGGTTGCCGGAGTGTAGAACGGAGGAGGTGCAGTGGTGGTTTCTTAGAGAGAGAAGGGTGCAGAGAGTGAAGAGAGAAGGAGGAGAGAATTGAGTCTGAGAAATGGGAAAGAGAGGGACGTGCAGGGGAAGTGGAGAATTAAACTTGGAATTCTGACTAGATTTCCACTTCCGCCGAACGCTCGTCCACTCAGGAGCTACTTTCCAGCTCAGCCGAACGCACTTCACCAACCCACTTCGGACGGTCGACCGCTGCACTGTTGACACGCGTCTTCCACCATCGCAAATGCTCGTTCAGCTGGGCGGCACACTGTTCCCCACTACCAGACGTCCACTATGTGCTCGCCACGTGTAATCCACTACGCCGAACGCACGTTCACAGGCTGGCAGGCGGCGCTCCACTGATGCTGCTGACTCATCTGGACGTGTGACGGCTGGCGTCCGTCAGTGGCTGTCGGGCACTGTTGTCGGCCATGCAGACTGCTGACGTGACGCGCTCTCCTGCCGCCACGTGGACGGACGTCTTTTTTTTTTTTTTTTTTTTTTTAAGGTCCTCACAATCGATGAATAAATGAATATTCTACTAAATGTATTAACAAATTATCATGGAGCACATATTAAATAGCATGTGGTTGTTTATGTCATTTAATATTATTTATACCTTTATAAAGAAGATTTCATTTGGTTCAGGCTATACATTTTTCTTCAATTTCGTCCTTTAAATAATTATTATTAATTTAAAATAATTACATTTTAATTTTTATTTTTTAAATGATTGTTATCTAAATTTAATTGTTCTATAAATTAAATAATTATTTTACCATTTTATTCTTTTAATATAACTATTTTTTAAATTCAAATAATCATTTAAATAAAAAGTTATTTAATAAAAAATACAATTTGTTTTATAATTTATATCTATACCTATATACAGGGAATTTTTCCTTTTGGTGTATCCACTTTTATCCTTCAATTTACCATTTTATTTAAATTTAACTTATTTTTTCAATTTAATCGTTTTTTTTTAAATTTAACTATTTTTCTAAATTAAATAAATAAAAATTATCTACTAAATTAATAAAAATCATCTACAAAATAAATAAAAACTATGTATAACTAAATTGTCAAAGTTAATTATATTGATTTTTATAATTATAAGTTTATAACTTTTTGTTATCACAAAAGAATAACACAGATGTATACATGTGTTTTTTCTAGTCTATATAAAAGAGATTTTCATTTTGGTATGCATATTTATTTCATACTGTTATCCTTTGAATAATTTTTTTTAAATTAAAATAATTAAAATTTGTATCTATCAAACAATGAGGTAATTCCTTACATATTGCTACACGTGAGATCAAGGCAAAAACCTCCAAACGAATGAAAAATGAGTATTAAATAAACATAAAAAGTGTTTCTTCATTTGGTTTAAGAATATATATACATATATATATATATATATATATATATATATATGGGGTTTGCTAATTTATGTAAGGTCTTTTTTTAGTTGGTACACCTTAGCAAAGTGTACTAAGTTTTAGGTTAAAAAATATCCTCTTTAAAAAAAATACTTTAAATATAAGGGTATTTTTAATAATTTTAAAATTTAATTTAAAATAAAAAATAAAAGGTAGTTATTTATCATCCATGACTTTAGGAAAAATTTTAATTATAATATTTTTAAAAATATATAATTTTTAGGAATATATAATTTTCAGAAATTGCATAAAATAAATAAGACTTTTTATTATAATTTTTTACATATAGCATTTGTGTAGTTGATGATTTAATGTAAAAACTTGTTAAAATGTGGGATTTTAGAAGTGATCAATACATATTATTTTAGAAGTGCACTTTGAAAAAACCTTAGTAAAGTGTTTAGCAAACAAGTTAATGATCCACTCATTTTTTAAAAACAACTAAGTTAATGATCCACTCATTTTTGAAAACCAACTAATACACGTGACACCAACTATTAAGTCATGAATAATAGATAACTACCTTTTATTTTATTTTTTATTTTAAAAAACAACTAATACGCAACTATAAAGTCTGGATGATAAATAACTACCTTTTATTTTTTTTATTTTAAATTAAATTTTAAAATTATTAAAATACCCTTAAATTTAAAATATGTTTTTTTTAATCAGGATATTTTTATAACATATATATATATATATATATATATATATATATATATATAATGTAACATTTAAACTTAAAACATATTTATAATTTTTTGCTAACTTTTAAACTCTATTTCCTAGTATTTCTAAAATGAGTCTTTACACGTTTTAGTCAGTTTCATTGACTTTTATACTCTTCAAATACTCCTACGAGGAGTTTTTTACACTTTTAAGTTAGAAAGTTAAGAAAATTAAGAAGAAAAATACCTTTACCTAACTTCACACAAGTTGCCACCATTTAATAAGTGGCTTTAGTCTAAAATCATTTACCCTATCCAAAGAACAATAATCCTAGATTTTACAGCCACAGGGTCTTCAAAATTGAGATAAATTCAGATCTAAAACTCTATGTAGTAATAAATAAATAATAAGTTACTTTCTTTACTAAATAGATTTAACGAAGTGTGAAATATACGTAAATATTCATTTATGTGATTAGAAAATAAATACAGCGAGTATATTATAAAAGATTGAATTACCTACCTACAATTATATGATTTGATTTTTTAATATTTTTTAATAAAATTAAACGAAATCATTTTATAATAATTTATAATTTTTTTATCAACAAAAAAAAATATTGGATAATAAGATTGTCCCAATCCTCATACAAGAGACCAACAAAGATAATGTTTTGTTTTTATTTATAATTAGGAATGAGATTATGTTTTGTTTTTATTCTTAATTAAATTAAAAGTTTACTACAATTAAAAAAGGTTGTTCCGGTATGTGTAGACTTACGCCATACAAGGACGAAAATAAGAATTTGATTATGAACGAAGGCGGTTAAAGAATAATATGTATGGAAGATTATACAGGGTGTTTGTTTAAGCTTGGAGGATTGCTCTGGCATGTGAGCTTTTATGATCGTATTCAGCAAAACTTTTTAAATAAGAAATCAACAATTTTTTTTTGTGAGCTTTTGGTCATTAATGTTAGCATTATACAATGATATTATGTTTTAATTTGTTAAACAAGTGTATTAGAAGAAATAATGTTCTTTTTTTGTACAACTATACTAGCTATATTACTGTTATTATTATTATTATTATTTTAAGGATCCATAAGCGAAATGAGGTAATAAATATATTGATTATGTATTATATATATATATATATATATATATATATATATATATATATATATATATATATATATACACTTATATCATGGATGTGATGAGAACAAGTATTGGCATCAAAGTATTATGCCAAAAAATTGTAAATTATGACTGATTAAAATAGATTTTATTTGGAGAGATAAGTGGTGAGTAATGAAATGTGATATATCCTTGAAAGTGGTGTTAAATAATTTGTTACAGCATGTTGACACAGATTCCTATGTTTTACCTTAGTATTCTCCAACACAATGAATGAGCTTGGATACATTTATTTTTGTCTTTTAAAGACATGTTAAGTATAACTGTACAAGTGTTGGACCCTCACAGGAATATTCAGAATCCAATTATACCAATTTGAATAATATTGTATTTTGGTAGGGTTTGAGGCATGGAGCATGATGAAATGGCAATATAATATGGCTTAAGGTACAGTTTTGGTGCCGACCAAAAACGTGGCAACACTGATCTGCATCTATAAATTGGATCTCATCCTCACTGTTATTTCATCATATATGAAAAGAGTGTAGTTGGTTTGTGTAGGGGAGTCAAAGAGTTGAGAAAGAAAATATGGTTGGCCCCATGAGACCTCAGATTGTGCTCTTTGGCTCCTCTATAGTGCAGTTTAGTTTCGACAATGGTGGTTGGGGTGCTATTCTAGCCGGTTTGTATGCTAGAAAGGTTTTTCTCTTTCTCCTCCCTTTTCATTCTAGCACCAATACCTGCAACTCCACACACACACACACACACACACACACACACACACACATATATATATATATATATATATATATATATATATTCTCCAACCACACTTTTAATTTCTTTATTCAACCAAGCTTTAGATTCAATATACAAACTCACTGAACCTACTAATCTGTCAAAACCTTTAGTTACTATGTATAATGGATAATTGATATTTAAAAAGATTAAATAGGATATAGGTTATATATATGAAAAATAATGAGTAAAATTAAAAGACAAGTAAAACATAAATAATGGAGGTAAATATATTGTATTTCATCACTGTCAGAAGATATACCAAGAACTTGTTTTTATATATAGTTTTTCTCTAAAATCCTTGTTTTTATCTCACGTTGACATGGCCAGGCAGACATAGTATTGCGAGGATATTCAGGTTGGAATTCAAGGCAAGCTTTGGACGTTTTGGATGAAGTTTTCCCCAAGGTACACACAAAAAAAACATCTTCAATGTCACGTAGATTTTGTTTCTATATATCTTCTTTATTCTATTTTCTGTTCTTTAAAAACATCAAATTTCAGTAATGGCACCTATCCATAAAGGTCAAAAACCATTGAATTGATCTATTGCAGATTATAGCAATGAGAACCTGATATCTAAATTGTCTTAGGTTTAAACAGAATGGACCTACATTCATCAAGTATATATAGTCTCATTAAATTTCAAATTTTCTTTTAGTTTTATTAATACAGTATTAACTCTTAAGCATTTCTCTCCACACACGAAAGCAAAGGTTATTATTTAATAATTTTATTTATCTCATGTACGTGAAGTACGAGATTTTGCTTTAGATAATGTGTGATGAGTTCTAGTTTTGGCGATTCTTAGTGACTCTTAGTTATTTTGTTGAACATAGGATGCTCCCGTGCAACCATCGTTGGTGATTGTGTACTTTGGTGGTAATGATTCCGTTCACCCTCACCCTTCTGGTCTCGGTCCTCACGTTCCCCTCCAAGAATATCTTGAAAACATGAGGAAGATCGCTAACCATCTTAAGGTAACAACTTAATCTTCCATACCAAAACATTATTTCAGAGCAATATAGAACATGTTTTAGACATAAAAAATCATGTCATACAATAGTATTTTTGTCTTTTCTCTGTAATATTTGATGCTGCAACGGTTGACATGTATATATGAAAATATTTGTCAGAGCCTCTCAGACCATATTCGCATTATATTTCTCACATCTCCTCCCATCAATGAAGAGCAACTCCGCAAAAAGCTGAGGTACAAATAATCTTCCTGTTATTGCTTATACATACCTTTCATTTTTTTGCAGGCATTGTTTATATAGAGAGATATAGATAGTGGTGTTTTTACACTAATACATAACATTTCTGCTATAGCTGTATATCTCATCTCCATCCCTTTAAATTAAGTAGTTAGATAACATTGTTTTGTACTGCACTACACAAGTTTTCAAATGAAGTTCACTGAATGCAGTGCAACGCAGTCAGGAAGAACCAATGAATCCTGCGGAGAATATGCAGACGCACTAATGGAGCTCAGTGAGGAGCTGAACGTCAAGGCCATTAATCTGTGGTCTGCAATTCAGACAAGGGATGACTGGTTAGATGTTAGCTTCACGTGAGTACATATATATTCTCAAAACTTTTCTATTTTTCTTTCAGGAAAAGAAGATAATTTTAATGCAAAGTAAAAAATAATAATTGAATATAGTATAATCATATCTTATTTGAGAACTGATTAAGTGATCTGTTACATTATTAATGCTGGTTAGGGATGGAGTTCATCTATCAGCAGAGGGAAGCAAGGTGGTAGTGAAGGAAATACTAAGGGTTCTGAGAGAAGCAGATTGGAAAACCAGTCTGCATTGGATGTCAATGCCAACAGAATATGCAGAAGATTCACCATATTACCCTCCCGCTCCTGATGGAACAACCACCATTAATGTGTCCTACTGTGTCTCGCGAAGGTCTTTGCAATGGGATCTGTAGAAGCTATATATCAATCTGCAGTTACCATGCATGGAACGTTTCAATACAATTGGAGCCCAGATTATATATAATCAAGAGTGTATCAGTAATTAAGATGATTTTATAGTGTGTTTGAATCCTGCTACCAACAAAGTGCATCGCGGTTAGCGGAATGTTGAATCTCTTAAGTATGTTAATTGAGATTCAATCCTAACCATGTGTTTAAAAAGAGAGAGATTATCAACTATAGGTCATATCCTTAGGGCAAAACAAAAACAATGCACATGATGCATTCATGTCTATGCGATTGTAAATTGGTATTGTACTGTGTGTTAAAATATATATATATATATATATATATATATGTATATATATATATAATATAACTTTTATTATAGAATTACTGTTCCTTAAAAGTTTAAGGAGAAAAAGAAAGTGTAAGAAAAACTTGTTAACTGTAGCTTAAACACCATCAAGGGACCGATGACCCCAAAAAAAGGAGGTGCAGAAAGAAAGAACCCATACTCTAAAGGAAAAGCCCGATAGGCCTAATGCCCAACAAGTTCTATATAAAAGACAAAAATCGCGAAGTAAGATTAATTTATGGATAATGATACTTTAACAATATTTTTTTCACAAACATTTAAAATTATTTACGTATTATTATGTGATTAGTCCATGTTGATGTTTATGATGATTATTATTAATTGTGGAATAATTTTAGACCAATCACAGAATGACACGTAGATGATGTTAAAACGTTAGGAAAAAAATGTTTTCATCAGAGTATATTATCCTTAATTTATTATATAGACCAAGTTCTATATTCACTATATCGTAAATATTCTTATGTATTGGTTTAGGTGCACTAATTCCATTACTTTTATTATATGATCTTAAATTTTCAGTATATTTATAAATCTAAATATTTTTAATTAAGTTTTTATTAAAAAATATTTTATTAATCATTTGAAATACTTTTATTTTTGTTTAAGAATTCGGTTATTTGATTTTATTATCAACAAGATGAAATTATCATTACTTTTATCTCTGATATGTAACTTGTCTGATTAATTTATTTCTTTTCTCTTCAAATTGATCACTGTCAGGACCATTAAATTCAGAGAAAAGTGGAATCTAGGTGTATGCTGCTGGTTGGACCGATCAGTTTTTGACGGTAGTATATAAGTAAACCTTTCAAAATTTCGGACCACTTTCTGCATGCACCTCTTCTCTCCAAATCTCTGAGTTTTATTTTCTCCTCATTCTCTCTAAAATCCTCCTTCTTCTCTCT